>OZ010574.1:104767223-104959723 GCA_963932145.1 Acanthosepion lycidas | reverse complement strand
TACATAAAATTATAGTATTTTATGTACACTTCTGATAAAATTTCATAAGAAATGTACCTATAAATTAATTAGATACCTTTCTTATGAAATTTAATCTCACTCTTAACAGTCTTATTTTAATTTCTTTATAATATATTTTCCATGAAGCATCGTAAATGTAAAGCTGAAAGCTCAAAAAGTTTTAAAAAAAATTAGAGCGCTGAAAGTTTTCTTTAAAAATAACGAGGTAAATAATTTTTTCACTTAAATCTAAATAACTTCACTTTTTGCCTTCCGTAGAACAAATTATGATCACGTAATCCGTCAATACGTCATTCATCACCTGTCAAGTGAGGCGAAAGTTTATGACCTGCTTTGTTTTATTTTCAAATTACATCTTTTTGGCACATAAGCTAAGTTAAGCTTGGTTCAAAATATTTTAAATAAACATTATAATTTCTGATTTTCTTAAAATGAGTTTTGAAAAAATGATAATTGATTTTTAAAAGAATTTCAAATTGAGATTTTCATCTTTTTTTATAAAATGGAAAAAATGGATGCCATAATCGATTATCTGTCAATTTTGCTGACTCAGAAAAAACAAGATTTTTAACGAAAATTTCGGACATGCTCGGAACGATTAAAAAATGTTAAAAAAATACCCCCAAAATACTTTGATATTTCCTCTTAATAATAACATGAACATTTAGACGATAAAAATTTTGTTTTTGTCAAATTTGGCGTCTTTTTCATCATGCTATACTGTTTTGTAGCGATCTCATGGTGGTACCTCATATATATATATATATATATATATATATAGAGAGAGAGAGAGGGGGGGGAGAGGTATGAAGTATCCATTTGACGAGAAATCAAATGACATCAAGTCATCTCCGCTCAAGACATATCTTTTGTCTCTATAATGGTGACATATAACGACGTGTTCCAATCTTCCTGTATCTTTATTGTATTGGGCGAAATCGTCTGAACACACTAGTTTTTTTAAAGGCTTTTGAGGCGCTATTGTAATTTACAATGTCAATGAACGTGAAAGTGTTGAAAAATAAATAAATAATGAAAGGTCTCATTCGTTGTTTCTTAGGGGGGGAATAACTCAGTAGCCAGCACCTAAATTTGGAAACTCTTCGCAGACTCTAATATTCCCAGATGCCAATTTTTAAATCTAAGATTCTTATAAATTATTCAAATTGGAAGAGAAAACCAAAAATATCTACATGCTGTTAGCATCACTTTTTTTTTCTTTTATCATTTTTCATCAAATACAAGATCAACTCAGTGTATAATATTACTACTAAATGAGGTGGTTTTATGGACGTCATATGAGGAGGGGGTAAAACAAAAAGTACTGATTATAAGGTTATATAGAATGCATAACAGACTTGAAGAGGTTAATCTTGTAGTGATCGGAGAAGTATCCTCTCCTGTTTCTGACAAATGACAAAACAATGTCTTTTTAGGGAGCTCTCTTCTTCGCAATACTAGATTGGTGACAAGATCTCCTCATTTTACAATAGAAATGGCTAGATGTAACCATAATGTCTATGTTAATAGTTTCTTTTCTTTTCTTTTTTTTTGTGGAACTCTCTTCTGGCTTCTTGTTTTCTAGTTAAGTTTGATCTTCAAAACTTTCAATGCGATGTAAATCGTTATCGTCTGTCTTTTTAATTTTTTTTCTTTTAATGTTCTCTCTCTTTAATAATGCTTTTCTTTCACACTCAGTAACACCCCCTGCTACGTATTTAGTGGCTTTGTTGCATTACTTAGTAGGAAATTATCTCTATCTATAAAAGGCAGGATATGTGTGTGTGTGTGTGTGTGTGTGTGTGTGTGTGTGTGTGTGTGTGTGTGTGTAACGAATGCACGGCCGCAATTTTCGATGGATTTGCACCAAAATTTATATGCACATGCTCCAAGTTAGTGGGAAGGCCAAGACCGACTTTGCATTTCCCAACTCCCATCGATAGTGGAAATAATCGATTTTTTCATGCGTCTACGGGAGTTTTCATGTAGTTTGCGGCCATTTTGTACTGGCCAGCGTGAGAGCCAACAGCTGACTGACGCGAATGTTAACTAGCATGCTAGCATGCAAAAAAAATCGATAGCTGTATTCGTCACAAGTGGGAAAAATTTAAATCTGCATGACTCCAATTGGCTCATTCGCTTGCTTAAACTCAACGTTGATTCTGATTCCGCAGAACTGGGTTGGGTGTGAAAAAGTATTTGTTGTTAACATTCTTTTTTCATTCGGTTTTTCCAGTTACGAGTCCTTTTTTAAAGCTGATCGTTTTGTGTTCATTTTGTTTAGTTCTTTTTTCGTAACAGATCTAATGTTTAGTATAGAGCTTAGAAAAAATTCGCAGTGTGAGATAGGCAAGAAGTAAGGCATGTCGGCAACATCAGCCCGGCAAAGGGCACTCCTTTAAAGGCAAGGAAGGGCAAAAATATTTTAAGTCAAGTGATAGCGATTGTTGTATGAGTCGTACGATTTTTGAATCAAGCACGGGCAACGCCGGGCCATACTGCTTGTGTAAACTTAAAAGATGCATATTCATAGAATCAGAAAGAGTCATGTGAAATTTCTAAGTTTCAACGCTGGGCCATGCTGCAGTTAAAAATATACCAGAATGAAGATGATTCGAACCTGCATACGCGACATGGCTGGTCTTAGCTGTGACGGTCTGAACTGTGTGGAACTAAGTGCCTTGTCAGAACATTTACCATGGACATAGTGATAGAGTAAGGAGAGGTTTACGGCGTTTCGTCAGTAGAAAAGAGGTAATGTTAAAAATAACTCATCAGGCTGGGTAGAGGCTTTTGAACTCTGTTGAAGCTAAGAGAATTGCAAAGTCACAGTCCAGATATTGCAGCAATACTGTTGTTATTAATCGAAAGTTAATTATACACTCATACAAATGTTGCAGAAACACTTTCGAAAGAATAAACCTTAGGAATTTATTCAAGCGAGACATTATTTTAATTACTTGGAATTACGATATGTGACGTCACACCAGCAGAATATCTTCGCAGCCTCTTCAGAAAAATTTCCTTTATCTTTACTTAAAGATGGCTTTGAATCATTGCGCCTAACGATCTCTGCTGACATGAAGTCGAAATATTATATTGAAGCAATTGCTAGTTCTGTTGCTAGGAAAGTTGGTCTACTATCTTACATATTTATAAGTCTACTACTCATTCTCGTTTTGGATATTGATGCCACATCTTGTCTGGTCCTCCTGATATATATTTAGAGATTCTTGATAAAATCCAAAGAAATTGCAATGTCATTAGACCTCACCTGGCATCACGGTTTCAGTCCCTTTCCTACCGCTATAATGTAGCTTCCCTCTGCCTTTTCTATAAATACTTTCATGGTAATTGTTCGAATGAACTCTTCGCTATGGTTCTAGACTTTATGAATTTAAGCGCAATGCTGGACTGGTGACGAGTTCTCATCAATTCGCAGTTGAATTGGCTAGATGTAACCGTAAGTTTTAAGATAACAGTTTCTTTCCTCGCACTTCTCGCTTGTAGAACTCTTTTCCTACTCCATGCTTCCCAGCGAACAAAAATTTAAATGCAATATCAATCGTTATCTACTGTTTCTTTGATTACTCTTCTATCGTTCTCACTCCTTAAAATGTTTCTTTTTTTTCTTATTCTTTCACACTCAGTAACCCTTTGTGTTTTAGTGGCTTTATTACCTTGCATGGAGTGATATATAAAAAAAATCCCTGCATAAAAATGGCCTTGAATCACTATTCGATTCACTGCCAGAGTAAGAAGACCCGAAACAAAAATGTCTTGCATCTTGCAAAATGTCACTCCGAGACAAAGAGATTTCTCGCGAGATGTTCATCATTTAAAGTGGGTAAATGCTCAAAAATATTCAGACAGAAAACAGCAAAGGAAAATTATAAACAATAAACTTCTCATTAATTTTTTTTTTTTTACTCTTGTTTGCTTCGTGCTATCTCTATTGTTCCGATGCAACGTTCTGATCGATCGTTAAGTAAATATGGATAAAAAATAATGAACGTGAGGAAAGAAATAATTTTAAAAAATGGATAACAGTTCTTCATGTTCAATACTAAAAGACTAACACATAATCTTTAGTTGTTTTGAGATTCTTAGAGAAAATATTTTCATTATAGGTTATTATTAATTTTATTTATTTTTACTTTTTTTACCACAACGATCCTAAAGAAAGTTGCCCTCAAATTCTAGAATAAAAAAGCAAAACAAAGTTTAAGACAATTACCGTATATACTCGAGCATTATGGGAGATTTTATGATCAGATTTTTACGCAAAAATAGAGGGTTGCATTATAAACAAGTAATTACCTGATGAGGTTCAAAATCATGCATGGTTCGGTGACCGGTTACACTATACAAAGGTAATTTTTGGAAGAGATTAAAAATTATGTATTTTCGGTGACCGGTTGCAGTATACATATATACACTATATTTACCCTATCGTGGCATAGGGATGTGACGTCCCCCGGTGTCGCTGCGCCAAATGTGACGTCTGCCTGGCCGCGCCCGCCGTGCTGTCCTGGTCGCGGCGCCAATTGTAACGTCACCCCGTCTGTCTCCGCGCCGTCGCCGTCCTATCCTGTCCTGTGACGACCAACTGGCTTTGTATTGGTCGCGGCACCAAATGTGACCTTCTAACGTTTTGCAGATTCGGATGGGAATCTGGTTAGATTCGGTATCAGCTTTATCGTTCCCAGCTCGCCTCCAACGTCTGGTTACCGAAGTAACTGTTTTGATTTCTAGTCTAACCTACCCACGTTGTGATTTGATCTTAGGTAGACGAAATCAATCAGTTGCCGGGCCGTAATGCAAGCCGAGTCCGAACAAGGGTAACACCGCACAAGTATATGTAAAAGAAAATAAAGTAACAACTCGAAAAGTTCAAATGTGTTAAGAAAGGATAACAATATTTTATATCTGGTTGCTGAATACAGGACTGCGTCTTCCTCCCAAACCGCTAATATGGATTCGTGACACTTTACGTTTGTTAGGCGAGTCTTAACATCTTAAATTGTTCTTTTAAGAAACTGGTTTTGGTGTATTTTCAGGCGATATTCGTAAAACTTGTTTTGGTGGTGTGAGTCTAAGTCGTTCTTCAAAAATAAATTGTTCTTGGTTAGAAGTTGAGTTCGGAATTGCGTAGAATCTTAGTCAGCTTTCTGCAAGGCGTCTGCGAGCTCTCAGCTCACTGCAACTGCTTGCCTGTCTGTCTAACCCCAACTGCTCAGCTGCGAACTGCTTAATTCAACTGCCGCAACTCGTTGCGACTCTGTTTATATGGACGCCGACCAAAACCGGGGTGGGCCTGTCGGGGTTTGAGGTTCCTTTATAATTCTAAATCTGCATTAAAGGTTTTTCTTTGTTTTCGGTCAGGAAGAATTATTAATTTCCATTTTTAGAAGTCTTTCGTCCTCCCAAATTCTTCCTTTCTCATATTGGTATCTCACCCATACCCTCGGAGGGTGTCAACGGGTTTCCCCTCTCTCTCACAGTGGCATCTCACACCGATCCCTTCGGGGGGGGGGCGTCAATAGGCCTCCCCTCCTTCTTCACATGATTACCTTCGCCTACCGCTCACGCCACCATTCAGCCAATGGGCGCCCAGCAGTGTGGGTGTGGCTAGACTAGCCTCGGTTTAAAAAATCTTGCTCAAAGAAAAAAAAATTATCTTCCTTTTTTTTTTCTTTTCTTTCTTTCTTTCCTTCTGCCCGACAACAAACCAATACGACCCGTAGTGTGGTCTCTTAATCTCCATTTTATCTGAATGTCTCCTGGAATTCATCACTCGAGACCTTCGCCAAACAAGTGGGTGGTCATCTGGCGATATACACAGCCAATTATTCGTTCTGATAAAATAATTCTCCTATCATGGCCAGCTTCGACATTAAACAGGTGTCTTTTTTTTTTAAATGATATTCTGAAGATAGTCAAAGGCTTAATCTTTCCTTCCTGATACTCTGGGTGGTCCAGCAGACATTTTCTTTCGCGACCCAATTAATTTTTATCTCTTAGCATTCTGTCTTGCAGGCCACCCTACCAATTTGAAATTTCCATTATCGTTGCCATGGCAGACGGCTATCGTCTATTCGGTTCGTCGTCATAAATCAAATTAAATCAAGTGTCTTACTTTCCTCGATAATGAAAAAAATCTTTACCGCTTTCCTTTGTTAGAAAAAATAACATTGCTTAGTGTCCTTTTCGTGGTGGCTTCTTATCACCTAAATTTAATTCTCGCCTTTTCTTTTTTTTCTTTCTTTCTCGCAACCCTAAATAGTGTCACGGGGACACCAAAGAAGCGATTCTAGATTGCCTGAAAAAATCCTTTGGTGCTTATCACGTCAACCATTGCCAATGGTCAACCCTAGCTGAGAACCGTGACGCCTTATGTCTCACCACCATGCTTTCTCAATCTTTGAAAATATCTGCCGCCCTTAGGGACAAGAAGCAGAGGAGGAAGTACTACGACGCTATGCCATCGAGTCCAGGCTGAACTTTCAGCTACGACTGCTGCGACCGTGTATGCCTAAACCGCACTGGACTTATCAGTCACAACGTACCTGCAAGCGACGTATACAGACTCCTACTTGCCATGATTACTTGCACTATACAATATTTAAGTAATATTTTATGTAGAGGTTAAAATTCATGCAAAAATGTTCAGGGGTCGCACTATACATGAAAACGGCTTGCACATGAGTGTATATGGTAATCAAAATTGTACAGATATTTCTCAAACGAATATCATAAAATTACAATTTGTTCACTATTAACATAATTTATACAATTATTATCTATATATTAATACGCTCGTAACTATGTATGGTGTGTGCTCGGCTTGGTATCACAGAAAGTGAGAAGGACATAGAGATGTAGAGAGAGGAAAAGAGAGCGCGACACAGAGAGTAAGGAGGGGAGATATCTTAGATGAAGGCAATGTTTTTAGTAAGGATTTAAACTATGGTTCGTCAACTAACAATCTGTTGCGTACATTTTCAGTGTTTTAAGAACTATCTGGGAATGTTTATTCGTTGTAAAGTATAGAGTGCAGAATTTAAAAATTCATTAGTAAATCTGTATAATTTACACGGATCCTAGATTTTTTGTTTTTTGTAATCATTTCACCCCAAGAAACGCAATAAAGCCGCTAAGATGCAAGTGTTAGGGAATACGAGAAAACCTATTAAGAAGAGAGGATAATAAAAGAATAAGAAATAGTTATTTTTTAATTCTTTTTAACCTGCATTTGTTTTGTAATCAAATGCCCGGTCATAACTAATGACTCAGGCAAGCGTAGGGTGTGATTTTTTTTCCATTTAATTAAATAAAAGACAGCAATTAGTAAAAACCTTAAATGGACAAATCTCTTTGCAAGATATCGATGTGCTTGTTAGAAATATTTTTTTGATTTACTGGAGAGATGTTGCTCGAGGGATTTTATTGTTTTGTTCTTGACTTCCTTTCTTTTCAGACCCAAAGCTCCAATCACAAGAGGAACCTGTTTTTTTTTTTAGATTTTAAATGCCATATCTTTCTATTTCCATCTCCAGGTCTATGTATAAATTCTTCTTTGAATTTTGTCAAGAATCCTTAGATATATAGCAGAAGCACAGGACCAGATAGGGCAACAACATTCATCGCACGGTCGAATTGGTAAGACTTACAAATTTGCACAATAGATTGTGACGAGAAAAATTGTCTAGCATGATACAGTTAGCCAAATTTCCTAGCAGCAGACTTAGCACTTGACATGATAATCGTTAGAATTCATGTCAGTGGAAAACCTTAGACCGAGAAGGCTCAATTTTTAGAGATTAACATTAGCTATGTTGATAGAAGAGAAAAAAAAGGTTCTCTGGGACGATTAAAATAGAGGATTAATTTAATTAAATTAAAATTAACCAGTCACTTCTTGTCTCAGTCAGCAACAAACTGGAAGTCATTTTAAAGATAGGATGTCAATTTGGATTTATCGAACCTATCGGAGACTTACCACCATGTCAAGTACACAGAGTTGACTGATCCTCATTCCCTTCGTATTTTATTGGTAAAGAAGAAATTGCACTCAGATAACCTCTTCCTCGGAACTGTTACGTTGTGGAACGGACACCCGAAATAATGTATCCGAAAGGATGAATTTGAATAAGGATTGTTTTGAAATTAGATTTAGAAATCGTTAATCCATTGGTTTTTGTGAACTGTTTTATTTCTTCATATGAAAAAGTCTACACAGGATCTAAAATAGCATTCCGAAGTTCATCTTCACTGATAGGTTGCCATCTACCAATGTAAACATTACTAAATGTGTTTTTCTTTTCTATATACTATTGTTCACTCAATACAAAGCGCAAAAGTCACTCAACGTAGTGGGTTACTGAATAAGGTTGTTGTAAGGGCGTAAATGGAGGGAGTGAGAGGTTCATATTATGAGAATATGAGGGGAAAATATCGGCGAACTCTAGAATTGAAGACATTAAGATGGTAGAGATCAGAGAAGCATTCTCACAGGAGACATTTCTGGGGAAGAAGTTTCTGGGTGAAACTTCCTCTTTACTAATGGAATAGGAAGAAAATGGATATGAGTGGGCTCTTTATACGTGCAATGACGAGTCCTAGCTCTCAAAGTCTTAACTGCTTCAGCTAAGGAATGTAGCTCGCCTGAACAACTGTCATGAAAATAGCGACAGACAAGCGAGAGACTAGCAATGTTTTCGACCGTGGGAAACGATTCCACGCCCCCATGGTTTGAAATGGCCGCTACTCAGTTCGGATCGTCCGAGTTCTGACCAGTACGGTATAGTTGGTAATTATATCCACTATAATTATCAATTTGTCCTTTTTGTCTAGCCTATGCATTGTGCAATGTGTTATGCCACTTAACTGGAGACCCACATCTTATAATTCTCGACACTTTCTCGCTGCTTCAAACGCCTAAAAATTGCATAACTTGAAACAGATTTTTATTTCTAATTTCTCTCTTGATACAAAACAACTCGTCCTTATCAGACCTGCATTGGATTCAATTCAATGAACTTCTTCACAGTTCAGTGATGTTTGCCAATCATTTTTGCACTTTCCAATTTTGTTTTAACTTTTGCAACTCTATCAAATCGTAGTACTAGATTGGTAGTTAAGTTTCGTCGTTTTACTATTGGAAGTGGAACCGTAAGTTGTGATAACTTCTTCCTTCACACTTCTCGTCTGTGGAACTCTGTTACGGGTTCTTGCTTTCCTGCCAGCAAATATATATATATAAATATAAATGAAAACGCCAATAGTCTTTTTATTGTCCTTTCTCCTCAGTAAAGTTTTCTCAGATTTCTTCTCCCTATTGTTTTTCATTCTCTGTGTTAGTGACTTTATCGCCTTGCTTGGGGTGAAATAATTTTTAAAAATTAACTCCATTTTATAGTTTGAAAATCACAATAAATTTGACGCCTCTAAATTCAAGGTATTTCATACAGATACCTGCAGTTTACATTGCCACAGAGCGTACCATAGTTTATCCTTCCTGCATATATAGATGTTGCCAACATTCAAAAAATAAAAATTTCTATTCCAACTGTTTCTATATCGATAAAATATGAAGTGGTTAATGTGAGACCAGGTGTGTATGATTGTGGTTTATATCTATGTGCCATGTGTTAGCGGCAAGATATATTTCATGTGGAGTCGAATCACATTTGGTCCAGACGAACTAATTTGTCAGGCAATTTTTCAACCAATTATCTCTTAAATAATTCTTTATATAAACTCCGGCTCAATTTACGAAGTACTTGCCTTCACAAAAGTTGAAAATAAAAAGATACATATAATGAAGAGACTTAGTATATATCTTTGTTGTTCTATGGCGATATTTTGCATTGGTGCTAAGATTTCAAATGCTGATTTTCATGTAGTAATGGCGCATCCTATTTCATCCTATTTGTCGCTGCACCGGTCCTAATTATATATATATGTATATATATATATAAGGCAGGATGTGTGTGTGTGTGTGTGTGTGTGTGTGTGTGTGTGTGTGTTTGTGTGTGTGTGTGTGTGTGTAACGAATGCACGGCTGCAATTTTCGACAGATTTGCACCAAAATTTACATGCACATGCTCCAAGTTAGCGGGAAACCCAAGACCAACGTTGCATTTCCCAACTCCCATCGATAGTGGAATAATCGATTTTTTTTCATACTTCTACGGCAGTTTTCATGTAGTTTGCGGACATTTTCTAATGGCCAGAGTTAGAGCCTATAGCTGGCTGCCACGAATAGGCAGGAAGATTCTATTGGCCAGCGTGAGAGCCAACAGCTGACTGACACGAATGTCAACTAGCATGCTAGCATGCAAAAAAAATCGATAGCTGCATTCGTCACAAGTGGGAAGAATTTAAATCTGCATTGCACTTTACTCCAATTGGCTCATTCGCTTGCTTAAACTCAACGTTGATTCTGATTCCACAGAACTGGGTTGGGTGTGAAAAAGTATTTGTTGTTAACATTCTTTTTTCATTCGGTTTTTCCAGTTACGAGTCCTTTTTTAAAACTGATCGTTTTGTGTTCATTTTGTTTAGTTCTTTTTTCGTAACAGATTTAATGTTTAGTATAGAGCTTAGAAAAAATTCGCAGTGTGAAATAGGCCAGAAGTAAGGCATGTAGCAACATCAGCAAGGAAGGGCAAAAATATTTTAAGTCAAGTGATAGTATGAGTCGTACGATTTTTGGATCAAGCACGGGCAACGCCTGGCCGTGCTGCTAGTATGTATATATATTAGGTTGGTGCAAAAATAATGACGTAATAATGTCGTTTTTTGACGTACTTTTAACGTCAAAAAACGACATTATTACGTCATTATTAACACTTTTAATTGCTGGTGTTCCCAGTTCCACCCTGTCACGAGATGGTAGCACTTGTTAGGGACCCAGCTATGGACAAATAGTTAACACCCAAACTTGTGTAAAAATAGGTTTTAATACCAAAAATACTTTATAATAAAAAAAGCTATTACCAGCAATATTTTTTGAAGGAAAAATTATTATCAGCAATACTTTTTAAAAAAATACTATCAATACAAACAGCTATACATTCTTTGAAAAAAATATGACCAGTTATAGATTTCTTCAAGGAAAAATATTCCCAGAAATAGATTTTTGAAGAAAAATATATTAGCAGCAATAAAAATTTTGTCGGCATTAAATAACCCATTGAGGTTGATATGCCATAAAACAAAGCAAACAGATCTACGCAGCCTACTACGAGACGCCTCTGCAGTAATGAGGTTATAATCCTTGGCGATTTTAACGCCAGAGTAGGCCAAGATTTTGCGACCCCGAAGGGAGTGCTTGGGAAACCTGGTGTTGTTAACTGTAACGACAACGGGCATTTTCTACTAGAATTCTGCACAGAGCATCAGCTCATCATTACAAACACCGATTAAAAAAAAAAACCTGGATGCATATATATATATTATGATTTTATCATATAGACAAAACCATTTTACTCACTACAAAGATGCAACTTGGTTTCAGTACATTTCAACTGCACTTCGACGGGTGAGAATCGAAAATGGTTATTAATGCACATTTCATTGAATACGACAGACAAGGTGCTTTTATTTATTTTTTTATACAATTTCTCATGCGATTTAATATATATATATATATATAAGTGAACATAGAAGTCAACACTTAGAGGCGACAGTCTGTTTCATGCTATATGCAATCGTCAGGCCACGATTGCATATAGCATGAAACAGACTGTCGCCTCTAAGTGTTGACTTCTATGTTCAATTTTATATTTACACACGCTCTATATCTGATATTAAGCACTTTATTCCATAAATATAGCACATCTTAAGACTATATTTCTTCATATATATATATATATATATATATATATATATATATATATATATATATATGAAAAAATTGATAAAGGAAGGAACCAAACAGAAAGGGAAGGAAAATGAAAGGGAAAATACTAAATAATTCACTAAGAAAATTTTACAAAAATTAGACACACACACTGTGAGAAAGCAATATCTCCAGAAATTGGAAACGAAATTCATTAAGTCAAACAATATAGACAGTGTAGTAAAATGTAAAGAAAAGCGAAAAAGCATAATAACATTATACAATGAAAAACCATCACAGATGTCCTGGTTTCAAAAACAATGAGTCACATTTGAACTCAGAAAAGTAAAGATGCTCACAGAAATGGAGATATACCAATCTACATTATAAAGTCCGACTTTTAACGTCCGTTTACAAACATAAACGATAATGAACCTAGTGATGAGGAAGTTAAGAATGCTATTAAAAAAATAAGGAATAATAAAGCATCACTTGACACTGAGGCTGAATTTTTGAAAATTTCTTACTTTTTCCCCGAATTCAATAACAAGTTTCTCAATCTCATGACGTTTTTGTATTTTTAATCATTTCACCCCAATCAAGGTGGAGGAATGCCACTAGTACGCAGTGGGTTACAGGGAATGAAAGTAATAGAGGAAACAGAGAATAAGGAGGCTTGAGGAAAGGCCAAAAGATGAACAGGATTCATGAAGACAGAAAATGGCATTTAAATTTTTGAAGATTGTAGTTATCAGGGAAGCAAGTAAACGGACTGGAGTTCCACAGGTAGGGAGTGCGGGAAAAGAAACTGTTGGAGTAGAAATGGCGGGGTAGTTACATTTAGCTATTTCAACAGTAAACGAGTGGAACCTAGAGGCCAATCTATTAGCACACTTAAATTCGGGCACCAGGTATAAAAAGCTTGTCAGAGCAGTTGCCATGAAAATATTTGTAGAAAAAACAGAAAAAGGAAGCCACGTCGGTGAGAAAGTGACTGAAGTCAAGATGCCTGTTCAGGATTAATTACATTACAGACACTTTTTTGGACTTTTTCAAAATCTCAAGATGTACAGCAGGAGGACCAGATCAGATATGATAACAGTATGCAACACATTGACCAATGGTAGATTTGTAAATATACAAGATGGATTCTGATGAGGAAGGCTTTCTGTCACGACTCAGATGCAACTATTAGTAACCCTGGAATCAGAAATGCATCCCAAAAGGCGGAGTTTATCAAAATTATGGAAATAAAAAGATAGCCCTCAATTGAATCCATTATGGTGAAAGTATTAATGAATATTACATTAACTAGACTCTCATCATTTTATGAAAGCCAAATCATTACAATCCAGTTTGGTGTTCATTCTGGTGAGAAGACTAATTATGGTATATATGTCAACAAACAACTCCAGAAACTGCATACCACTCCAAAAGAAAATTGTATATCTGCTATGTTGACCTCGCAACAGCACATGGCTACGTCATTACGTCAATAGAGATTTCTTTTCTTACTCATTACAAAGTCTTCCATGCTTCAACTTCATTAAATGCCTCAAACTATATCGCTCCACAAAATTATACATGTCATGCGAGGGTCCCAATATGGAAACATTTCAAACATGATCAAGTGTACGACAAAGATTAAATAATAGCCCTACTCTATTTATTCTTTTCCTAAACTATGCCCTGCACATTTACTCTGCATAAATATGAAGAAATAAACACTCACCATTTCCATATCACACCCCAATTTAATCTATTAATAGAAGACGTCTATCCTGCTTACTCTCCCGAGGCCAATGAGTGTGGGGGATATGCTGCTGACATAGATAGTCATAAGAATAATTTTGAACAAAAAAAATCATCCTCTACCAAGTGTTCCAAGAAATGGGACTCAAACTTTTCCAAAACAGAAACTATGATCTGGAATTGGAATGAAAACAGTGATGGCACAAACCCTGAATTCATAATAAAAATTCAGAATGTAGATTTAGTATATACCAAATGCATCAAATATCTCAGTGTATTGATAAGTAATAACAAATTTGACATAGAAGATAAGTTTAAATTAAACGTAGAAAAGACTTTACAAAGGAGTAGTCTCACCCAACACCACAAATTGCTACAAAACCAAGGTACAGACCAAAAGCTCATCAGATCGAGACTTTCTTATGAGGCCAAACTCGTTCAGAAATGTCTAAAGTTTCAGCTGGAGCCAAGCACTTTCTCAGATCAGTAGTTAAATATGGCTTCAAGCGGATGAAACCTGTAGGATTGAGCGAGGGCCATATTTCTTCAAACTTTGTGAACTGGCATTACAGAATCCCAAACAAAGAACTATACCAAATAACAGAAACCACATGGATAGCATATGTAACTAGTAGAGAAAGTAATGACATAATGAAGATGTTGCCGATCCACACTACTTCGAACAAAAGGTTAGGAAGGAAACCCCCTCAATACTAGAAAGAACAACAACAGCTACTGGACGTGAAAAACCTATCTTTCTGAAAAATGTTTCAAGAGAAACATTTTATAAATTTCAATCGACAGTGACACTGGCTGTTCGGTCAATGAATGCCGAATATTTCCTTATAAGGAAATGGCTAATATTGTGGAAATTAACTGAACTAAATACACATTAACCCATTCAACAAAATACCGCAATTATATTGTATACTGACCTTAAGCCAAAACGGCAATATTTCTAATTTCGCAGACCATTGATTTTGATTTGATTTCAAATAAAATGTTCCCAAACCCTATGAAACTAAACTTTGTAAATGCCTTTCGTTCCTTAACATTTATCGCTTCTTAGTAGGGCTCCAAAATAAAAGGCTTCGCTACCACTTCATTGTTCTGGAGGAAGACAACAATTTGAATATAACAGTTGAACTTGAGAATGCATACAAGTCAGATATTTACCATGGCGAAAATTGTATTCAATGAAAACCTTAGAATAACGACTAATAATTTAAATAAAATAATCTCGCCTATTATTTTGCTACATCCACCTTCAATAAGCCTAATTACAATTAACGATAGTTAAAGCTAATTACAATTATTAGGTTGGTGCAAAAATAATGACGTAATAATGTCGTTTTTAGACGTTAAAAAATATGTCAAAAAACGACATTATTGCGTCATTGTTTTTGCACCAACCTAATAGATAATTCAACCTTATTGTAATTAATGGTAGAAAAAGTAGTTACATTAGTTCAATTGCTCAATAAGAACTTGGGTGTATTTGTAAAAATATTGTGATGATACTGCACCACTATTTTAGTAAGTTAAGCTTATCCCACTTTGTTAGCTGTTTTATTCAAGTCGTTGTCTACCTCCAGGACCGTGTGTTCGGTAAACATTAGAAAAATAAGATAAAATCCCAAAAATATACGTGTAGGTGAAGTCGGTTCCAATTTAAATTGGATGTGAAGATTTTTTTTTTTATTATAGAAATTATTTTCACTCTTCAAAGCCGCCAGTGATAAACCATATCGGTCGTTTTTTAGGTAACTGACTATAGTCGTTTCGTCCTAACGGTTTTCCACGCTCCGGATCATTATAGGCGGCAGTGGCGCCGGCTGATAAGTTAGTCCGAGAGAACTGACCGACTGGTTGTTTTTCCATTCTACTGGAATAGACTTCACCTTCTTTTGCCTTTAGATTTTTGGTGGCCGTGTAAGATTTCGAATGGTTACATGAACAGATTCGTTCTCTCTTTCTCCTCTTTCCTTGTTTTGGTTTCTTTCTCGAAAGATAGTGCCTGTAAATCTTTCTCAAGATCGCAGCCCGTCGTCTGTGACGACGCTGGAGTTGTCTATACTGACGGTATTTCTCGCTTGCTTTCTTCTGGCGAGCTGATTTACTGACGAAACGATTATGCACTTCGCTGACCTCCCTTTCGCATCTTGTACGCTTTTTTGGATCGTTGTTGCCGTTGTTATTATTTTTATTGTGGAATATCTTCATCTTGACTTCGAGATGGCGCTTCCATTTATTATATGAAACGTTCCGAGCTGTAATCGCTGCTGACTGCAGCAATTTTCCAGCGTCCAAAAGAAATGACGTCATAAACACCAGTCGCTTAAGTTATACCAAACCAATGGGAAAGTCTATTTTCTAAATAAAAAATAAAAAAATGAAAAGGAAGGAAAATAAAATCCCTTGGTGGGTATTAGATTGATTCATATATGATTTCCTTTTTTGTTTTTCAACTCCATTCTTCTTAAAGTAAAACTACATTTTATTCAATAAAATAGAAAACGCTTTCATTCGACAGTCTTCAGCGAAAGGTGGGTGAAAGAGGCGAGCTTGGTTCGTTTGAACGGGGCTAACCTTGATTTTCTCTTTTAGGTCAACCTACGTCCCATCGGGTGGTTTCCTGCAAAGCTCTCCCCTTGGTTAGGTTAGACAAGCTTTTGTGTACCTAGTTAATGTGAGTAAGTGTTGTTCCTGGCCTGTTCCCGGCTGCCTCTTTGGTCATGATTCAAGTCGAGATTCCTAACCTCCCCAGTTTGCCCCCTCCTTTCATCTCGACTGGGTCAGCTTTATATTTTTCCATGCCCGTATTATATTTTATCCTTTTCACACTCCCGCACTGAGAGAGATTCTTGATTTTGTCAATGGGCAGAATACAGCGGCCTCTCCTTTTTTGAGGGTTGGACGGGTCCTACTAACATCAGTTTATCTTTATTATTGGGTTCATCTCCCTCCCCTCTCATTCTTCATTATTAGAATTTTATATATATATTTATTATCATTAAATTGTTAAGGTATGGGGGCGCGTTTTGTAGGTTTTCTCTTGAGACAATGTGGTATTATGGTGGATGGAGAATTGATTAGTGTCGGACGAGTTCTTATGTGGAATGTGGAAACTGTAATGTGTAAATGGGCCGTGAACCGGATTAGGTAGGTATCAGATAGTGATGACCAGCCTCAACCTCTCCCCATTGTTTTGCCATCAACAGGCAGCTCTTAGGTACCTTTTGAATAAAATTCCGCAGGTTTTGGTGTGAAAAAGTTTTCGACGAACCCCTGAAGCTGGTTTTGAACAGAAAAATTTACCCTTTCAAAGCGTTTTGCACTGATCGAAAAAGGTAATAATCCAAAGAACGGTCTTTAATTTTATTGGTTCTGATTTGGAATCTCGAATTCAGTCGCTTTCCCAGCGTCGTTACGTGTCTTTTCTCTGTATTTTCTATAAATATATACATGGCAGTTGTTCTGACTTGTAAGCACGAACGCATGAATTTAATCGTACTAGAATGGCAATTAGGTCTCATCATTTTAGCGTTGAAATAGCTAGATATAACCGTAAGTTTTCTTCTAGTAGTTTCTTTTCTCGCACTTCTCGCTAGTGGAACTCTCTTCCAGTTTCGTATTTCCTTGCCACCTAGAATCTTCAAGAATGTAAATGCAACATCAATGACAATCTTCTGTCTTCCTGAAACCTGATCCCTTCTTGTCCTTTCTCCTCCTTTTTCACTGCTTGCTTGGAGTGAAATGCTTAAAAACCCGGACTGTGCTAGGCCAGGTAAATATAGCAGGTGGAAGGGAGTAGAACAGATTAAGTAAATGCTGAAATGTTTTCCTTGTTCTATTTCGATTTGCACTATAACACTTCGTCAAAGAATGAATCTCTTTTATTCCCTTAAGTATAGGTGAAATAATAGTGCAGACAACGTCTCTTAGCCATTGGTAAAGCAACCAATCTAGGAAAAGGACACCTTGATTCATTTTATGCGCCGTGTCCCTTCAGCGCGTGGACTATCATGGCTTTCTACCACTTCCTATCTTCGGTAACCTTAATGTTATCGTCGATCCCAACGATTGGCACCTTTGGAAAGTGCCTGAAAATCCATACCACAGGTTGACCCAAGCCTTGTGAGTGAGATTGGATAGACGGAACTAGTGCCGTCTGTAGAAGTCAAGTGACTTACCTGCCAACATGGTCCCATTCTCTCCAAAGCCAGACCCCAGAAATCCTGAAGATATTCCAGGTAATCAAAGCACTCGTTTGAAAATCTTCCCAGATAGTGGGGCCACCATCTGCCTTGGAGGACCCAAGCACCTACATAGCATGGGTCTCAAGGAAAGTAACTTGATCCCATCAAAGAAAGTTATTCGTGCTGTGGGTGGCTCAACCCTTATAAGCCAGGGATGGTTGCCTATTCAATTTAGTGTTGGAGAAATGTCGACAAAGCAAGCATTGTACATCTGCAATAACATCGATAAGATATATTTTAGCAAGGCCGCCTGTATTGATGTTGGCATACTGTCTCCTCACTTCCCCACGCCTATGACTATGACAACCCACAGCAAATTAGATTGGACAACCAACGATCACACAGCAGCTGTCGAGCAAAAGCAACTCAGAAGATTTCAGCTACCAGATCGCCCTGAAGAAACCCCCTTTCCAGCAAACGAAGGAAATGTGGAGAACCTAAAAAAATGGTTACTGAAACAATTTGCTGATTCAGCATTTAATACTGATGGGCAATTCCCAGCCATGTCTGGTAAACCAGCACATATCCACCTGAAAGAGGGGGCAATCCCTAAGGCAAGACACAGACCAATACCAGTGCCATACCATTTAAAAGAACCAGTGAGGCAAGCCCTTATGCAGGAAATAGAAGGAGGCAGCCATGTTGGCAGGTAAGTCACTTGACTTCTACACCGTCGATGATTGTTCTAGCACAAAGTCAAAATTCATGATGATCGAGCGTTTCAGAGTACTGGTTTTGTTCAGACTGTTGATCACGCCATATTATGCGCTCTCTCTCTCTCAGAAACTGTAACTGAGGTCTGCTTAGCATAGTTGCAGTATAAACCACTGGCGAGTTCTATTGGTGTTAAACAAACACAAATGAGCCTGAGAAGTCGTCTGCAACAGATTCACTAGCCGCTCTGGTAGACAGGCAGCCATCTTATATCTTCGATAGTAATATTTGTCTTCCTGTTATCCCTCCCAATCATAAAAAATAATTATTACAATGAAAAAGTATGAAAAAGGTATCAACTTCCAAAAAATAAATTTAACTATCGTTCGGTGATATTTTGAAAATGAAAGATACCTTTCTTTTGGACGACAACGACCAACTGCGCCAATGAAAATAGTTTTGCACTATTGGTTAAAGCGAAAGAATTTTGCAAAGTTTGGCATTCCGTTGAGGAACAGTCGCTATTAAAACCTAAAGAGAATTCCACAGTAGATTTTACTTCCAGATGACTGAACTTATATAAATTGATAAGAACGTTTGAATTCTTAAACTCAGGAAGATAAAGAACACGATTATTGAGACTTCATCAACGTCCTGGTATGACATGACACATCAGGACGTTAGTGATTATGGCTCTCCACTATTTCCTGTTTTTTGTAGCTCTTAGTAAATTTTGTCTTTTTGCTATCTCTCTTATACTCGATACTTCCATTTATTTAGCTAAGATTTTCGATACTAAGTTTTAAAACGAATTTTTTAAAATGAAAACGCATTCTTGAAGATTTCTTTTTAGCTTTAATTGAAAGATAAAGGATTAAATTGACTATTTCCATTAGCTAAAATATTCTGGTTTATTACAATTAAGAATTATATAGATTGGAAATATTTACTAGATTTTTTTTAAAATCTGTTTTCTCGCGGCCATTTCTTACATTTTAACAAGTTTTAAATTAAAATCTAATTATTGTTTTTAAAAATCTTCCAAAAGTAAAATATATATTTGTGACACGTTATTTGAGTAAAATTAGCAAACTTAAAGTTAAATTAATCTGATTTGTAACAAATATAACTTATATATAGCACAAAAATAGTATACAAGCATTTCTTAACGACGGGTCCAGTTTTTCTTATGTCTTTTTGATATTATCGACTATTAGACCTTAAACTTACACCTGACCTCAAGTGGCACTCATACATATGATCCATCGCTAAAGATGCTGGAGTGGTTCCACGTTGCTTGGGGTGGAGCCACTCTAGTTAGGAGGTATAGAGTAGGTGGTTCCATATTGCTTGGGGTGATGCCACCTACTCTGTACCTCCTAACTAGAGTGGCTCTTGGGCCTTATACAGGTTGAACATCAATATTAGTAAAGCTATATCAGGAATGTTTGAAAGCTAACAAAACATCAGCGACACTTTACTAACGCGCGTACCCACATGTAATTCAAGAATGAGACCGTCCTCAACCAACAAGGATGATAACTAGAAGAAGAAAAAGAAAATCATGATTTTTTTTATTTTATTTTATTTTTTTTTTTTACTTGGAAGGGGTATTAATGCTATGTCCCTTTCAGGATGTAGGCGGTCATGGCTCTCGAAAGATCTTTGTCTTTACTATCTGTGAATTGAAATGCTTTCTTGAGAAAAAGTTTCCACGGATTGGAATTCAGCGTTGTCTTTCTCCTAGACTGGTCACTAACCAAGCCTAGTGACCACTTGTTATTTGAGCAATAGCTGAATGAGGAAAAATGAATTCATATCTTTCCCAAAAGCAAAAGTGAATACAACTGAATAATTTGTATTTATTAGTTTCACCTTCCTCACCTATAGACTTTACCCTTGTTCACTAATTAGATTAGTCATAAAGCAGAGTCATATCTATATTTTAATAGCGGAAAGCCTTAGTACTACATGCTCAGTTAGTTGAGGGGTTCAGTCAGTATTTAACCCTACTTACACGGACCTGATATTTCTCGGCGTTCCTACCTGCGAGTATATATTCCGATTAAACGCAACGCTAATGAGGTGACCCTCATATCTTAGCCAGCGAATTTGGAGTTCGGTAATCAGGATCTTCAGCGACTCTCTCGCTGTTTTACGCAAGCCAATCACTTCGCTTGTTTCTCTGGCAAGCCCCTGTGGCGTTGTAGATCTGTCAATACTATTCCAAGCTCGTAATTGTTCTTCGTTTCGGCTGCTTCTTGTCTGCCAGCTCTTTACGGAAGTCCGCTTCAACTCTGATTTAGGAAACGGAAGTAGTTGTCTATGTTCGTTCATGCTAATGTGATGTCGAATAGCGTCCTCACAGAAAGTACTTCAGCAACTGCCACTTCATTGACAAATCCCCGCTATTTATATCGGATACATCAGGAGCTCGCCTTCTCTAGCCCTGAATACTTGTCATCTGCCCCTTCATAATTTCGTCGCCACATTCAAAATTCCACCAGAATTGAATTTCTCTTCAAATAAATCGACAGGTAGGCATCGAACTCTGTCGTATGTTAAGTTTTTACTGCAATTATTTTAAGATAATTTCTTATTTAATTAAATATTAGGTTGGTGCAAAAATAATGTCGTTTTTTGACGTATTTTTTAACGTCAAAAAACGATATTATTTTTGCACCAACCTAATAGATCTTTTCCATTAATGTAACTTTTCTATTTTTTCTTGTAAATCTATAGTGGGTATAAGGTTTTATTTCTTCAGTCACGTCTGTCAGTGGATCCATCTTGTAGTGGTACAGTTTATCGATGTCTCTCTCACTCATCATCAATATTAAGGAACGGAATATTTTGTACAAAATCTACACCCCCACTCTCATCACTTTCGCTATTCTAATTCTATAAAAACAACAACCATCGAGAAGCTGATGTAACTTTTCATTCTGCCTACAAAAGAAAGTAACAAACCCGAATGTGTTGCCTTCATCCTAAATGACGATTAACAGAAAGAGTACAAATAAACGTGCTCATTTCAACATTGTTAGTTTTAGACATTTTATCACTATTGCTGTAACTACGCTGTGCATGTGCGCGCGCATGAACACTTTATCAGGTGTTCTAGTACCAACTAGTAATTCTTTGAAGTTTTCCTTCGGAATTCAGTTCCTCCGCTCCCTGCATCTCTTAAAGTAATTACCCCCAGTGCAATTGCTTCCTTATGTGATATTATTATACTTAGGGTTTACGGCCACATTACGTTGAAACACAGGTTCCCATAGAATCACCGAACTTAAGCAACGACGAGCCCGATTAGTACCTTGATGGGTGACCGCTTGAGAATACCAGGTAATTTGCGAGTGGTCTAATAGATAATGGTTCGGAATTGTTAATCGATGAGCCGAGTTCAAATTCCCGTTGGGTTCGTTATATTCACTTACGCACAAATACCCTTGCGGTATAAATCCACCTTTTCTTCCCCACTCTATGGATTAATTAGTAAGACTAAACCATTATTATCTACAAAAAATTCTTACAATCTAAAAGTATTTTCTAGCTTTGACAACCCGTAGAAAGTGAATGAATCAATATAATTCAATTTAGCAAAGGAGATTACATACTGTTGTATCGCTGTCCACCCTAAGGGATTTTGTTTTTGTTTTTATGTTTTGTTTTGTTTTTTTGTTTTTTAAGGAACAGCGTCTACATGAGTGATTTGTGATTTGGGAGTAAAAAGTTTTGTAGGTCTAGATCCATCCTCTAGATATCTCATCTAAGATTCATCAGCAAGGTCGGCTGATGGAGGATCCCTTGCAAGTAAGTAGCTAGATCAAACTTCAATGCAAGAGGTGTCCTTTTCGCACTTCAAGAGACGTGAACGTACAAACGATTTCAATTCAGTTTTCCTTCTCTTACCCTGAGGGTCACCAAAACCAAAGAGCGGGAAGTCAGATCGGCAATTCACAAAGTCTTCCCTTCCTTATGGAAATTATGAAATAATATTGATCTATGGCAATTGTAATGGTTTTGTTTTTTTTTTCTTAATTTGACATTTAATACAAGCTTCCTTAGAAAATGAAATAATATTGACCTAATTCTATAACATTCTAGAAGGTTCTAAAGAAGAAAATATATGAGTGCAACGTTCCGCAACCATGGCAAGCATAAACTCTGAATGAAGATGGTTGGTGTGTAGAAGCAAGGTAATGGATATACAGCACTTTCCAAGCGTTACGAATGTTCTTAGATCGACAAAAATTATCAAGAAGTACAATGATATTAATTCTGTTTAGAATACATTAAGGACTGGCAATAAGTTAAGAACTGAAAACGGTTAATTTCTGAGAGAATGGAAAAGAAAATTGTTAGAGATTCTTGAATATTCACTTAACAGTAAAAGACCTTGCCAATGCAGGATTGAATGTACTGACAAAACAGTTAATAGATGTCTTCATCGAGCAGGACTCCGAGCGTGTTGTCAAAGGTCTGAACGCAGAAAAGCCTATGCCAGAAGCTATGCAGAGCATGGGGAGGACTAGTGGAACTCTGTTGTATGGTAAGATGAGACCAAACTGGAATTATTTGGACGCATGAACTCCCGGTATGCATGGAGGAAATTGAATGAAACTCACAAACCAAAAAACACCCCACTCTACAATTAAGCGCGTTGAAAAGAGCATTATGCTTCGTTTCTTCTGAAACAGGATGGATAAAGAGCAGTATTTTCGTATTTAAAAAAAATAATATAAAACAAACTGCGCAAAAGCTGTCTTTAGGGCGTCACTGGACGGTTCCAACGTGACAACGACCCGAAACTCATGGCACTAATTGTTATGAAATATTTCGATGGCAGTAAAATTATGATATTGGCATACCTTGTATAAAGTCCTGATCTAAGCCCTATTGAAAGGTTATGAGGCTATTTGAAGAAAAACGTGGGGGACAGAAATCCTTCTAATTTGGAAAAACTAGAAGCTATTAACAAAGCAGAATGAAGCAAAATGCCTGTCAGTACGTTACCTTATAAGTAACTATCAAAAACGGTTAAAAGCAATAATCGAGAAAAAAGATTACACGGTTTAATTATTGAAGCAAGAGGACCAATAATATTGTTCCATGTTAAATGTTTGCTTGATTTTTTTCATATTATTGTTTGGTATTAAAATAAATTGTTATTTTGGTCATAACCGTGCATTCTTTCAAATCCATTATTTCATCATTTGTGAAAAATGTACACAAGATTTCCATAAAAATTTCAGAGATTGCAGCTTTATTCATAATTATTGAAGATTGATGAATCCTAACACCAACACATCGCTAAAGATGCTGGAGAAAAATGTTCGTCCTGTCGGACCACTCCAGTGTCTGATTCTCCTTGCCGTGCTCTATTGTTACAAGAGCCAGATATGACCAAAAATGCAAATCTGCTGCTATATCTGAACCGGAACTCACTTGTCTTTGATGGAGTTTAGAGGAGTCTTCACGACTTTGTAGGTAAATTATTTTCCATCCTACAAACCATTTCCCACAGACAAAAAGACGCAGTCCTCTTGCTCTTCTATCGCTATTTCCATAGCAAATGTTCTGGCGAGCTATATTATTTGCTTCAAGTAGCCCTGACCTTCACAGCTAAGATCTGCCATGCCATTTCCACTGGAATGAATCATCTCTATTCCCTTTGTATTCCACTAGTAAAAAGGAAGTTCCATTTGGACAGTTTCTTCCCAAGAAGCACTGCTTCGTTGAACGGACTCACAAGAGGATGCTTCACTGATCACTATAAAATTAAACTCTTTAAGTCTAGTCTTAACCCTTATCTTTTCTGCGTGTCTTCTTAAACTGCACTTCTTACTTCTTTGTCTTACGTTTCGTATATTGGGTGAACGATTCTGTGGAACAGTTTCCAATGAGACTGCTTTCCCGACTACTAAACTCTCAACCTCTTTAAGTCTAGTGTTAAGCTTTATCTTTCCAACATATCCACATACACTACGCCACTTAATCTTACCGGTCACACAACAACCCCCTCCAATAACATGATATCATCAATGGCTATTGGGCCTTTTATTCGGTGAGCGTTGGTAAAAAAAATTACAAAAAAAATAATTTATGTTGCTATAAAAGCGTAAGTCTTATGAATGTGATCGAAAACCCAACTGATATCGTATCTCACAAAAAAAAATCAATATATGCCATCTACCCGTAATTTATATGACCATAACAGCAAGAAGATATTTACTTCGACTGGAGACGCCATTTCAAACGCATCATAGAAACAAGTAAGCTTAGTTAAAGATAAGTTAATTTTGTGAACGAACCCATTACTTGGTCCCTTCAAAAAAAAAAAGTGACGGGTGATTTCCTTGGTTGAAAGAAAATTCAGTGACAGTCTTGATTTCGTAGAGTCGAATTACAGCATTTGAGACATCTGCGGCAAAATTACAAAAGCTTATGCCTGCTTCTGTGTACTTTCGTATTGAATTGTCTGTCGTACATATGTCTGCCTATTAGCAAGTGCGTGGATGTCAGTGAGTAAATCCGTGTGTGTGTATTATTTATGCCGATGTATCTATACGTAGTGTGCTTTTTTTTTAAAATTTATAACATAAATATGTTATAAAATCACTACTAAAATAGCCATTTTGTTTCAACACCCTCGGTGTCTTATCAAGTGATGAATGTAAAATGAATGGTTTTAAAAGTTTCAAATTAATTAACAATCCTTTGCAAGAGGAAAACATTGTTACAAAAGCTAGATTGACCAATCAAAATACAAGTATAGGAAAATTCAAAAAGCTTGACAACGAAGTCATGCTATAATATCTATTTAGATGTTTAAAATATGGGTAATATTAAAAAAGAATTCATTTTAACCAATAATTACTAAATTATATGATAAAATTTAATATTAAAATTAAAAACTGCTAATTTCAAAATCAAAATTTAATCGCTATTAAGTTTACAACTATAAAATTACTGAGGAGAAAAGAAGAAATATATATGTTATTCAATTTATTTCTTCATTGAAGTTACTTTAGCTAATTTTATATCCGGTCCTTTGACAATATGTATATATTTTAATCCCAAGTGTGTGAATGGTGTCCTAGACACACGCGTAAAACAAACACAATCAGATTATAATATATAAGAACACAGACATATATATATATATATATATATATATATATATATATATATATATATATATATATATATACACACAAAAAGAGACGAGACGGAGAACATCTCTACGGTTCTTCATGAAGAAAAAAGTGGGGGGGAGGGAAACCAACACACACGTACATACATACACAATTAAAAGTGAATGCACTTTCCATACACATAGACACCTATAAATACATGCACACACATCCACAGACATTGACCCAGACAATCATATACCACAACCAATAAATATTTAAGACTGAAAGTGTCATTAAACAAATGCTAACCACTTATTGAAATATAACTTAAGCGAACAAATATACAAAGATAAAAATGATTAAAAATAATATTATTTAATATATTAAAATAGTGTATGTAAATATAAAATCGGACATCAAAGTCAACACCCATAGGTAACTTCGATGTCTACCTCATATATATATATATACACAAATATACATACATATATATATATATATATATATATACATAATTTTTCTTTACACACATATATATATACACACACACACAAATATACATATATATATATATACATACATACACACAGAAATACATACACAGAAATACATAAACATATACATACGTATATATCTCCATGATAACAAGTACACATATATACATATATACCCACAAATATACACACATATATGCACACATACTCACATATATATACATATATACACACAGCAATACACAAATATAAACATATATACACACATATACTAACTCATGTGGCCGTAATGACATACCCAAGTTTCCATACCTACACATACACACAAACAATCTCATATACAATAGGTGTCAACATACACATATACAACCGCAAACATACATAAATAAACACACACATTTCATGCTATATGCAATCGTCAGGCCACATGTGCTGTTATTTTTTTCAGCTATTTATATATATACGGGTCAGTGGTGCATTGTGGGAAGTCTATTATGGCGGTTGTTTTACCGGAAGTCGTTTATTTATTTATTTGGGTTAAATTATTTTGCTTGTTTTTATTTTTTGTTTCTTATTTTATTTTTTTTTTTTTTTTTTTTTTTTGAATCGATGTTTTTATTAACGTAGTAAAAATTTGTTTATGTCACTTATTTGATAGTTTTGTTTTGGTTTGAGAATTTAATTAAAGCTATTTATTCGATTTTGGGGGTTGATTGTTGTAGTTTGTTCTAACTATTATTTTGACAGGAACAGTTTTTAATGTGTGTTTATTTGGGTTGATTATTTTTATTTGTTTTTCTAACGGTAACTTTATCGGGGTTGGTTTGTTTATTTATTTACTTGGATGAATTTAGGTTAATTTATTTTACTTGTATATTTTCTCTTTTTCGGTTTTTCGATTTTTAAGTAACGTAATATTTATTTTTTTTATTATTATTATTTTTATCGTTATATAACAGTTATAGGTATTTTTTTCGTCCGATTTTTTTGGTTCGATTTTTTAGTCTAACTAATATTTTGGTCATAATGGTTTGCTAATTTGTTTATTATTTACTTTATTTATTTGGGTTCGTTTTTTGTTTTTTGTTTTTTTTTTGTTATTATTATTATTATTATTTTTCGTCTATTCTAACAGGTGTGATTTGGTAATTTGTTTGGATTAATTAATTTAGCTTATTTTATAGTTATTTTGCCTATGAGGACCTGTGAAAAGATGAATGTAGGCATAACGTTTCCATCGCTAATGACGACTCCAAACACCGTCGTTATCACCATTAGACTCATCCAACTCTTTCCGAATCCTCTGAACTGTTTTCAGAGTGACATCCAAACGCTCTGAAATGTTCGTATTTGATCTTCCGGCGCAAATACCAAACAGTACAGCATGCTGTTTCCAAATTTCTGGCAGAGTGAATTGTATCATGGTGATCTTTTTCTCATAGATGGTGCCCAACTGACCCTACTATACTGTGCAGTCGACAAAAAAAACAACGCGCTGTGCGAAACTAAAAATATAAAATGGCAAAAATTTACCCACCACACCTTCTTTGTGTGTGTGTGTGTGTGTGTATATATATATATATATATATATATATATATATATATATGTGTGTGTGTGTGTGTGTGTGTGTGTGTATATATATATATATATATATGTGTGTGTGTGTGTGTGTGTGTGTGTGTGTGTGTATATCAGGGTAAAAATAATGACAAAGTGGAAAAGGTTTTCATTTAGTTTTTGTTTATATATACATACATATATAATAAAAATTGATAGACAGACCATGTCGATATTATTCAACCAAACATGTTTAAATATATATATATACTTATTATGAAATGGACCAAGTCCGACAATTATTTTCATATATTTATACGTTATTTTTATAGATACAAATATTTAAGTAAATGCTTCGTTTATAATAAGCAGTATTAACAACATTTACCGGCCTTAATGTCCGAGAAATTTCATAGAAAGTATGTGTCCTCCGGCAGGAATCGAACCTGTATTCTACACAGGAACCGTCATATTGCTTAACGTGCTATACCATTTTAGCTATAGAGACGGCGTCTGGTTAGCAATATCGAATTACTGCTTTTAAACTACAAATTTCCCATTTATCTCGAACGTTCATATCTGCTCGAAGCATATCTTAACGCAAACAAATGGCTTGATATATTATGAAATTGACTAAGTCGGACAATTATTTTAATTTTCTGATTATACGTTATTTTTATGGATACAAATATTTAAGTAAATGCTCTGTTTATAATAAACAGTATTAACAACATTTACCGGTCTGAATGACCGAGAAATTTAAAAGCAGTAATTCGACCTTGCTAACCAGATCTTGCTGAGCAGATTGTTCTCGTTCTGCTGACCATGTCTACGGATATCTCATTTTGTTCGTTTATTGCTCGCGCTTTTTCTACCGAGTCTAAGCCTATACTACCCGGCCCAGGATATGAACTCACAATTACTATGTTACCAAATTCAAGATCTAACGCTTTAAACCACTAGTTCCAGTGCGACTATCCCGAACCTAGATTTTGGATGGAATGACATAGCCCTCGTTATTCATAATCCCAGGACCATTTTCGCTCACGTCATGAGGGGACAGGACACATAGAAGAAAAAAAGATAGAAAATACATACATTTTCCTTGTGTTGATTTTGTATTCAGAACAAATCATTTACAATGCTTTTTTTTTTTTGTTTCGCGTTTCAAAGAATAACGATGTGCGAACTTTGGA
The DNA here is from genome assembly GCA_963932145.1 of Acanthosepion lycidas. Lineage (NCBI taxonomy): Eukaryota > Metazoa > Mollusca > Cephalopoda > Sepiida > Sepiidae > Acanthosepion > Acanthosepion lycidas. The sequence goes on along the minus strand of OZ010574.1, from coordinate 104,930,799 downwards.
AACATTTTATGTTTGTCTCCTTCTCTGACTGGATCGTGAAAAATTCTTATTTATTGAATTAATAGCCGAGTTAAAATTTTAGTTGATGATGTTCTTTTCCTTAAAGTTTTCCTTTTCGCGCTAGCTTATTTAACAATCTCCCAGCATAAGTGTTATTTTAGTTTTATTAAATTCGTGGACATTTGATTCGTTGCCTAAGCTTCTCTTCTTGTTTATCCTTTGTTTATTTCTCTTTATGCAAAAATATATTTAATTTAATTTGATTTCATTTAGGAAATAAACCCACTCAGTTTATAAATTATAATTTTATTGTCACAATTTAATTTAACTTTACCTAATTTCTTCGTGATTTTTTTTATAAATTTGCTTCTATACGTGAGTAAAAAAAAATGAGTTTGGAGCTAAGTGAGAGGAGCGGCCATGTCCCCTGCTTGTATGGTGCATGGTGCAGACTCTTCGGGTCCTGTCACTGGATCTAACTAACGCCTTTATCCACTGTGCCATATGTCCTTGAGGACATCTATGTATGAATTTCTGGGTATCAACTTGAGTAGTAAGCCTCGCATATATTGAATTCAATATGTACAGTCCCTTTTAGGGGCTATGAAAGAAAGAGAAACAATAATGACTGATATTACCTGGTGTTTATTCTGCTTTTTTTTCTAAGTGGATTTCTTTTTTTCTTCACGTTGGACCACTTCGGGCAAGACATCGACGAGTATAAGGGGAGAAAGTTGCTAGATGTTGGTTGGATTTTCTTCATGTCTCGACAACCGAAACGAGGTTGAAAGGCAGAAGCAAACACGTGAGTAAAGACAACCAATTGCAACATGATGGGACTAACTTCTGAATAGACAGCCTTTTGTAACATCTACTAGTTTCCCTTTTCAGGGCCGGCGAGAAGCCATCTAACACATTTCTCTATTTTGTTAGCCAATTCTCTTTCTAGAGAGCCTTCATTTAATTTTTCCAACTTCTGCTTAAACGTCTTTATTTTTTATTAAAATGTTTACTAAATTCCTGCTAAATGAAGAGTAGACAAATTTTACCTGTTAAATTTTTCAACGTGTTTAAAGTATTACACAACTGCTATTTGCTTGTAAAATCTTTATCATGAAATCTTAATATATATTTAAGCTTTATCAGGTAATCTTTCATTAATGGAGTTTTATTATAAAACAACTAGATTCTAACGTTTCATTTTTCGAAAAGTTAATTATCAATGATGCAAAAAAGGAGTTGAAATCAAACTTGAGTTATTGAACATTCCTGAGTTTGTTTTCAGTTTTGCTACCTATCAAAAACGAATGTTTGAATAGCTGATTTTCAAAGCCGATACGCTCTCCAACCATTTGGGAGATTGTCGCGATTCAATCTTCCTTGCCATGCTTTTTGGCTTAATAACAATTGTTTAAATTATGATTTCTCAAATGTAGATATACTGTTATTCAAATTGAAAAATTCGGCACCGATTTATGACAATACCTTCTGTTTCAACTTTTTCCCATGCATTAAAAATCTATACGCTCACTGTCATAAACGCCTATAGTACAAGATCTTTGTGGACTGCCCGATGTAGTAGTCATAATTCATCACTAATCAGTCATCTGTCTATATTTCTGAGATGAGGTATTATGTATACTATTTACATTATTCGGACTATTGTCCACATCTTTGCCGCCATATTTATTACAACGTTTTGGCCTTTCAGTCATCTGTCTATATTTCTGAAATGAGGTATTATATACACTATTTACATTATTCGAACTATTGTCCTCATTTTTGTCGCCATATTTACTCTCCGGCTTTCTTCAAGTGGTTGGAATGTCGAACTGAACCCTTTATTTCGCTCACTGGGGTAGACTGTTCTAGTTCCACGTGCCATGTCTAATGGATGTCAGTTATCAGTTATCTCCTGTTAATTCCCCTCTCCAAGTTATCCACTGCCTTAACCGGGTATTGGACTCATATTCTTTGGGTCCTGTCACTGGATCTAACTAACGCCTTTATCCACTGTGCCATGTGTCCTTGAGGACATCTATTTCTGGGTATTATACACCTAATGTCTTCAGCAACCATTTTTTACCAGAGCTCATATTGGAATTTTTGTTATTATTATTGCTTTTATCTGACACTCCTTATTACTGGTTCCCATATTGTATTTATTTCTATGCTTGGTCGGCTCAGGAGATTTTTGTGGCCTAGCATATGTGCCGACTTCTTAAGTTTACGAATTTTCCAATGATGCTCTTTGTCTATGATTTCAACCTGATCCCACAGAGGGCTACTTACCCCATCATCCATACAGCGTAAAGACAGGGATCGTCCGCTGCTTACAACACCGAGCAAAAGTCATAAGTGGCGAGCCAGAGACATTAGATAAAGAATTGGTCAGTATAAGTAGTACCCTACAACGCAACAACTACCCTGGGTACATGGCAGCAGCCAAAAAAACTGGGATAGGCGGGTACAAGAGGAGGACAACAACAACACTCCGAAAACTGTCTGCCTGCTTTATGTAAAGGGGTTATCAGAGAAAATACAAAGGATCTGCGGTCCATATAACATCAGAACAACCTTCAAAACCTGGACGACACTTCGCAGATATCTCTCCCTAGTAAGACACTCCGCCACCCATAGAGGAGAACATTAAAGACTGTGTGTACGCTATCCCGTGCAGCTGCGGAAAGAAATATAAAGTAGAGACAGGTCGCCCCCTTAAGGTAAGCCTTCAAGAACATCAGAAAACTGTAACACGAGGGGAAGTGGAAAAATCAGGCATGGCTGACCACATATGGAGAGAAAAGGGAGATCACCACCCTCTGTGGGATCAAGTTGAGATGATAGACAAAGAACATCATTGGAAAATTTGTAAATTAAGGAATCAGCACATATACTAGGCCACAAAAATCTCGTGAGCCGACCAAGCATAGAAATGAATACAATCAGTAATAAGGAGCGCTAGAGAAAAGCGATAATAACAAAAATTGCAATATGAGCTCTAGTAAAAATATGAAATGATAACAACAAAAATTGCAATATGGTAAAAATGGTTGCTGAAGACATTAGGTTTATAATACCCAGAAATTCATACATAGATGTCCTCAAGGACACACGGCACAGTGGATAAACGTGTTAGTTAGATCCGGTGACAGGACCCAAAGAGTTTGAGTCCAATACCTGGTTACGGCGGTGGAGGGAAATTAACAGGTGATAATTGATAACTGACATCCATTAGAACAGCCTACCCCAGTGGGCAAAATAAAGGGTTCAGTTCCAACCACCTGAAGAAGGCTGGAGCGTACAACAGCCGAAACGTCGTAATAAATATGGCAACAGAGATGAGGACAATTGTCTGAATAATGTAAACAGTGTACTAATCAGTCATATTTGATTGTAATCGAATAAAATATCTCCGTTAATTTGTTTTCTATATTTTTTACGAAACATAGATAAGTCTCGCATAAAAAAATGCGGGATGCGTAGTGAAGATGGGACTTACTGTGTGATTAATATACTCGCCAATATTTACAGTGGTACCTTGCCTATGAGCAGCTGGGAATTCTCCGCAATCTCTATTTTTGTTTTTGTTCTTGTTCCGTTAACTGTCCGTTGATTCAGTAGATGTTTATTTCCTGATTTAATATTTTCAACAGTAAACTTTATACCTTTTAGAGAGCCTTTTTTTGTAATGAAAATTAAAATTTAAGTAAATTCTTACGGTGTGGCGCGTACATCAAGATACTTTTCTGATTGGAACTACGTGAGTGATAATCTGTCTCTCGCCAAGGGCAGACCGAAACTGACTGTCTAGACACCAAGCATTACTATTAATATAGACCAGCAATCGGAAATAAGCAATATCCTGTTTGTTTTCACTTTATCTTAAAAAAAGCTTTACTCTTCCATTCCCCCTTCAATCAAAGTGGATGTCGCTTAAAAGACTAGACTTAAAAAAAAATCTGCTGGACATAAAACAGAAGGAAGTAAGGATCGAAACAGAATCACGGGTTCCTCTTCTGCATGTGTTTCTCACCTAAGCTTAGTGTAACCAAATAAGAGAAAATAAATTTTAAAAAAAAACCGAGTGTTGTAACCTGATTTTGTTAAAGAAAAGAGTCTACATTAAAAATCAAACTCTTAACTGAAATCGAACACCAACTTCTGGTAAATACGTAACTTCTCAGCTACTATGCGGACAGTGTAACAGAAGTATGTTTTAGCACAGGAATATTTTTACCCGCATATTTAGTGTGTAGAAAAGTAATAGTGAATATGTTTTAAGTAATTGTTTAATAAATATGAGCTCAAAAAAGAGCAATTTACCGAGCGCTCATGTAAAATTCAAAGGGTTATAGATGTTTCCCAGAAAATGCTCGGCTTCTCCGTGTCCTCCTTGGGGGAGATTTCTAATTCTCATTGACGTAAAAGAGCAGAAAACATTAACACGCATCCCGGTATCACTTGTATGAACAGTTATCCTCAGGATAATGTTTTTAGTTCTACTAGTTCTAGAACAACGCACTTGAGGTACAGCTTTTATGCTCGGACCCTGCGTAAAATAAATATTGCCACGTGCTGAATTTCAAGGTATTTAAACGTTATTACTTTTTCTCTTGTGAATTAGTATTGCTTTAATGAATATAAGCTATACTGTACAATTTATGCAGGTCTCGATTACGGTCCTGATATTAGCTTTGTCACTCTTTCAACTTCATCGTACAATCTGTTGGAACAATCTTATAATCCATCATATTTTTATCCATAACAGGGATCTCATACACGTATCCTGCAGACCAGATGCGGTCCGGCAAATATTTTTATGTGGCCCGCGGGGGTACATGACCAATATTTTTCTCAAATTTTAATTAGTTTAATAAATTTCTCCCTCTCCTCTTCTGTACTTTCAGAATCCGTATTATGAAGTAAATTCTAAGTGTTGTATCTGCCTTCAGGGGACATGCTACATTTTATCTCTCAATTGTGTTTCTGTCCGAAGACAGAAACACAACAAATAAATGTGGGATGCCTGGTCCCGGGGATTCCAACCCTGCAGCAGTACCTCCCTTATTGCGCCTAAGAGGGAGGGTCGATGTAATATCTACGCCAACACGATGAGTGTTGCGGGTACTGGGCAATTTTTAGCCTTACCCCATGTGCACACGCTTGGACTCCCCACTTTAAACCTGCCTTATGCCATATCCCCTTACCGTGTGGGGACGTGTAAATACCAATGTAGTAGATGTTCTCCTCATTTTAAATGGGAGAAGGCGTTTGGTACCGGAAATTCTAATTTTGCTTTATCATTACACTGAGAGGTGGGATCGGTGTAGCCAGCATGACAATGGTCGCAGTATTTGGGCAGTTTTTATTCTTGGCCCATATGTATGCATACAGGCTCCGCACATTTAAAAAAAAGAACTTGTATCGTATCCTATTTTAGTGGGGGAGGTCAGGTGAATAAAATCCATTAGTATTTCAATGGTCCCAATTATTTTCTTCTTCAAGTACAATATTATTATTCATAATAATTCTAAATTTCCTATCGTTCTCTTTGTCTATTTCGGGATTATTATTGTCATTATAGTGTCTATAGTAGTCAGAACAGTATTTTCCCTCAGTTCAATGTATAATGGTTTTTGGAAATTGTTTTTACTTGCCTTGGAAACCCAGTAACTGTCACAACAGCTGTGAAAATTTTACGTTTATAATTGATTACTTTCCTATTCGCTAGTTAAACGTGACGTCATTCACTCAAACAGTCAAACATTCTCATTTACTTGGTTCGTTTCGCCCGAACAAACCGCCTGCTGTTTCCCACTGTTTAATTGGCAATGTAACATCTTACGGAAGGACAATCGATGTTGCTATCTACAGTATCGCCACTGATCTGGTCAGTTTTTCATGTTTTATGTGCCACAGACTGCAGAGACGGATTTGACCCTTGTCGTGTGGCCTGCTCTACGCGGAAAGATGACATCTTTATTTATTTTTTTTTTTTTCTTCGGATTTTCACATCCGGTCACGTCAGATGGTAAACGATTATTTGCTTTGGTGTTTGATTCCAAGAAAGATGTTTAGTGCGTATTCTTTACTCTGGGATTTCTTATTTCCAATGAAATCAATAATTTTTTTCACCATTTCAGATAGGGGGACATTTGAGTGTTTCTGTACTTATTGAACACACAAAATTTCAAGATTTAATTTTCATTATTATTGTTATTTGTGTAAAATGAGAAGTTGACCCAGCAGTAAGCATCAAAGAAAGTAGAATCAGCGAATTTCGTTCAAATTTCAATTGAAATTGTGTTCACTTTGAGACTAATGCTCTTTGAGAAGCCATGTATCTAGATCTTTCAATAGTTCAGATCAAAGATTAATTCTTATTGCTAGTACCATGTAACCTCATACAGTCCGTGGCAAGGAAAGTAGAGAGGCCACGCAGCGACAGAAATTGTTTATGAAAAAATAAAAGTTATTCAATCAAATCGTGTGAATGATAGGCGAACAAAAAATCTCTGGGTATGAAAATCTGTCGGGAATGTTTTTGGAAAGCCACGCCCATCTTTATATTGGAAATGGTCACGAAACTAAAATGGAAACTGCTGTACTGGACGTATTTTCTAGAATCTTGACACTGTCACTTGTTATGTCCAGCGTTGGTTGACGATTGTTGCTCATGCCTGAAAGAGGAAGTTTACAATAACGAACAAACGCATGCAAAGTGGAATAAAGATATATTTATTTCGGGCCTCTCTAATCTGTACATAGAACAAAAATTTACCTCTAGAAAAGTAGAGAGGAAACATTAGTCGATTCACTAACATGCGTTCTGCCCAGTACAAAAGAACTAATCATCTCCTTATTGTAAATGTCGGATCTGTCCTCTGGGATAATTAGTGCAAACCACCGACTAATATAACCAGCTAGTTTTAATGGACAGCAATGACCTCATTTAATTGTGGGTGCATGCAGTTATTAGGTTGGTGCAAAAATAATATCGCTTTTTGACGTACTTTTTAACGTCAAAAAACGATATTATTTTTGCACCAACCTAATATTTACAAATTATGAGAGAAAGAAAGAAAGAAATAAAGAGATGTATTTTTATGTAGCCATTTTTGTGGTATTTGTTTCTAAATGTTTATTATTTTGTTCTGTTTTCACTACACATCCTTTCGATTCAAATGCAGTCCTGAAATACGATCGTTATCATTGTTTTAATATTCCTCCTGCTGATATCGTGTTAGGTTGACCTAACCTAGGTTAGAATTGTGCTAGGTTAATTTTCGACTTGTTATTTGTTATGGGGTCCACACCTTTTTCATATAAGTGGACTCTACCAAGTGTACCTGGACTGCTGCCGTTAAATACCCAGAGTTACAGTCAGTGAGGGTAGTCGGTAGTCGGATGTCAGACGACCGGCTGAACGGTTGAACTCTCTGCCTTCGGGTGGGGAGGAACTCGAACGAGGCTACGCCGAAGGGCGGAATCTCGTTCGGGGAGGTAAACCGACCCTGAACCCGTTTATACGGGTTCAAAGGGTATATTTTTTGGCCGAGCCCACGGGCTCGGAGATCCCACGTTAAACCGGCCTTGTGCCACATGATACCCTCGTGGGGGGGTGACTAAATACTAATCGGTAGTCGGATGTCAGTCGATGTCAGACGACCGGCTGAACGGTTGAACTCTCTGCCTTCGGGTGGGGAGGAACTCGAACGAGGCTACGCCGAAGGGCGGAATCTCGTTCGGGGAGGTAAACCGACCCTGAACCCGTTTATACGGGTTCAAAGGGTATATTTTTTGGCCGAGCCCACGGGCTCGGAGATCCCACGTTAAACCGGCCTTGTGCCACATGATACCCTCGTGGGGGGGTGACTAAATACTAGTCGGTAGTCGGATGTCAGTCGATGTCAGACGACCGGCTGAACGGTTGAACTCTCTGCCTTCGGGTGGGGAGGAACTCGAACGAGGCTACGCCGAAGGGCGGAATCTCGTTCGGGGAGGTAAACCGACCCTGAACCCGTTTATACGGGTTCAAAGGGTATATTTTTTGGCCGAGCCCACGGGCTCGGAGATCCCACGTTAAACCGGCCTTGTGCCACATGATACCCTCGTGGGGGGGTGACTAAATACTAGTCGGTAGTCGGATGTCAGTCGATGTCGGACGACCGGCTGAACGGTTGAACTCTCTGCCTTCGGGCGGGGAGGAACCCGAAAGAGGCTACGCCGAAGGGCGGATTCTCTTTCGGGGAGGTAAACCGACCCTGACCCGTTTATACGGGTTCAATGGGCATATTTTTGGCCGAGCCCACGGGCTCGGAGATCCCACGTTAAACCGGCCTTGTGCCACATGATACCCTCGTGGGGGGGTGACTAAATACTAGTCGGTAGTCATGTCAGTCGATGTCGGACGACCGGCTGAACGGTTGAACTCTCTGCCTTCGGGCGGGGATGAACCCGAAGGAGGCTACGTCGAAGGGCGGATTCTCTTTCGGGGAGGTAAACCTGACTCTGAACCCGTTTATACGGGTTCAAAGGGCATATTTTTGGCCGAGCCCACGGGCTCGGAGATCCCGCGTTAAACCGGCCTTGTGCCACATGATACCTTCGTGGGGGGGGTGACTAAATACTAGTCGGTAGTCGGATGTCAGTCGATGTCGGACGACCGGCTGAACGGTTGAACTCTCTGCCTTCGGGCGGGGAGGAACCCGAAAGAGGCTACGCCGAAGGGCGGATTCTCTTTCGGGGAGGTAAACCGACCCTGACCCGTTTATACGGGTTCAATGGGCATATTTTTGGCCGAGCCCACGGGCTCGGAGATCCCACGTTAAACCGGCCTTGTGCCACATGATACCCTCGTGGGGGGGTGACTAAATACTAGTCGGTAGTCGGATGTCAGTCGATGTCGGACGACCGGCTGAACGGTTGAACTCTCTGCCTTCGGGCGGGGATGAACCCGAAGGAGGCTACGTCGAAGGGCGGATTCTCTTTCGGGGAGGTAAACCTGACTCTGAACCCGTTTATACGGGTTCAAAGGGCATATTTTTGGCCGAGCCCACGGGCTCGGAGATCCCGCGTTAAACCGGCCTTGTGCCACATGATACCTTCGTGGGGGGGGGTGACTAAATACTAGTCGGTAGTCGGATGTCAGTCGATGTCGGACGACCGGCTGAACGGTTGAACTCTCTGCCTTCGGGCGGGGAGGAACCCGAAAGAGGCTACGTCGAAGGGCGGATTCTCTTTCGGGGAGGTAAACCGACCCTGAACCCGTTTATACGGGTTCAATGGGCATATTTTTGGCCGAGCCCACAGGCTCGGAGATCCCACGTTAAACCGGCCTTGTGCCACATGATACCCTCGTGGGGGGGGGGGTGACTAAATACTAGTCGGTAGTCGGATGTCAGTCGATGTCGGACGACCGGCTGAACGGTTGAACTCTCTGCCTTCGGGCGGGGATGAACCCGAAGGAGGCTACGTCGAAGGGCGGATTCTCTTTCGGGGAGGTAAACCTGACTCTGAACCCGTTTATACGGGTTCAAAGGGCATATTTTTGGCCGAGCCCACGGGCTCGGAGATCCCGCGTTAAACCGGCCTTGTGCCACATGATACCTTCGTGGGGGGGTGACTAAATACTAGTCGGTAGTCGGATGTCAGTCGATGTCGGACGACCGGCTGAACGGTTGAACTCTCTGCCTTCGGGCGGGGAGGAACCCGAAAGAGGCTACGCCGAAGGGCGGATTCTCTTTCGGGGAGGTAAACCGACCCTGAACCCGTTTATACGGGTTCAATGGGCATATTTTTGGCCGAGCCCACGGGCTTGGATATCCCACGTTAAACCGGCCTTGTGCCACATGAAACCCTCGTGGGGGGGTGACTAAATACTAGTCGGTAGTCGGATGTCAGTCGATGTCGGACGACCGGCTGAACGGTTGAACTCTTTGCCTTCGGGCGGGGAGGAACCCGAAAGAGGCTACGCCGAAGGGCGGATTTGTCTTTCGGGGAGGGAAACCGACCCTGAACCCGTTTATACGGGTTCAATGGGCATATTTTTGGCCGAGCCCACAGGCTCGGAGATCCCACGTTAAACCGGCCTTGTGCGACATGATACCCTCGTGGGGGGTGACTAAATACTAGTCGGTAGTCGGATGTCAGTCGATGTCGGACGACCGGCTGAACGGTTGAACTCTCTGCCTTCGGGCGGGGATGAACCCGAAGGAGGCTACGTCGAAGGGCGGATTCTCTTTCGGGGAGGTAAACCTGACTCTGAACCCGTTTATACGGGTTCAAAGGGCATATTTTTGGCCGAGCCCACGGGCTCGGAGATCCCGCGTTAAACCGGCCTTGTGCCACATGATACCTTCGTGGGGGGGTGACTAAATACTAGTCGGTAGTCGGATGTCAGTCGATGTCGGACGACCGGCTGAACGGTTGAACTCTCTGCCTTCGGGCGGGGAGGAACCCGAAAGAGGCTACGCCGAAGGGCGGATTCTCTTTCGGGGAGGTAAACCGACCCTGAACCCGTTTATACGGGTTCAATGGGCATATTTTTGGCCGAGCCCACGGGCTCGGAGATCCCACGTTAAACCGGCCTTGTGCCACATGATACCCTCGTGGGGGGGTGACTAAATACTAGTCGGTAGTCGGATGTCAGTCGATGTCGGACGACCGGCTGAACGGTTGAACTCTCTGCCTTCGGGCGGGGATGAACCCGAAGGAGGCTACGTCGAAGGGCGGATTCTCTTTCGGGGAGGTAAACCTGACTCTGAACCCGTTTATACGGGTTCAAAGGGCATATTTTTGGCCGAGCCCACGGGCTCGGAGATCCCGCGTTAAACCGGCCTTGTGCCACATGATACCTTCGTGGGGGGGTGACTAAATACTAGTCGGTAGTCGGATGTCAGTCGATGTCGGACGACCGGCTGAACGGTTGAACTCTCTGCCTTCGGGCGGGGAGGAACCCGAAAGAGGCTACGCCGAAGGGCGGATTCTCTTTCGGGGAGGTAAACCGACCCTGAACCCGTTTATACGGGTTCAATGGGCATATTTTTGGCCGAGCCCACGGGCTTGGAGATCCCACGTTAAACCGGCCTTGTGCCACATGATACCCTCGTGGGGGGGGTGACTAAATACTAGTCGGTAGTCGGATGTCAGTCGATGTCGGACGACCGGCTGAACGGTTGAACTCTTTGCCTTCGGGCGGGGAGGAACCCGAAAGAGGCTACGCCGAAGGGCGGATCTGTCTTTCGGGGAGGTAAACCGACCCTGAACCCGTTTATACGGGTTCAATGGGCATATTTTTGGCCGAGCCCACAGGCTCGGAGATCCCACGTTAAACCGGCCTTGTGCCACATGATACCCTCGTGGGGGGGGTGACTAAATACTAGTCGGTAGTCGGATGTCAGTCGATGTCGGACGACCGGCTGAACGGTTGAACTCTCTGCCTTCGGGCGGGGATGAACCCGAAGGAGGCTACGTCGAAGGGCGGATTCTCTTTCGGGGAGGTAAACCTGACTCTGAACCCGTTTATACGGGTTCAAAGGGCATATTTTTGGCCGAGTCCACGGGCTCGGATATCCCGCGTTAAACCGGCCTTGTGCCACATGATACCTTCGTGGCGTGGTGACTAAATACTAGTCGGTAGTCGGATGTCAGTCGATGTCGGACGACCGGCTGAACGGTTGAACTCTCTGCCTTCGGGCGGGGAGGAACCCGAAAGAGGCTACGTCGAAGGGCGGATTCTCTTTCGGGGAGGTAAACTTGACTCTGAACCCGTTTATACGGGTTCAAAGGGCATATTTTTGGCCGAGCCCACGGGCTCGGAGATCCCACGTTAAACCGGCCTTGTGCCACATGATACCCTCGTGGGGGGGGTGACTAAATACTAGTCGGTAGTCGGATAGTGAGAGAACATACGAACGGAGATATTGTGAGGTAACCTCTTGTAGAAGTCAGTTACAAGCACGTAGACTCTAAGTCCTACTTCGAGACTGTATATATCTATCTGTATTTGCTACTAACAACGTTCCTGGACTTACTAACAGTATTACTCTTTGTATGATTGTGTAAATACATTTTATTTCTTATATTTAATTATTGCGTTTGTCATTCCTTGGAGACCGAATTCATCTCAGAATCCACAACATTATTTAATACCAAATTTTACGTGGGGCACTCAGTGATGATCGTACTTACTGCTAAGTAATGATGTCCAACCAGACTGTTTAACCCTTACCCCCCACTACGAGGCAACCCACCTTTACCACCAGCATTTGATTATATATGTGCATGACGGAGATAGAACTGAAATTTTAATTTATAAACTTAAAAACCAAAGTGTTAAAAATATAAAAGACTAAATGAAATCAAATAGGCTATATACCCAAACACATATTTAAAAAATAAATTTTAATTTTAAATTTCAGCGCCTCTTCTCCTTCATGTGAATATGTAATCATATCAACGTAAACATCAATTTAGTCCCATCAAATCCAAAAGGATGAAACGCGTCACACGATAATTTTTTACACTTTGTCATACATTTTCTAAAATTGTTGTAATATATAAAAAAAAAATAAGTTTTCCCATTCTGTCACTATATGTAAACATTAGAATCAATAGAATTCTAGCTGAATTCATTTAATAAATACTAACCGTGATATTATAGCTTGCATTTGAACAATTTGCTCAGAAATATATAAGCTCACCTAGTACGGTATATTCTGACAGACTTGACTCAACATCCTTAGACGCAAGACACTAAGTTTGATGACAACGGCTATAAACTTCGCTTAAGACAAAGACTCCATCAAGATTGATTTCCAACTTTACAGGTCGCTACAGTTAACATGAAATTAAGTTATTGGCAGCTATAAAGCATTTCTTCAATATTCTCATAGTTAAAAATGTGGCTTCCGGATAAATAGTACAATCAGCTATTTTCATTAGTTGCATGCATCAGCAAAAAAAAATCAATACATTTAATTCTCTTTTTCTATTTGTGATTAAAATAATGTTCGGTCAACAAAGAAGAAAAAATATTTACGACTCTAGTATTCTTGTGACGAGTAAAGCAAGTTATTAAAAAAAATAAACAGTACAATGAAAAATTAAGAAAAAACACCAACTTCCGAGAAATAAATGTTAATATCATTTAGCGATATTTTGAAAATGAAAGATATGTTTCTTTTGAATGACAACGAACGATAGCGCCAATGAAAATAGTTTTGCTCTACTTGTTAAAGCGGAAGGATTTTGCAAAGTGTGATATTCTGTTTTACTGGTCTGAACATATTTAAACCGAAATTTAAACTCGGGACGATGAAATAATTATTTCCCTTCAATATCCAGTTCTGTTTCACATCGTTAACGTGTTTGCAAAAACTCATTTCAAAATTTCTAAGTTAGTTTTAATTTTTGTTAATTACTTTTTTACTAAATATTTTTATTTCAGGTATTTATTTTAGTTTGGGTCATATTTCATTGAAGTGATTTTGTGTTTAGTAAATTATTAGATAAGAAGATTAAGAACCTAAGAAACGAAACCCAGACTAAAATTAAATATTAAATAAAAAAATAAATAAATATTACATAATTGCTGAAAAAAATGTTAATATTTAAAAATTACTAGTTAAAAACCAAAAAATTCCTTCCCTTACATTTCGTAAAATTATGTCAATTTTGTTCATCCATAGTAGATGTTATCACCCCGTAACTTCTCAATAACATCGATAACGTGGATAAAGACATGAAAAAATTCAGACACATCGTTAAGAAATGTTTGGATACAATTTTTTTATGCTATAAGTAATGTTTGTTTCAAATCAGATTAATTTAGTATTAAATTTTCTAATTTTACTCAAATAACGTGTCAGAAATATATTATTTATTTTAGGAAGAATTTTAAAATAAAAATATTTTTTGTTTACAAATTTCTTAAAATTTAAGAAAATGGCCGCTTTTAAGGAAATTCTCTAATTCTTCATCATTGCTCGCATGTTCAGCCCATGGTATTATCAGCATCTTTCTGTAGAACAATATTTTTGTTACCTCAATTTTTCTTCAACTGTGAAGAGATTATCCAGCATTCTGTGCTGTGTATACATGTTTGCGTGTGTAGTAATATATATATATATATATATTTATATATATATATATATATATATAGTCAGTCTGAAGTTATGTAAACCCCCAAACCCTAAATAACTCGAAGTGTTTAGGTTAGATTTGTAGTTAATTTTAACGTGTTTTATTAAAGTTATTGGAATTATTATAAAAGAACCTGCCGTCTGAAGTTATTACACAAAACCAGAAAAGCACTTTTTACTTTAATAACAAGCTAATAAAATCATCAATAATTGATCAACACTTATAACCGAATAAATGATTTGAAGCAATTGAAGCACTTACATTTTAATGTAGTAACAGCTAGCAATATATTATTTATTGATTTTCTTAATTTTTTTTTTTTTTTTTTTTTTTTTTTTTTTTTTACTTCGGGGTGTTCAGTTTCCGACATGGTAGTTTTAATTGTTTCCCATAGGTCTACTTTGTTGACATATTCTTTTTCACCTTCATATAATTTCATCTTCACAATTGACCATAGATTTTCGATCGGATTCAGCTCGGGATTTAATGGTGGCCATTTCATTATCTTCTCTTCTGTAAACGTTTTATGCTAAGAAGAATTCACAGGCAACCTTAAATACATCAGAAGGAGCATTGTCATACATAAATACACACTTCACTTTGAAACTTCGAGACTGCGACTTGCACCATTCGAAGTGAAATCGCAATAATTATCACTGTTCAGTTTAATTCTTTCATCGACTTTGACTGGTTTTCTGCCACTTTCATTGATTACATAGCCTAGATACTTGATTTCTTTTAGAAAAAAATCGCATTTTTTCTCCTTCACTTTCAAACCAAAATCCTGAATTCTTTTAAAGACTTCTTTAATATGCGTTGCGTGTTCTTCTACATTATCGCTTTTGACTAAAATGTCGTCTAAGTAAGCAATAGCAAATTTCTGTCCCATGAGCATGGTATCCATAGTCAGTTGAAAGATTGATGGTGCTACTTTTATCCCAAATGGCAATCTGTTAAATTTATAAAGTCCATTGTGAGTATTGATACATAAAATTTTTGTACTTTCTTCTACTGGAATCTGAAGATAAGCTTCGCTTAAATCAATCTTAGAAAATACCATGCCACTGTTAAGTTTGGTAAATATTTCGTCCGGGCTTGGCAATGGGTAGTGATAATCCTTGATAGCCTTATTCAACTCAGTCGAGAAATCTGCGCAAACACGAGTTTCCCCGGATGTTTTCTTTACGTAAACCACTGGTGCCGCCCATTCACTGAATTCGATTTTTAAAAGGATTCCAGTTTGTACCAATCTATCTAACTCTTTGTCAATTTTTTTCTATGGTTGCGAAAGTCACGTTTCGCTTTTTCTTGAATACTGACTGAACATTTTCCTTTAGTTCAATTTTAGCTGCAAACTTATTACATCGTCCCAAACCGCTCGAGAATACTTCGGGAAATTGTCTGTGTAGTTCTTCTTTTAATTTTGTTGCTTCTGACGGTTCGCACTTTATTTTCTTACAAAATGAGCTAATGGGTAAATCCCATACGTCAAATTTTTGCATTCAATCTGTGCCCACCAAATTTTCTGTGTCTTTCATTACAAATATCTTCATTTTTTTCGTTTTACCATGGAATTTTACGTTTAGAATTACTTCTTCAAATTTGATACGTTTCCCTGTAACAGACGTGGCGATTTCCTGTGTATGCATCATGGTCGGTCTATTTAGCTTCCTCCATGTCTGTAAATTAATTATAGTTAGATCCGATCCTGAGTCTAACTGCAATTTTACCTTCTTATTTAAGATCTTGAGTTCCACGTATTTTCTTGTATTTAGTTTGTCTTCGCAGTACATTCTAGTAGTTCTTACCCTACTAATGTGTTTTTTGTTTCTGCATTGAGATGCCTTATGTCCAATTTTTCCACAAGCTAAACAGTTCTTGTATTTAAATCGACAGTCTTATTTCCAGTGTAATCCACCACATCTGTAACATGTATATGGGTGGGGGGGGGCTTATATTTGCTTTGATCTCCGTCATTAATCGCCTTATACTTTGTAATTTTTTCTTGATCATAAAATTTTTGTTTTCTTTCCGGGGGGATGAAAATCGTAAATTTTTGTTCAACTTACGTATGTGTGCTACTCCCGATTCCTCGATATCCTTACAGTCTTTTTTATGCTCAAGCATTTTTGGCAGTCTTCTGACAATTTTTGTAGCGTTAGTCCAGGCTCGTTTTGAAGCTTCGTGAGCATTCTTTTTTGCATTTCACTGTCCTTGGCTGAGACTAATCCCTGTACGAAAATGAGACACTTAAAATTGTCCGGAGTCAATTCTGCTAATTTAAAGTCATCGCAATGTTTGTTCACAATTGCGCCTAACGTGGAGTAGCCCTCATTTTCGCTTTTTACGCAGTTGAGACATTTCCACCTTTTGTGAAAAAGTGAAGTCTTTGGACTGAAAAGCTCCGTAAGGCATGTAACTGCCTCGTCAAACGTCAGATCGTTTGTCTTTTTCGGTAGAATATAGTCCACAAATTTTGTATACTCCTTTTTTCCCAATTTCCTGAGTAATAAACGTAGCTTTTTAGCTTCCGTCCAATTTTGGCAATCAATGTTGAAAATGTCTTCATGGCGTCTGTAATAGTCCCCGAAATTTTTATCATCTTCTAGAGAGTTTTAAATGTTTCTACTGTGTTCTAAACTGCGTCTTGGGAAAAAGACGCCTCTTTTTCGATATTCTTTTGTTGTGTGTTGCCCGCTACTTTTAATATTAATTCCTGGAGTTGCATTTGTCTTTCTTCATTTTCCTTCTGTGTTTGTTGTAATTGCTTTTGCCACTTCTCCTCCATTCTTTCTTGGAGTTGTAGTTGCATTTTGTTATTTTACAAGTTCTACTAAAATACTTTTAAAATCCTCCATGATCCTCCAGTCTTACGAAAAACTCGATTTTCCGTATTTTGAGGAAGTACCTTTTAATCATGGTAGTCACGCAAAATCCTCGTAAAACTTTGTTGCCAAATTATTGTGTTGGCGAGAGAGGATTTTTTTTTCTTCCGTGTGGGTCCGAAGTCCTCGTCGCCAAGTTATTGTGGACGCTGGCAACGGCAATTTTTTTTAAATCCCCGTGAAGTGCGAAATCCTCGTCGACAAGTTGTTGTGGATTCCGGGGATAGAATCCTGCACAAATAAATAAACAATGCCAGTAATTGAAATAGAAAAATATGTGTATTAAACGTAAGAATACAAAGTTGAAATGAAGATTAGTAGTCCAGGAATGCGGGTTAGTAGGAAAGTATATGTACAAGTCTCTGTAAGTGAAGCCGTAATTATCTCTCTTTCTGGACTCTCGTATAACTCTAAGTGAACACCCTGTCTCGACGTTTTTTCTCACGCTATCTCTCCGTAGTATACTTTGGACGAGTCCATCTTGTGTACAAGGGGCAATACATAATAACTTTAGACGGAATATATATAACAAGTTTTAAAGATAGGGATCCTAATTTAATATTCAACGATTAAAATCGAATAAAATAAATATAAGGCACCTTTCGACCAATACTTCGTTAGAAGTCATACGCCAGTATTAAAATACTACTGAAGGGGTGTTTTTGTTTTTTGGGGGTTTTTTTTATAGGATCTTAAAACTGGAGTGAAGACAAGAGGGTGAGGAGAAAAAATATATTATTGTCATCCAGATTGAGCCAAAGACTTCCCAGACAGTTCTAATTTGTGTTTGAGCGCCTTCAGTCTACACAGAGTTGGACGCTGTGTGTTAATCACAACAGCTTCTAAAATATTCAGGTGGTGGTTTTTTCCGGGCTCTGTACAGAAAAAAAGAACACTTCTGAATAATTGTTCCTGCAAACATTTGTACTTAGCAAGGTTCACGAATGGTAGACTCGGATGTCTGTTAATGTCTGGATTATCTTATTGGTATATGCCGACGAATAGGACCAGGCACATGTTGAGCAATCCTCATCTCTAGCCGCTGAATGGTTTTACCTACATAGTCAGCATTGCATTGACATTTAAAGCCACAAATAACTAGGTTTTGTTGGGGGATAAGCAAAATGCCTTTATGGATAGAGGGGAACGCACTTCTAGTAGTGAAGATGGTACGTAATACAATATCATTAAAACAGTGAATTACAAGCGATAAGATCTTATAAGCAAAAAAAAGGGAGATTAAGAGATTTCAATCGATGGTAGTTTGATATAAACAGACACTTAGGGGGACTAAATGTTTTAATATAATCAGATTTAGAAATTTTAAATTTAATGTTACTCTTAACAACATTTTCAGGGTAGGCATTTGCAAGAAAAATGTCTGATTTGCTTGAGTTCGGCATCCAGTTTACATTCCGAGTAGTTAGTGCATCGCCGTTAAGAGTTTTGATAAATTTATTAAAGACATTTTTTTATGTTTAACATTCTTTTTATAGATACAAGTATTTAAGTAAATGCTATGTTTATAATAAACAGTATTAAACGACATTTACCGGCCTGAATGTCCGAGAAATTTTCATAGAAAATATTCGTCCTTTGACAGGATTCGAACCTGCATCCTATACAGAACCGTCATTTAGCTTGACGTGCCTAACCGCTCGGCCACAAAGGATCGTTCGGTTGGCAAGGTCGAATTTACTGCTTATAAACTTCTTATAAATTTCTTATGTATGACGTCATTTGTTTACATTTGATACGCCATGAGCAGTTATGAATGCACGAGATTCATAGAAGATTGAAGTTTATTATAAACAGAGCATTTACTTAAATACTTGTATCTATAAAAAGAATGTTAAACATAAAAAAATGTCTTTAATAAATTGTCGGACTTTGTCCATTTCTTAAAGTTTTGATAAAGATAATCTTCCTAGATTTGGGAACAAAGGAATCCCAATTAAGCTATAACCCTGTAAAAGTGTTTTTATACGCTAGTGACGAAAGATGTGGAAGTTTTCTCGACTAAAACGTCTTCGAAAGGCAACATATTATTTTTTTCCTTCCGTCCTAAATTGTAAGGATGTGTGGAGATTGTCCAAATGTTGGAAAACTCAATTCGCCTCGCAAAGTGGCGTAAAAGATGCAAATGTATCATCGGCATAACGTATGTAACAATATGGTTTGGGAACCTTATCAAACATTTGTTTCTCCTGGAACCCTACGAAAATATTGGCCATAAGAAGTCCCAGAGGACTACCAATCGATACTCCATCAACCTGTCGATACATGACATTATTGAATCTGAACGAGATAGATATGTAGCCATCTCAACAAAACATTCTCAAGAAAGGGAGGAGATTTTACAAGAACCTCTATATAAATAGTTGGCACAAATGCCAATAGTTTTTTTTTCTAGGAGCATATTGGTGAAACAGACTAGAAATATCAAATGACACGAGAAATTTGCTGTCAGCAGAGCGATAGAATTTACTTCTATATGAAGCAAATTGAAAGGAGTCTACAATCTGAATAAAACTTCAAAAACAGGATCTAGAATTTCGACCAGCCACCTTTCCAGCTCATGTTGGGCGGATCCAACCTTGGGCAAAATGCTTCTGAGAGGAATATTCGGTTTATGAATTTTAGATAGACCATACATCCTAGGACATGACGCTGGGAACCTACAGGACGAATTCTATCATACACTCGCTTAGAAAGAAACTTTATTTTATGAAAATCAAGAAGCAGTCATTGAACTATTTGTTTTCAAGGTGTCATCAAACGAGATATCCCCTAACTTCTGAAATTTGTTGATGTCGTCTAATATAGTAAAAATTTGGGCAACATAGAATAATTAACAATAACTACACCTGAACTTTTATCAGGTCTAATAATGTAAATATCTGTCCTGAATTTTAATAATTTGGCAGTCTGATAATGGTTCTTCTGCCAGAAGTATTCATTAAAATTCACGAATCAATGAGTGAAATCATTTTTTATTTTTAAAAATAATTTAATCACCAGTTACCTACCATCTCCTGAAGAAGTACAATCACAGTATTGAAACATGAAAGCTTTTGTATAGCGATTTCAACATGTTTTATTGTAATCTCTTATAATAAAAATAATAATATATTTCTCTACTTTGTATTGAGCACTTTTAAAAAGTAAATCCTACGAACAATGGATTTTTACTCCATTTTATATATATATATATATATATATATATATGAAAATTTCTCCGATTTAACCAGCAGAGAAGAAAATATAAAATCAAAAGAAAATGGTTGAATACATCAACACAGATATAATGACAATATTCTCCACACGTGACAAATACTGACGTTATTTTCAGTTAACAATATGAAAATAGCGTTCTCTGCATTCCAGTTGCTAGGAACATTCTGTTTTTTTGTTTTTATTAGTTACCTTGTTCAATTAAATTCATTTCGTATTTTGCTTTGATAACGAAACGTTTCAGCAATTACTTATTTTTCCTATTGTCATTTTTATTCATATATATATATATATATATATATATATATATATATATATATATATATATATATTATTATCATTATTATTATTATTATTATTATTATTATTAATATTAATATTATTATTACTGATAATCCACGTTTCTCTTTGTTAATTTTCAATTATCATTATCAGAAATAATTTCGTTTTGCTTTTAATGGCAATAATTACCCTTTCTTTTCCACTGTTTCGTCAATAATATTTTCCTTCACTTCCTCTTTACTAAAGCACGTTAACTTTCCTTCCTTCTTACTATTTATTTTCCTTCTTTATAAATTAGAAACTTAGTTTAATCTAGTAGAAAATGTAATGAATTAGGAGGATTATTTTGCGTCAGACTTACAAATGAGAAACGTTTCAATCCACCAAGCTGATAGACTAACAGTGATAATGTATAAATCGTAAGCTTAAATGCTAAACGGGAGAAATCGGAAGAAGAAGCTTGTACTGAGTCGAGACCACCGACATGAGAATGCTTTCCTCCCTAACTTGAAAATCAGGATTTATAATTCTGTTTTTTATCTGAGTTCGAACAAGTACCTCTACTAACAATTGGAAATATGCAATTATTTCAACCAAGAGAAAAGCTCTCTTTTACTTGTCTCGCTTCCTCTACTGTTTCCTCCTGTCTTCTTTTTCAATTATTATTCTTTTCGATGTTACGTCAATATCTTCCTCTGCCATTTTTTTCTAATTCTTCCACTTATTCTTAATCTTTTACTCTTTCTTTCGCTACTTCCTCCAAAATCTAATTTTCATTTTTATGGCACAATTCCGTTTTCTTTCTTTTTCTTATTCCTTATTTTTCTTGTGACATTTTTAACACTTCAAGTAAATGTAATTATTTTTAGCTGCGAA
Source organism: Acanthosepion lycidas (assembly GCA_963932145.1). NCBI lineage: Eukaryota > Metazoa > Mollusca > Cephalopoda > Sepiida > Sepiidae > Acanthosepion > Acanthosepion lycidas. The sequence continues at coordinate 104,909,374 of OZ010574.1, read as the reverse complement.
AACTTCGTTTATGTAAAATATGGAAGCCATTCAATCATGGATTTCAACATCATTCATTTCCTCAGTAACTTCTCTTCTTAAAACTATCTTTTGGATTTTTTCATCTTTCAAATATTTAGGACTTGACGTAGTTATAACTTTCTTTATGTGGCGTTTCTTCAGGACGTGGGCGATGGCGACTCTCCACAGCTTCCTGTGCCTTGTAGCTTTAACCCTTTACCAACATTCATTGTCTACGCTCTGCTGTACATTCTCCCAAACTCATTAGGTACATTAATCGCTGTTTCTATCTTCCTCTGCTTCCTTCATTATGTCCGGTGAGTGTTAAATTTTCTAAGCCCTCTTTCATCAGAATATGTCCCAGAGACATAAACTGTTCTTTTTCTGATTATAAGTATAAGGGCCCCTCTAATTCCATTTTTCTTCAGAATGTGAACATTAAATCCATGTCTACGATGTCTGAGAGAATGCTCGAGTACTTTCTGATGTGCTTTTTTATATATCTATCTCTGTCATGCATTTCGTTCTTACGCTTGCGAAAACCAGCGTGCAGTTATGATACGCCATGATTCTGCACTCGGTGGCCTGGAGTAACCCAAAGTCAACCCTATACCTGGTTTCCTTGATGATCTGGAGTGTAACTGAGTACAAAGGCTATTTCGGCACGATCTGGAAAGAAACAAATACTACAGGTGCGCGTTTGATTAGCTGGCTTCTCTTAGAAACCAATTTTTTTATTAATAAGAGTCCGATCCTCACTGGGTGTCCCGCTATTGCGGATTTGTGACAGATTATGCTAAGCTTAGTAAATTATTACATGTGTATTTATGTATATCTGTCTTTGCACTGTGTGTGTGCGCATTCACGCGATAAAACCATGCTAAAAGATACCTGTCACATAGCCATGACATTATATATGGTTCAGTATGTGCTTCCAATTGATGTTTGGTGAAGACAGCCGTTGTTTTATAACAGACCGAATCAGTTGTGTCGCTGCATTAGTCTCCACGGTTGTCTTCATTCAAATACATTAAAGTAGCACTTTCTGTCTCTTATTGAAAATCAAGTCAGCCGACGTTTCATCAGGGGAAATGTTTCTTTTTGGAGTACTACATAGCACAGCGCATCTGGTCTGTACTAGATACTTTTATTGTCACCGGCAGGGAAATTTTGCTGACTATTTTTTGATTAACAGAGAGGGAGAAGAAACAGATTCCCCATTCCTACCTAGTAAAAAAAAAATAAAGAAAAAGAAAAAGGATCTGTTGGTACCTTTTCATTGGCCCATAAAGTGACGAATCAGCAGTTTGCGAGGAGGCGAGATATCGTGGTATAAAAAAGAGTTCCTCCCTCTAAAATTCTTGATAATTTCCATTTGGTTGCGAACACATTTCAGAGGGAGGAACACTTTTTTTTATACCACGATATCTCGCCTCCTCGCAAACTGCTGATTCGTCACTTTATGGGCCAATGAAAAGGCACCAACAGATCCTTTTTCTTTTTCTTTATTTTTTTTTTGTGCGATTTCTACCTGTCAATTGACCCTATCAAATAGATATTAGGTTGGTGCAAAAATAATGACGTAATAATGTTGTTTTTTGACGTATTTTTAACGCCAAAAAACGACATTATTACGTCTTTATTTTTGCACCAACCTAATAGTACTTCAGTAAAAAGATATATTTCCAACAACCTGTTGCGACTGTTTTTAGTTAGATTTTTTTTTTCACAATCGTTAACCATTCTCCTCTATATTACCAACACAATGTTACTATTCCGTCCATCTTAGAAACTGTTAGGAAGATCAGACCGCATAAACATAGGACACCATATTTAGTGAAGTAATGTCTTTGTTCTCTTCGATACAATATTACAATTGTGCAACTATCATCAAGGATATTAAATCCCAGGTAAAACTGATTTTCAAGAAAGATATATAAACACTGTATCAAACGAGGTTAAGTTTGCTAAATATATCTTAGATTACATATTACTGTTGATCTACGCGCTTGCTTAGTGAGATAGTTGTGTGTTTCCCAGAAGTTGATAAGTCGACATTCAGTTTTTTTCTATATTTTTTTTCAATTTATTCCAATCATATATTTTTTCTTATCATTTCATTTCATCCTTTTTATCGCCTTAATGATATTTCGGCAGTAAATTCAAGCTGGGGAAATGAGAAGTAGAAAGATTGTTTTGCATCAATCTTTCATGTAGAAGAGCCAGCCAGCATTGAAAATCCTAGCTTTTAGGCCCAGAGATTGACCACTAATTATGACAATGAGAACACGGTCATCGCAAGATATTTGTGACCCACCCCGTAATTTCGCCTCTATGAACAACCACCGTAATTTACCTGTATGCTTTTAATTTACGCTTGATTTGACAGGAAATCAAATAGGAAAGATTGAGAACGGCATATCGTGTTCTATTTGTAGAGGCAAAAGTTAACAGTCCCGGCTCTCAAATTACATTGGAAAAACATTGCAACCAATCGACTGGCGGAAATTCATATCTCAATCTTGCACACTCTCTTGTTAACGCGAAGCGTTTGGGCTTCGCACTGACTAATTTAAATGAAGCAAGACGGATAACAAAGGACTGGTGCAATGTCCTGTTGATTTTTAACTTGACTTTCGGGAGAGATTTACTTATCATATACTCATTAACAAAGCTTATCCTAGCTTGGTGCAAGGTTACAAAATGGCGCACACACTGGAGATCAAACTCGCCATAGAGCAGTGATGATCTGTCAGACTAACACGCTAATAATTACTTCGCGATATTTAATGTATTTACTATGTTTAGCGAAGTCTGGCATTGCAAATTTATCGTTGTAAAAACTAATAAGTAAGCGAAACTATCTGATACGTAATAATTATATTTTATTCACCTACTGACTTATTCTTCAATTAATATCGGCGTAATGGTGTGTACCTTTCCGAACAAGGGCATGGGAGACTGTTTTTTCCTTATGAAGTAAGGCCATTATATTGTCCAACGCGTGCACATCCTAAGTGTAGCTGGGTCGACCACCTTTTTATATGAGGGAGACAGTCACTGACATTCGCTGAGGCGCCAATTTGTACCTGGTGATTATGAGACTACCCCCAAGGTTAAACCTCTGGTGGACCTGGTAATAATAAAATTACCTTCAGGTTAACCCACTGATTCACCCGTTGATTCTGAAGCTACCTCCTAGGCTAGCCCTCTTATGCACTTGTTGATTATGAAACTAGCCTCCAGATTAACCCGCTGATGCATCCGTTTATTCTGAGGCTACCTTCCAGGTTAACCCTCTGATGCACTTGTTGATTATGAGACTAGCCTCTAAATTAACCTTGGGCCTTGTATAGTGTGGACATTATTTAAAAAATAACTTTCCTGTTGCTTCAGCGCCATACATTGCATAACTTGAAACAATTTTTTTTATAATTTCTCTCTTGATGCAAAACAACTTGTCCTTATCAGGACTGTATCGTATTCGTTCAAGAGGATCAATAAATATCTTCACAGTGCAGTGGTACTTGTCTATAATTTCTAGCTTTTCGAACCTTATCAAATCGTCGTACTAGATTGGCAGTTAGGTTTCATCATTTTACTATTGGAATTACTAAGTGGATCAGTAAGTTATAATAACGTTTCTATCACACTTCTCGCCCGTGGAACTCTCTTGAGCCTTATTGCATTCCTGTTAACAACAGTCTTCCAAAATATAGATGCAATATCAATCGTCTTTTTATTGTCCTTTCTCTTAAGTAAAGCAGTGCATATTCGGGAAAAACATGGCCGCCTTTATACACGTCGCATTGAATATTTTGAGCCTTCTGATTGGTTAACCCTCCTATTGGTGAACTATAAAATGAGTCTGCTCATTTTGTCTGGCTCACTAGTACACCAGGGTACCCAAAAACTCCAACAATGGTTCTAGTGATTGGGGAAACATCCTCTTGGGAGTCTGCTTCTCAGGGCAGTGGTTCGAGGAAAGAAGCTGTTTGAGTAGACCTTACTTCTCTCCGATGGGATCCGGGGGAATGTGGACTTACTATGTAAGTAGTATGACGGGTCCTATCCGTGAAGGTTAAACCTGGCGGACCCAAAAACTGTAGTTCGTCCGAGCACTATTAGTGACAAAGCAGTGAGAGACTCGATACATTCCGCCTGTGAGAGAGAGGTTGGAGGGTGGAAAATAATTCTTCTCGGAGACGCGTTTGAACTATAGCAAGATAGGAAAGTGAGGTCTAGGCAGCTCCCACACATATATGGCAACACTGCCCCATTTGGGGCTTGATTTGGCCCTTATAAAGGTACAGGATAGCGTAAGAAGTCAGGTACTTAGAGGAGCGATACAGGAATCCGATCGTTTTATCAGCATCTTTAGCGATAGATCGTATATAAGATTTCCACTTGAGGTCGGGTGTGAGTTTGAGGCTTCATATTCTCTCCAGGGACGAAATCTCCTCAAAAGGACAACCGTTCATAGTGACTGGCGGTAGTCCAGGATCGGTTCTGCGATTAGAAAGCTAGTGTTAAATCGGAAGTGCCAATCTCTGATCGTCAAGTGTTTTAGAGGTGCGCCCGTATATAGATGTTTACAAATGATCGGAGTATATATTTTAGACAGATCATTTATATAAATAAAAAAGAGAGTTGGTCTGAGAAGTGACTCCTGGAGGTTTATCTGTTAGGAAGGATTTTATAATTGAGAAAATCCTTCCAGAGCTTGTGTAGCAAACCTTTGTGCCACACTTTGTCGAAGGCCTTCGAGATTATCTAATGCTATGGTCCTCGTGATGTGTGTGTCGTCAAGGGCCTCACTAAGCCTGTGTGTAATGGTAGTTAGTGGCTTTATCACCTTGCTTGGGGTGAAATTATTAAAAAAAATTAACTCTATGACTATTTTAGAGTTTGAAAATAATGATGTATTAGGTTGGTGCAAAAATAATGACGTAATAATGTCGTTTTTTGACGCTAAAAAATACGTCAAAAAACGACATTATTACGTCATTATTTTTGCACCAACCTAATAGGTCGGAATTCAAGGTATTTCATATAAATACCTGCTGTTAATTGACATCTGCCAAGCGTTGCAAGCCTCTCGCTACTTTATCGCTGTTTCCAGTGAAAATGTTCCGACGTGTTGCATTCTTTGGTTCCACCAGTTCTAAACTTCAGAAATAAGATCTGCCATGCAACGTACGCTCACACGACAAACAGCATCCCTCTACTTCGAGTGGCTCTTGAACTTTGTACAAATCTATTTTCCGTTCTCGTTTTTATTATCATTTTTTTTTCATTCATCTTTTTCATTTTCACTTTCAATACTTCCCTCATTTTCTTTCCCCTCTCTTTCTTTACATTTTTCTTTCGTTCCTATCTCTCTTATGGTATGTTTGTTATTTTTCCTTCGCTTTTTTCTTTCCATCTTTAATAACTGCTTGTCCGTCTCTCTCTCTCTCTCTCTCTCTCTCTCTCTTTCTCTCTCTCTCTTTCTCTCTCTCTCTCTCTCTCTCTCTCTCGTGCGCGCTTACTTTTCTTGTAACCTTTCCTTCCTTTGCTTTTCTCTCTCCCTCTCTCTCCCTCTCGCTATTTCTCGTGGTTCTCTTTCTCTGTCCGTCCTTTCTGTCTGTATGTCTCTCGCTTTCTCTCTCGATTTCTCCCGTTCTACTTTAAAATTTTTAAGTTTATCTCATTTGATATCGATATTGTTCTCTTTCCTCTATCTCTCTCTTTTTTACATCCTCTCTCTCTCTCTCTCTCTCTCTCTCTCTCTCTCTCAAACACTTACACCTTTTCCTAAGTCTAGGTATAAGATCATTAGATATCAACGTAACTGAATACCGACAAAAGTTCAAGCTTGTTTATCTTGATTGCGATTAAGTGAATGGGCAACATTTCACTCATTTCGTCATTATCTCCCTATTCAATTTGATAAATAATGTCCAAAAGAATTAAATTATTATCTCGTTAGAGAGTTATTACTCAGAGAAACCTAATGATTCACCAGTGCGGAAAGAACAGTTCAGAGTGCCAAAGTGGATAGTGACTTACACCTGTTTGACAGTTATTTGTTAACACTACGATCGTACGGCAATAGGAGATTGTCATCAATCATGGAGGCGTGGTGATTTATAACTGCAGTTGGTAACAATTTACACATGGAAATCAGCTGCTACTAAATAGCGGAACACTTATCTTGTCGTTCATGAATCAATTATGAAGATTTTTTTGCAAATAAGAGACATTTATATATAATTTGTCAACAGTCTGAAGTATGAAATGAACGACAGTTCACAAGCCATGTTTGTGAAATCGTCTAGCGTCGCGTGGCTGAAATAACTTTACAATTCAAAGACAATTTTATTGCGCGTGCCTAGATTAAAACAAATTTTATTGAATATACAATGCTCTACTTTAATGTGAAGGGCTCCCAGATTTTTAATTGTTTTTTTTGTTTGTTTGTTTTGGGGGTTTTTTTTTTTTTTTTTGGGTTTTTTTTTTGGGTTTTTTTTTACAGTTAGATGGCAGGGTACAGTTCATTTGAAACTTGACAACATAAATTCTATACTGGCTATCGCTCGGTGTTCTATTTTCTTTGCTTAAAAACGACCAATAATGGTCGAATGTACTCTGGATCCATCGGAGCCTACCAAAACTCCATAAATTTGGAGAATCCTGCCTATTTCGACAGTGAGATTTCTGCCCACCGTCTGCGAGGTCGATGATAGAAAGCTCCAGCACCTCTTTCACCAAAGAAGAACTACTAAAAAGGGCTGTCAAAAACGAACGTCGGTCTACTATTCAAGACCAATCCAAAGCTGCATCCCTTCATCACTCCTTCTGACGAGCCCACTGGACTTCTGTCGTCGACCAAAAAACTCACTCAGCTGCAGGATTCCTTCATCTGCGAACAAATTTCCAACTCTACAAGAACTGTGAGTGTATCTATCAGAACTTTAACAATAACATCTAATCGCTTAAAGAACTCTTTAGGCGCTCAGAGAAATATTTTGAGCAAGCCTTTTTTAAGTTAAGCACATTTTCCCTTTTCCCTTTCTTTCTCTACTAATCGCCCTTTTATTCCTCTACCTTTTTCTTCTGTATATGTTGTAAATAAACACTTTCTTCTTTTGTTGTTACTCGCCGAGCAGGAGTTTTTTCTTTATTCATACGCGCCTAAAAGAGAGAGTTTGTCCGCTCTAATCTTGCAGTTTTACTTGCGTTTTTTCGCAAATTTTTAAACCCCAACCCTATTTTTAAACACAACCCTTTGATGCGGGCTCGCACCTCTCGCCTGTGGAACTTCCTTTTCTATTCCAGTTTCCCTGAGAGCTATAATCTCCAACTATTCAAATGTAATGTCAATCGACATCTACAGTTGCCTTGATCTATCCACTATCCTTCTCCTCATCCTTTCCTCTATCACTCCTATCTGATCTTGCTTTAAATCTTCTTCTTGCGTCCTACTGGCTTCCCGCCTTGTTTGGGGTGAAACGTTTAAAAAAAAATATTGCACATAATTTCGGTAACTTTTTTTTAAAAATCCGCCTAACATCGAAAAAAACTTCTTCAACAGTAGTAGAAACTGAACAGCAAGGCTTAGCAGGCACATTTCTTGATCGTTCCATTTAATAATACGAGCTGTCTTGTTCAAGACGTTATACTGTTGTACAAGCCCGGAGAGCCATTCAATGTAGAGGGTTACTGAGTGACATTGTAAGGAAAGGTGAAGGAAGAAATAAGAAAGTATTATGAGGACTAGTAGTATAGATATCGATTGACACTGCACTAAAGACCAAAAGGAAGTATTCTCTCAGGAGTTTGTTCGACAAAGTAACAGGTCTGGAGAAGAATCTATCTGAAACGAACTTGCTTTTTATCAAAGGAACACGAAAGAATTGGAAATAGTTTGCCACCGTGAATATGACATGTCGGGTCCGAGCTGTCAAGGTCTGAGCTGGTGACACAAAGAAATGTTACATCTGCCATAATAATGATAATGTATCATCAGCGACAGCGAACAGATTAAGGCTGTGTATGATGGATTACTAGAGGATTTATGTTTTCTGAGATAAATTATGCTAAGCGTGAACAATCTTTTTGACAATTAGAATATGAAAATACAATACAATCTGGATTTTTAATCTTAGTAATTATTTAAACAAAATTTCAAAGCAACAATTCATAAGACGAATGATAAAATTGCTTTTCTACATTAGATCAGTTCCTTGTTATGTTTTCATTGATTTCACTTTCTTCATATATATAAAGAAATACACTCTGAAGATGTGCTATATTTATGGGATAAAGTGTTCAATATCAGAGATAGAGCGTGTGTAAATATAAAAGTGAATATTGAAGTCAACACTTAGAGTCGACAGGCTGTTTTATGCTAGAGGCAATCGCCAGGCCACGAGTGCTGTTTTTTTCTCAGCTATTTATATATACGGGTCAGTAGTACATTGTGGGTGCATTGGCGATTATTTTGTATGTGTAAATATATTGATATATATGATTGTGTGTATATATATATGATTGTGTATATATGTCAATATATATGATTATGTGTATATATACATATGATTGTGTATATATGTCAATATATATGATTATGTGTATATATACATATGATTGTGTATATGTGTTGATATATATGATTGTGTGTATATATATATGTATATATATGTGTGTGCATATATATATGATTGTGTATATATGATTGTGTGTATATATATGCATGATTATGTATATACATATATATATATATGATTATGCGTATATATATATATATGATTGTGTATATATATGTATATATATAAACGATTGTGCATATATATATATATATATATATATATATATATATATATATATATATATATATATATATATATATGTATGTATGTATGTATGTATACAGTTATTTATTCGTACTAATGTACAAAAGGACTAAAAGGAGGTTGGGGAAGGACGGTCTTCTGTCTTAATTCTAAACTTAGCTAGTCACAGACACGGACCCAAACATACCAACAATATTCATATCACCAAAACAACACATTCACTCCTAACTTTCTTACTGCGTCCACCAAAATACCTCAAATTCTCTATGAAATCCTAACTAGTGCCCTTATGTACATTTCAAAGTCTGTGGAGGGAGGAGAAAAACAACAATTTAAAAACCCTAATAATATATATATAATAGTGTATATATATGCATATATATATATATTATTGTGTATATATGTATATATATATATCCATATATATGATTTTGCATATATATGTTTGTTCATATATATATATATGTATCTATATGATTGTGCATATATATATGATTGTGTATATATATGACTGTGTATACATATGTATATATATATGAGTGTATATATATATATATATATATATATATATTTATACATATATATATGATTGTATATATATGTGTATGCATATATGTATACATATATGAATGTGTATATATATGTATATATATGATTATATATATATATATATGATTGTATATCTAAGTTTATATATGTGACTGTGTATATATATATATGTATATATATGATTCTGTATATATATATATATATATATATATATATATATATATATATATATATATATATATATATGTATATATATATTATTGTGCATATATATATATATATATGTATATATATGATTATGTATATATATGAATATATATATGATTGTGAATATATATATATATGTATATATATGATTGTGTATATACATGTATGTGTATATGATTGTGTATATATATGTATATATATGATTGTATATATATGTATATATATGATTGTATATATATATGTATATATATATATATATGATTGTATATATGGAAATATATATGATTGTGTGTATGCATATATATATATATATATACATATATATATATATATATATGTGTCTGTGTGATTGTGTATTTGGGCAGCAATTGATCTTTTATACAGATTTCATTGAAAACGACTGACAACACACTGTGATTAAGCTTCTTATTGGATTTTTCTTGCCTACGTACAAGTAAATTTTTTTGGGGGGGGATATAGTTTATAAAAACTGTCCAAATGACATGTGGATTCGAGTTCTTTCAGCTAATTTATTACCTGTTATCAATGAGTTTTTTTTTAATTTTTGTTTAACTCAATATCTAGATGCTAATGTTTGTTTTAGGACCCATTTATATACTCAGGAGACCTACCAGTCTCCATACATGTGGAAAATACGAACATAATTAATTCATCCGCATGCAAAAAAAAAACGGTTAAGAATAATGTAATTCCGCCGCCAAATACTAAGATAAACACCTGTATTGGACATTAAAAATCGTTAAATTATGCATATTTACTGTTGTCCTTGTATTGGGTAACTCAGAAAATTAATTCTGTTTGTAGTCAGATTTCATGAAGAGGCTTTAGTTTTAATAAATATCATTAAAAAACGACCAGTTTTAATTATATTGTAGCATATGTCATATTAGCGTGTGTTTTTTTTTTTAATTTTTCAAATGAATGTATTCTTCAGATATTGGAAATGAAAGATAAACAATTTTTTCGTCGTATATTTTTTTTACTTTTTATTTTAAGAATGGTAACAAGGCAACTCGTTGTTGAGCCTGCCTTGTAATTCATATATTTTTACCAGGGATTCGGTGTTTGAGCATAGCCTATATAAAAAAAAAAAAACGCTAACATTTACAATATCGTTTTTCAAGGTAGAAAACACCCCATATCCCTGTTCCATCTATTTGGCTTAAGATGGCATTTCATAAAGCTTTGTAGATATCGGTAATTATCTGCAGCGAGGGGCGAGGGGTTAACAAGCTGGTTTCACAGGCCCTTTCTCTTTATACAGTGACAGATCCTCCCTGAGTGTACTACTACTATAGCTGTATGCGAGACTAAACTAGGTTTGGTAAAAGACTTCATTAAACTTAGTTTCATGATTTTTGTCCAGATTCACTTAAAACCAGTTTCTAGCTTCTCCGACAACTGTTTAAATTTGTTCTTGGTAAGCATTGTCAAACGCACATTTATAAAGAAACTTTGTCATTATGAGATCTATATATATGCATATAGAAAGAAATGTAGAAATTGTGCAGTAATAAAATAGGACAAATGAAATTCGATTTTGTTGGAGCAATAAAAAAGGAAGGGAAATTAAGACCTATAAATATTTTCATGGTAAGTTTTCTAATGAGCTTTCCTCGATTGTACCTAGACTTGTACCTGAATTTAAGCGCAGTACTAGATTGGCGGCTAGGTCTCATCATTTTACACTTTAAATAGCTAGATGTAACCGTAAGTTCTATGCTAACATTTTTTCTTTTATCTCGCACTTCTCGATTGCGGAACACTCTTCCGGCTTCTTGCTTCGCAGTCAATTTTGATCTTCTAAAATTTTAATGCAATTTCAATCCTTATTTTCTGTCTACTTAATTCTTGTTCTTTTATTGTTCTCTTTTATCTCGCACTTCTCGATTGCAGAACACTCTTCCGACTTCTTGCTTCGCAGTCAATTTTGATCTTCTAAAATTTTAATGCAATTTCAATCCTTATTTTCTGTCTACTTAATTCTTGTTCTTTTATTGTTCTCTCTTCGCAATACTGTTTTGTTTTTCTCTAATATCCTCTAACACTCATTAGACCCACGGGTTTCAATGACTAAGAGCGATATTATTTTAAAGAAAAAAAAAAAAAAGGCCATCTATAATTAAAGTAAAAAAAAAATTTCTTCCTTGCCGAAAAATTTCCATTTAATCAATTCGTGTAAATATATTGCACGGCAAATGCTTACATCACATGGGTATTTAAACTTTTACAAGCACATCAATTTCTAAGACGATTTATTAATATTTATTTTCCTTAAGATGAAAAAAAAAGTTTAAGTCTTCTGAATTTCTTATAGAAAGCAATTCTCATTATTAAAATTTTCACTAATTCTCTTTGTCATTTTTCATCGCGGCGCTAATACGAAATTTAACAAAATTTCTGTTTCTAATGTGTTCTTTTTTTTTTTTTAAGTTAGCAAGTGCTGGCCACATAAAGGGTGCGATGGGTAAATTGTCGCCATTTTACATTTTTAATTTCGCACATGCGCGTTGTTTATCTTTGATTCTGTTGACTGTACAGTATAGTAGGCTCGGTTAGGCTCCGTCTGCGAGAAAAAGCGCACCATGATGCAATTTACCCCGCCAGAAATTTGGTAACGGCATGCTGTACTGCTTGGCATTCGTGCCAGAAGTTCCAATACGAATATTTCAGAGTGTTTGGGTGTCAATCTGAGGATAGTGCTGAGGATTCGGAAAGAGTTGGATGATATATCCCGTCAAAATGATGATGTCTGGAATGATCACCAGTGATGGTGACGTTATGCCGTCATTCATCTTCCCACAGGGACTCAGACTTAAAACGGAGGCCGACATCAAGTGCCTTGAGAAGGTAGAGTTGCCCTGGGTCAAGAGGGTAACTGTTGGAAGTCCACATGTCTGACAACAGGACTCTTCCCCATTCAACACAAGCAGGAGAATTCAGTCAAGGCTGTCAGACAATTTCTATGACCACATCTTTCCTTACATCTGACCACCTAACTACTCAAACTGCAACACCTTTGATTATAATGTGCGGGACGCAGTTGAGCGAGAGACCAACAAAACTCCTTGTAACACCAAAGATGAACTGAAAGCAATGATTATGGCAGCATTCGCCAACTTAAACAAGATGACCGTCCAGAAAAGTTGCAGGAAATTCCGAAGATGTCTGGAGGCCGTGATTGAAGCCAATGGCAATTTTATTGAATAAACTTTAGTATTTCAAGATATTTTTGTGTAATTCTGGTAAATATATCTGTTAAAATGAAATATCAGTCTTATTTTCATTTTTGCGTAATTTTGATGACAATTTATCAATCGCTACTTGTAAATCCTGGTGAACTTGCTGTATACTTAGAGATTCTTGATAAAATACAAAGAAGAATCAGCAATATTATTGGCTCTAACCTGTCGTCTTGGCTTAAGTCACTTTCCCACTACATAATATAGCTTCCCTGTACCTTTTCTATAAATACTTTCATGGTAATTGTTCCGATGAACTTTCCGCTATAATACCTAGACTTCGTGTATTTCAGAGAAATATTAGATTGGTGGCAAGGTCTCATTAATTCATAGTTGAATCGGTTAGATGTAGTCATAAGTTTTATTCTAACAGTTTCTTCTATCATCTATCACGCTTGTGAAACTCTCATACGACTACATGCTTTGCAGCCAACATTGATCTTCAAAAATTTAAATCCAATGTCAATCGTTGTCTACTGTCTTTTATTTACTCTTCTATTATTCTCACTCCTTAATAATGTTTCACTTTTCTTTTTTTCTTATCCTTTCACTCTCAATAACTCTTGTGTCATAGTGACTTTGCTGACTTGTATGATTTTTTTTAAATGTCTACCTGAACAGATTTTGTCGGAATTTGTTCATTTGATTTGAAAATTAATGTGAAAAAAAAAAGCTTCATTGAACAAATTCGGACAACTTAAATCTGTTCCAGTAAAAAAAGAAATTCTACATCGTGCTATCTTAAAGATATTAGAAACCGATATGTTACTAATTTAAACATTAGCTCAGCAATGAAATCTAACCAGCGAAATTAATGGAAAAAATAATAACGAGAATGCTTTATATAAGAAATTCAGAGAACATGAGCTTTTTTATAAGAAAAATAAAGATTGAGTGATCGTCTTAAGGAAAATAAATATTAAGAAAAGAGATAAATAGATAGATAGATAGATAGATAGATAGATAGATAGATAGATAGATAGATAGATAGATTAAAATATATAGATCGATGAAGAGATAATTTTCTCATTACATGTCCTATCAGAACGTAGATGATCATGATTTTTCACGTGTTACTTTCTTTTGTTATCTGTGAATTGCAATGACTTCATGGAAAAGATAGTGTAATGGTTTCCCGTTGCCGTCTCCATCGTTTTATAATCAGCGTCATCCTTCTCTAGACAAGCTACCGCACAAGGCTAAAGAACACAAATTACCATACTGTTTAACCCATAGCTGGTGGGGAATAAGAGACGGATTCATTTCTTTCCCAACAGCATTTCTACGAAAGTGAACTAGGCAGAAGTTTCCCCGTTCCACGCCGATAACCGTTACGGTAACAACGCGTACGAAGATTTGAAAACCATAAAAATATATCTGCCTCCAGCAAAAACGTAAAAAAAAGGAACAATTAAATCCTATTCGATCTATTCTTAGCTCATAAAATTCTTTTCCAGGGGCTTTTCATTAGCTCACAAGATAAGCGTCTATGTGATTCATTTCTTTAAAATTACAAGCCTTATTCAAAAAACATTTGCTGAGGAAACAGAGTTGATAAGCCAGCTGTGTATTTTTAAATCTTGAAATCGCTAAAAATATGAACATGGAACAAAAAGATAGGGAAAATGGTGTTTTGAGGGATTATATTAATTTAGAAAACTAGCAGTCTCATTTTAGCATTTTAATACCAGTCAACAATGGTTATTAATTAATCTCAAGTGTTAAAACAAATCCCAACATTTTCGTTCCATCTATTCTAATTACGCAATCTGCTATTTGATGACTAGCGCGGATAAAAGACTCAGATTGTCCAGTAATGATCATTATTTTAAAGCGGGGAGTTTTATTTACTTTCTATTCGTGTCCATCCTTGCGGTCTGTTAGGACAAAGATAATTATTTCACTGCTTTGTAATCATCCGCATCACGGGGGACTGGAGAGGTATCTACCGTTTGCTTCTTTTCATTATTGCTGAATGCAAATCTCTTAACAAAATGGCCTCGCTGTTATATCGAGGCCAACTCTCAATCATCGCGTGGTGAGGCGACCGGAAATTATTTATTCAGTTATATTATAGCCCCGGAATGAATATCCCTGAGTAAAACTATATTGATAAATTATTCATTGATACAAGTGTAACAAATAAATCATTTATCTCTGAATCTAACACTCGCAACACTTTTTGCGTGGATCTTGTATTCCTATAATATTAAAACCGACACTAATTAAATTAACGTGTCCGCTCATTAAAAATTGAGAAAAATTAGGGGTAATAATTTTTGTAGATGAGCATTCGTTAGAAGTTACTTAAGCCATGACTTTACGTATTCAGAGACAGGACATCATCAGTAGCACCCAGTTATCAATGATGTAAGCACAATTTCAAACTTTATATTCGTAAGTAAAGTACACATAACATAATAGCCGAGTGGTTAGAACGTTCGTATTCTGACCATAAGACCCGGGTTCGAATCTCTCTCATGGTCGAGTTGTCAGGAAAGTGACTTCCTGATGTTATAGGATTGGAGGGGTCGATCCCAGCGTGTGGCACCTTTGTAAAGTGCCTGAAAACTATACCACGGGTTGACCAAAGCCTTGGCATGGTGAAGTCATCATGGCTGAGGGTGTGCTGGCCTTGTTCAAATTGTTGATCATGCTAGATAATATGCTCTTTCCCAGAAACTTTAACTAAGTTCTGCTCAACATAGTTGCAGTATAAACCACAGGTAGACTCTGTGGAGGTTGAATAAACACAAATGCGCCTGAGCAAGCGTCTGCAATAGAGATTGGCTAGCCGCCCTAATAGATGGGTATCCTCGAATACGAGAGGCCAGCTATAGACACAATCTTTAAGATGTCAGGAGTCGATTTTACACTGCATATTATGAACAGGACTCCACTCCCAAAATGATAACTTAATATTTATTATATTAAACAATGTAACTCAACTATATTGCATTAAAATAAAGGCCATTAGACCTGATGTTCATTTGTAGGGACCAAATCAAATACAACTCATGTAAATGTAAGTCCCTGCTTTGCTATTTACAGAACGTGTAGTCTGCAAATGATAAATAATAATATTGTCAAGAATCAATAGAAAAAATATTATAACACGAAGACTATGTTCTAATCCGTTTTTCTCAAAATAGGAAATTGCCATTTTACTGGAAATCACTATAAAAACGCAAACGTCGTTTTCTCCCATTTTTAGTTTCGATATAATAAAAGAGCTGAACTGCTAGGTAATATCAGTTCTCCTATATGGTAATAAATGTTAGACAGTATCCTCGCAGATGGAGAGAAGATTTGAGGCAAGAGATATGTGGTTCTACTGAAGGATGGTGAGAATACTATGGACGGTGCATATAGGCAGCGAGTAAATTTTAAGGAAAATGGAAACAAAGAGAACAATTATATATAAAAATAGAAAAATCAGTTGAAGTTTCTCGGACTTACAATGAGAAAACCTGACACCCACATAACATATTGACGGCAAGAGGGGTACAGAGGAAAGCGGCGAGTAACCTACATAACGAACTTGTGTGAATAGTGACGGAACAGCAAGTGGCAGGGATAGGAAAAAAAAACAAACATTGATAAGAACTACAAAGAATAGAATGTTGTAGAGAGCTATGATCGCCCATGTCCTGAAGGTACACGGCACAATGGAACAAGAAGAATATTTTGTAGTATTGACTACCCTAAACAACACCCCTAATGCGCAATATAAATACGTCACAAAGCGGCAGTATTCGTTACTATATGTTCACATTAGTTTGGAAATAGCTCTAAACGCCAGTTTCTAACAAAAAACACCAGAGACCAACATTTCATGGTGTCTTTAAACGTATATATACGTCGACAGCAGGCAATCCGAGTTTCGTAAAGATGTATATGTATGTTTACAGCAGCAGAGTTATTAACGACATTCGTTTTCAAGAGATCATCTCCCCCGATGACACTCAGAAGTTTAATCGTTTCACACGAAAAAAAAAAACATTCGCTTATCGTAATCGTAATGGCGAGATCAGCTGTTTACATACAGGTAATTTTCGACATTCATCGACAGAGCAATTGGCGTTAATGTCGGACAAAATTTATAAGATCTTTCTCTTAAAAGTTTTTTCATGAAAATAGGAGTCTCAAAATCGGTAATAGTTATCGCTCTTTCTAGTGTTGATAGGAATTTCTTTTTGAACTTTTTGTTTTTGATATTGTGAAAAGTCAACAACTTGAAGAGATCATTATTTTCTCTTTTCGTTATATGTTTTGTGCTTTTAATTATTGCCGCTGTTCCAAGTTTTCAAATAACGCGGTTACTGCTAATTGGTAAAGCTCTTTGGGATTCAGACATAGAAAGTTCGTTCGCTCGAATCATTCATCTGAGAAAACGGTTATGTATAGCTGTTTGTTTAGATTTTTGTGAACGGTGGTACACCTTACGCATGGGATCATAAATTCCCTGCAGTCTAATTAGTTCCAGAGTTCAAAATTCAATAACAATGCCATTCTTCAATTCCTGGTTTTGATATTCGTCGGTCATCATCTATTGTTTCAATTTTTATTGCTTCTGAAATGTAAATCAAATGATAAAATCAAGACTAAAGAAAATGTTCATATTTTGCGTAAACTCTCCCTCTTATCTATATATATATATATATATATATATATATATATATATATATATTAGGTTGGTGCAAAAATAAAGTCGTTTTTTCACATAGTAACATATGTGAGAAAACGACATTATTTTTGCACCAACCTAATATATATATATATATGTGTGTGTGTGTATGTGTGTCTGTGTGTGTGCGTGCGTGTAGTTTTAAGGTATGCTGTATTTATTTATAAAAGTTCTTAATATCCGGGATAGAGCATATGTAGATATAAAAATATAAAAGTGGACATTGCGGTCAACACCAAGCGGCGAGATTCTGTTTCATGCTTGAACGTAATGTTCAGGCCATATATATTTTAAAAAAACATACCAAATAAGGGTAAAGATGATCTTTACGGGAACAGAATGTACTCAATGATTCATAGCAGAGCAAATATTCTTATTATGAATAAGAAAGTTAGCCACCATCTAAGAAAGTTAGGCACCATGACGCAATTCACCCCACCAGAAATTTGGAAATGGCATGTTGTATTCCTTGGAATTCACACCGGAATCTCAATACGAACTTTTCAGAGGTTTGGGGTGTCAATCTGAGGACAGGGCAGAGGATTTGAAAAGAGTTGGATGATATATGCAGTCATCATTATGGTGTTTGGAGTGTTCAATATTGATGCCAACATTATGCTTAAATTCATCTTCCCACAGGTCAACATGGAGGCCTACCCTAATATCCTTGAGGAGGTAATGCAGCTTTGAGTCAAGAGGCGGTTGCTGGAAGACCCTATGTCTGGTAACAAGAATCTGCACCATACCACACAAGCAGGAGAACCCAGCCATGGCGGTCAGACAATTTCTGCGTGCATATCACCCCTTACATCTGGCCACCTAACTCTCCAGACTGCAACCTCCTTGATTATTACGTGTGGGACGCAGTTGAGCAAGAGACCAACAAAACTCCTTCAGATCAAAGATGAACTTAAGTCAAAGATTATGGCAGAGAAGGAAAGAGAAAGAGAGAGAGAGAGCAAGAGAGAAGGGCCTCCTTCATGACTGAATTATTTATTTCCTAACGATATCAAAGGTTGGTTTTAAAGTTCAGATAAAAGTTAGAATTTTCAATACTGATTTTCAAAGATTGCAGGTCCTCTATACAATATTATTGACTACCTGTGCCAACTAACCCTTCACAATCTCCAGCATTCTTTTTATAGATAGATTGTGAACATAGAATCAATACTGCATGTTGATTGTCACCATGAGGTGTTGATTCCTATATCTCATTATGTCTGTGTCTGTATGTTATCTCTCTCTCTCTCTAATATATATATATATATATATATATATATATATATATATATATATATATATATGAAGAAATATAGTTTTAAGATGTGCTGTATTTATGGGATAAAGTGCTCAATATCAGAGATAGAGCGTATGTAAATATAAATATAAAAGTGAACATTGAAGTTAACACTCAGATGCTAACGGCTGTTACATGCTAGACGCAATCGTCAGGCCGCCGATTGCGTCTAGCATTAAACAGCCTGTCGCCTCTGAGTGATGACTTCAATGTTCACTTATATATATATATATATATATATATATATATATATATATATATATATATATATATATAATGAGAGAGAGAAAGTTGATTTTTATGTCCATACTGTATATATCTATAAGCGATTTATTTCCGATATTGAGCTCTCTTCCCCTCTCTTTCTCTCTCTCTCTCTCTCTCTCCACATATATATATATATATATATATATATATATATATATATATATATATATATATATATATATATATATATATTGTTTTCTAAAGTCATAGATTCGATCCTATATTCAAAGGGATAAATATCATAAAACTCAGTCATTAAAATGACTCCTATTTTCCCTCAGGATTTACGCAACTGGTTACAATACAAAGATTTTCAAACCGGTCTTGACCTATTCAACGTGAATATTACTAACAAGTATTTGGGGATATGAGTTGTTCTCGTAGAGAATCGTTATTCTTATCATTATTTCATGGACAGAACGAAAAGCCACTGACATTAAAGACGGTTGCTTAATGATTGAGTGGGTATCATGATCAGTCCCAGTGCAGAAGTTGGATGACAGCTGTGTGTTGAGAATTCAACTTAGCGACATGAAATTGTTATTGCATAGAGATGATGATTCTACACGATCTATTTCGTTCATCCGAGTCCTGTAAGAAGAGGTCGCAGTAGCGCAGATGTGGAGAGTTTCTCAATGACCTCAACGTATGCTACAAGATGGCTGTTGTTGCTATGGTCACATATATTTGCAAACAGCGAGTCGGAGCAAATCCGCCGAGAAGTAGTAGGAAAAATAGCAGAATTAACTCTAAAATTTCACGTCGAAATAGATTTTGCAGAATGAGTCAACGTCTGCACGAGATGAACTTAGTGAAAATCCAAATCAAAGGGAAACAGAAACAAAACAAAAATGAAAATAATGGTTTAATCAAAATCTGGAATCAAGTAATATGAAACGAAAGCAGTAATAATTGTCGAGAAATATTAATACAGTAATTTATAATCATAATATTTTAACATATACTAAAATCTGGCATTCAATCGTGTATCACATTTAAGTTCTTGAATGATTTAATCTGGTGGATGCCTTCAGTGATATCTGAACAGTTGGATTCACAATATTTATTGGGCTTACGGCCACATCACGTTGAAACATTGGTTCCCGTACGACCATCGAAGTTAAGCAACGTTGAGCCTGGTCGATAACTAGATGGGTGAACGCTTGGGAATATCAGGTGCTGTAAGCTTGGATGTGTAATGAATAATGGATCGGAATTGTTAATCGGAGAGTCGAGTTTCCAATTACCGTTGTATTCGTTATATTCAGTTACCATTGGAAACGATAGAAATACATCTCTCCCCAGCTATGGGTTAATTAGTAAGACCTGTATCACTAAACCATTATTATCTCAAAAATAATCTTACAATCTAAAAATATTTTCTGGCTTTAAATGACCTGCAAATGGTTGATAACCCGTAGAAAACGAGTCAATCAATCAACATTTGTTGCCTGCAGCAATAAATATTTTGTTATTATTATTCTTAGTGTTTAGATAGTAAGTGTATTTTGCAGTCATCAGTGAAGACAAAGTGATAGCAAGCCTCTGAAAAACTGAAACAATCTCTTCAGTACTCTTTCTAATTTCAACTTTGCTATG
Source organism: Acanthosepion lycidas (assembly GCA_963932145.1). Lineage (NCBI taxonomy): Eukaryota > Metazoa > Mollusca > Cephalopoda > Sepiida > Sepiidae > Acanthosepion > Acanthosepion lycidas. The sequence continues at coordinate 104,888,668 of OZ010574.1, read as the reverse complement.
ATCAGCTGTCTCAATCGAGTCCATTGTTCTAGTATGACTGCCATTTTCTTATTACACACGGTTTTGCAGTTTTTGAGCAAGGTCATAATATTTCTTTATTTTCTCACGCCCTTTTAGTTTTGTGTCTAAACATTTCATTATCTGCAACGACCAGGTCTGGTTTCTTGACCCAGCTAGAGGTGTGAGAGGTCTTTGCGCATTTCAAAGTCTCTTGAAATCTTTTATATGGATGTAGGCACTATGAATTATTTCCCACCCTACAACCCCTTTCCCCACAGACGAAATGTTGTCAGCCTCTCGCTACTCTATCGATATTTCAAAAGCAAATGATCTGAGAAGCTGCACTGCTTAGTTCCACCAGTTCTAACCTTCACAGTTTTTCTAGTATTCTCGCAGGTCAAAGTACTACGGTGGTCTTGACATTTGAAACCCGTCCACAATTTTCTGATTTACTAATACAGATTCTACTGTCTCGAGCACGCTTCCAATTATTTCATTATCATGTTCCATACTTTTCATAGATCCCTGGCAGAGTCCTGATATTTTCCCACTTTTTCGGCTGTCTTTAGTTTAACCATATAATTCATTGACACGACTTTGTTCATAATCTGATGGCTCTTATATTCATTGTTTACAACTATCAGATCACGTTTTCTCACTTGGATAAGACAGTCGAATTTGATCTCATTATTCCAGCGTATTTCCTTCTTTTTTATATCTTCAAGAAAAGACAATTCTTTGTATTGATATCACCTGGCTATATATGGCTGAACCAAGCCGTTTGCCCAATTCCCAGTGTTTCTATTTACGCTTTATATTCCCTTCTAAATCAAATTTCTGTATTTATTTATGGTTTAGCGTTTCATCTCTTTCTCCGAAAGCGACATTTGCTGATCTCTTGTTGTTTTGTCTATTTCTTCTTATTACTGGTTTTAATATATTCTGACTGATGCACCTGTTCTGAGGCTGAAATGATTTTCCTTACAGCGTTTGTCTTCTGACAAACAGTTTCCATCTTTAAATTCGGCGCCAGGGAATTTATAACTGAAACACTGTCATTTATTTTCTTAAGGAGCCAAACTCAACCGACAAAATATAATGTGAAAATCCAATATTCATTACACATTTCTAAAGGTACAGTGGTGAGCTAGCTTGTCGCACCAAATGTTGCGACTGAGTAGTGAGTTCGATCCTCACTTTGTCTTCTCATATTAAACCGACCTTGTGTCACATCCCGCCATCGCAGGAGATCGAATAAATACATAAATAAATACACATTTCTAGCGGCCACTTCGACGTGGTTTAATGATTAACAAGCTTGTCTTGCTAGATCAATTACAGTAGTGTTTGATCCTCACTGCGTGCTCCATCATGTCAGCCATGTGCCTCATCTAAGCTACACTTAGAAAATCACTACATATTTCTAAAAAAGTATCCGATTTTAACTATAGGTTTCTAAAAAAAAAAAAAGCTTATAAGTATAAAAATCTAGTATTAATACTAGATTTCTACTTGTAGGCGCTTTGGCGTGTTGTAATCTTAATTTGTCTCGCTAGATCAATTACGGCTGAGTAGTGAGTTGATTCTCAATGGGGGCTCCATATTTGAAGCTTTGTGCTTAGTAGATCAGTATAGGTTTCAACAGGTAAGATATTAACTCCCACCTTCCCAAAAATGAAACCGTGAACATTAATTAGATTACAAAACAAAGACTGTATTTTTTTATATGACAGTGTTTCAGGGATTTAACTAACATATGGTTATCAATTTTACCTTCAGTCTATTTTGACTCCTGCTTCATTGCATATATTTGTGTATACAGTAAATTACATAGGGGCTATATTCTGAAAAATTCGGTGCTTCTGCGGCAAAGTGCAGCCAAACAGTTTATAACACTCAATATTTCTGATCAGTTAATTAATTCACATCTACAGGTGTGATTATTACTTCTCTTGTACATACGTCCGTTCAATACTTTTATTTTCGTCTTAAAATCACTGCCCGTATTAAAACCGAGAGAATATATTTCAACTGTAGTTGGTGAAAAGTTAAAATGTGTTTGATTTCTTTATGGAACTTTTTTCGTTCTGCGTTTTCTTATTCTGTCAATGAATTGGATAGTGATTTGAAACACTTCATCGGTGGAAATAAGGTAATAAAAGCAGTGATTTTCCTAAAGAGGATGTCGAGATACTTTGTCAACACTGATAATATATAGAAACCTCGGGGTGAGGAGTGACATTTTCAGTAAAATATCTTAATTCTTGAGGTGAGAGGGAATCAAATAATTGGTTTCAAGTATATTCCAATCGAAGCAGATTAAAACCTTCAAAATCAAATCTGGCTAAAATGGCGTATTCTTGTATTTATACAAAAAGTAGAAAATGTTATTCCATCAATTTTTAGAACTAGTATCGTCCCCTTTTTTTTATCGTTAACTAGTGTACAGTCTGTTTTATTTTCTTCCGCTTGATTCAAAAATGTCTCATACCAATGCGAAATTTTGATACTCGAGTCTTTGAAATTTTACGGTGACGAGATTTTTTTTTTTTTTTTAGACAACATTCAAGTATTTCTGGATGCGTAGATCACGTTGGCCGAAACGTTGTTATAAATTTATAAAAAAAACAGTAAAGATACAGATAATCGTTCTAATAACACACAGAATAATAACAATGCGATTTCTCAGAATTCCAAACAACTTTTATCAAATCAATTAAGTAAGAAATTGATTTAGTCTTCCAAAACCCGCTGATCTTACAGGACATTGATCGTGATTTAGTTCTTCGTTGAATGCTCCATAAATCTGTCCTTGATTCGGAGATGACATAACCTAGCAAATGCACACATCCAGTCGAACCCCTTGTCATTTGAAGATGATCGGAAACTGGGATAATCAAAATGTTAAAAAAAAAGAACATTAGTATGTTTCAAAATATAAATACGGCAATTTCTGTATTAAAAGGTAAATAAATGGCGTCTGAATACAATGAACTGAATAATTATATAACGTTAAAGGAGACCTTCATCTGAACATTCTTGCGCAAACTAGATAAGAAATAGAACAGAACAATGTGCTTTTATGAAACTATACAAACCTCTGAAATGACAACAAATATATGGCAGATGTCCAAACTAAACTGTCAATTAACTGTTGGGAGTATATACCTTGGTCGAGACCATTACACCGGTATAGGAGTTACGGCCACATCACACTGAAACGTCGGTTCCTATACGATCATTGAAGCAACATAGAGCCTGGTCAGCACCTGGAGGGTGACTGTAAGCTTGGGCGTGCGGATGATGGCTTGTAATTGTTAATCGGAGATCCAAGTTTCAATTCCCTTTGGGTTCGTTATATTCACTTACGCGCAAATACGCTTGGGAAACGCCTGAATCCATCTTTTCACCTCCCAGCTATAGATTAATTAGTAAGACTTGTATCACCAAACCATTATTATCTCGAAAAATTCTTACAGTTAAAACAATTTTCTGGCTTTAAATAACCTGCATAAGCCGTAGAAAACGACTAATAAAAAATGGTTGTTATCTTTTATGCAGTTATCAAATTCAGAATTCTTGTTTTCTTGTCATTATTGATTCTAAAATATTGGCTATCTATTCTTCGATGTTGATGTTTTAATGGAAAGGGTCAAGACATTATTATCTGCACCTGGACACAAAAGATGCAGACAGTAAGTTCTGCTCTTCGCCATGCCAGTTTAAATGTCCACTAATATTGGATGCGTGGTTAGGACATTAGCGTTCGGACAATGAGATCAAGATTCGAATCTCATCAATGTCATTTTATCAAAGTAACTTCGTGATAATATCGTCCTTGGCAGATGATCCCAGCGTGAGGCATCTTTAGAAAATGCTTGAAAACCATATCACAGGTTGAACCGAGACTTGTGGGTAAAATTGGGTAAACGAAACCGGAGGCTGTTGATAGCTGTGCTAGCTCAGTTACAAATTGTGACCGGTGGTTATGGTCTAGTTTAATAAATAGTCACGCTAGATTATGTGATCTCTCTAAAAAAAAAAAAAAAAAAACCGTAACTAAGGTATAAACAACATGTTTGCTTGTGTGTGTGTGTGTGTGTGTGTGTGTGTGTGTGTTGAAGAAACACAAATCTGTCTGAACAGGTGTCTGCAACAAGGATTAGTAAGCCATCTTAGCAGACTCCAGTCTCTCGAGACTGACGGATACCTACTTAAGTGTCACATTGAAAATATTTTTTTCTTCTAATTAAAGACCGGAAAATATTATTTGGTGTTAATAATAATTATTTTCAGGGCGAGAAAATGATTAGTATTACTTTTCTTCAAGTGACATATGAGAAGTACAAATGAGAAGGCAACTTTCGCCCGCATAATGACAATGGTTTATTTAAAGAATACTTCTGGTTAATAAATATCAGAAAGAAGAATAAAAGTCTGCTTTTCGACTTGGGAAGTTCCACGTTTGCCTTAGCCTATTTCTCACGACCCCGCAAGGATAAAAATGTGTCTGTCGATCCGATGATAGCCTGGAAATGTCTGAATAATACTTAATAAACGTATTTACCTGATCAAAACCAAGTGATTTGCCCAATACTTAATATGATCATTGTTCCTATAAATTCATGTCTATACTAGTTTACTGCTACCTATAAAAAAATAACGGTAATATTTAAGCAATTTTGCAATTGCATTAGTTCTGTTTTCTAGATGAAATTCTATCGTGGTAGTGAATTTTTAATGAATGTCTCGTCGTATCATACTTGGCAAATGTTAGTAAATATTCAAATGTCTGCGATGGTTTTCAAGCCAGTTTCGTAAATCGTTCTTCCTCCACTCATTATTTTGCGTTCTACTATTGTAGCCTTGTTCCAGTTTAGGTTTAGGTATGGTTAATGCCTACACAAAATTATACTTAAATACATCGACGTTCAAATTATGCTTTCTTAAATGCGAAAACCCTTCAGTTTCTTTATCTATTTTTACTCATCCCTAAATGAGGAATGAATGGATTTTATTTATTATCCGATATTTCATATTACTATTAATTTTAATGTCAATTTTATATTGGCTGAGCGGCTTAAAGATTTGGGGCCAGAATATTTAAGCAATTTTGCAATTACAGTAGTTCTGTTTTCTAGATGAAATTCTATCGTCGCATGTAGGAAAGAATTAACTTTATTTTCGCGTGAATTCTGCCTTTTAAATCATAAAAGTTATAAAAAAAAGCATCCAAAACAAAAAAAAATAAAAAGCCATGTATAAGAAGGCTGATGACCCCTACTCACTCATGAGATATTCCGTTATGACAACACAAAGCCTGTTAGCATATTTGTGTCGATTAAGGCACCCTATTACTGTAACAATAGGATATCTCATTATCACAAATAAAAGAGCCGAAGTAACGTGACTGATGATATAATGTTTTATATTATAGAATAGATGAACCAGCTAACTGCGATCCATTATAAGGTTGTTTTCTCCCCAAAGGTGATAATTGCTGAGGGGTGCGAGTAGGAGGAAATTTTGCTTTATTTAAATTAGCACTGATGCTTTTGTTCTTTGGTGTCGTGGGTGACTTCTGATATTTTTGAATTGTCAAATGAGATACCTCTGAAATTTAAATTGAACTACTGCCTTGTACATTTTTAAAATCTCAAAATTAAGTATCAAAATAGTAAAATTAAAAGCTTGATTACTTTCCTTACACCAGTATTAATTAATGAAATATGAATACATTTTACAGTAGTTATCTTTAAAAAAAAAAAAAAAAAACAACTTATTCTAATACCATGCTTTCTTCAAGATGTAGGCGATCCTCTTGCCTCAACAAAATGTCTGACATCTACTCCCCGTCAAAAATAAAATATAGGTACCTGCCTCTAAATATTACTTACAAAAACAGTATGAGACACTCAGTGAGGTTAAAACTTAGTAATAATGATCAACCGGACTAGCTTGTTAATCATTACCACGTGCCGAAATTCTAAAAATAGTAAGCGTAGCTTAGTTTTGGCACACGGCCACAGATATGGAGAATCCAGTGAGAATCGAACTCACTTGTGATAATCTGCGAGACTGGCTCGTTAAAGATTACCCCAGCCGAGACGTCAGGTTTACTTACTAGGTCTACAACGCGTAGTCAAATCAGTTTAATGGATGCTTGACGGAGGACAGTTGTTGGAACACTCGTCTTGCAAAGCATTGCTCAGAAATTAGATCTTCACAAAATGCTACATCATCATGTTTGTACAGGAATGAATATTCCTGTAGATAGTTGAGATTCCATTAAAATCCTACCCACATCCCAATAAGTTTTAAACACATAAATAATCTAATAGTTTGTTTCCTTTCTTTCAGAATAATATCTTCTACATATCTATCTACATATCTTCTGCTGCGTCTCTTCAGGATGTAAGCGATCATGGCACGCCAGAACTTTCTATCCATTTTTCTTCTTTTTTCAAGGCTCCCGACATCGATTCCACTATCCAATTCCCACAAGCTCGTAGGATTTGCTTACTGCCTTCCTCTATCTCTCGTGCCCTCAAGATGTCATATAAGGGTTAAGTTTTCCAACCCTTCCTCCCTCATTATGAGTCCAAGGAATTTCCTGATTTTGAGTATAAGCGTTCTTTCTGCTGTCATTTTCTTTTAGACCTTCTTATTACTTACTCGCTCTGCCCACGAAATTCTCATTATCCTTCTGTAGAACCACATTTCTGCTGCCTTCAGTTTTCTCCTCGTCCAACATTCCCTGCCATATAAGAGAATGTATACCATATAGAAATCCAGTATACTTTTCATTTGTTTCTAACGAAATTTTCCTTGATTAGCTTTTGGGATTTTTTTTTTTTTCGCGTGTTCGGATCGCGGTGTCACACTTTCCATCCTCTTTTAAAACACTTCCTAGATATTTAAACTTCTGCACCTGCTTGATGTATAAATTCCCAAAAACTTTTTGCCACAGCTTGGTAAATTTAAGTTCCTAATGCAATTGGATTTACCCATACTTACGGGTATACAGACATCTACAAATATAATGAATTATGCACAGCGGGTTACTGAATGAGGGTGTTGTATGAACGTAAGAGGGTGCGGTAAGAAAAAAAAAAGAATTGCATATTATGAAAATATGTAAGATAGATAACTGGTTAACTCGAAACTTAAAGAGGTTGAAATTGTAGTGATATGGGGAAGCATCCTCTCAGGGTTTCTTTCACAAAGTAGCAGTTCTTTAGAAGAAGCTGTCCGAATGGAACTTTTTTTCTTATTAATGGAATGCGAAGGTAATGGAGATGATTCGTCCCAGTGTATATGGCATGGCGCGTCTTAGCTGTGAAGATGCGCCAGACTAGTCAGTTGTTAGAGAAAAAAAATGACCTTTCCTTCAAACAAACTGATCAGAATCATGTTGACGTGCCTTTTTCGCCTGCGTCTTTCCTATGAGTAAAATGGGACCCGAATATGCTCGGAGAGCAGCGATTATCGGGATTGGTTTGCCGGGTTCAAATCCCAATCGAGGTTGTTGCGTTCGCTTTCGCACAAATACTCTTAGACATGTATGAAACCATCTCATCTAGTAATCAAGTGTTAGTAGCAGGGTAATCTGGGATATCTAAATTTAGGTGGCAACCAGGATAGGAGAAGGAAAACTTTGAATTCAAAACCAGCCTGAAAAGGAATGGGTTCTATCAGGCTATCATGTCCTAGATACATCACTGCTGCTACGACTACAATAAATACGATCCTACTGAATTACTGGGACTAGTAATGTGACGAAAGTGAGGCAGTGTGATCAGTGCTTTAAACATTGATTTCTTCGGGATTATACAGGATGTGGCGGATGATGAAATGTTCTTGATCTAACCCATTTCCAAAAATCTGAGCAAATGGCCAAAACCTCATTTTTTTTTCTTTTTAGAAACGGCTCCTTGGTCAGACCGAGAACTTTTTTTTAAAAAAAACACATCAGATTCAGAGTTAGTTAAATTAACTTGTACATATATTTTTAAGATTTGACACAAATTCAATCACCATTATATATTGTCATATTTTCAGGGCACTTCGACGTGGTGTAATGGTTAACAAGCTTGTCTCGCGATATCAATTAAGACTGAGAAGTGAATTCTATCATCACTGGGTGTTTCACACTTTCAGACATGTGCCACATCTAAGTTACGCCTAGAAAATAAATTGGACACTTTGGAGGTTTCATACTTTCGTCATTGTGCCACAACAAAGCTGCGCTTAGAAAATCACTATATTAGTATATTTCATTTGTTTACTGTATTTTTATTATAAACCATATATATATAAATATATATATATATATAAATGGTTTATAATATATATATATATATTTATATATATATATATATATATATATATATATATATATATATATATATATATATGTAAGCAAATATATAAATCGTTTATGATATATATATATATAAATCGTTTATAATATATATATAAATCGTTTATAATGTATATATATAAATCGATTATAATGTATATATATAAATCGATTATAATGTATACATATAAATCAGTTACAATATATATATATATATATATATGGTTTATAATATATATATATATATATATATATATATATAAATGGTTTATAATATATAAATGGTTCATCATATATATAAATGATTTGTTATATATATATATATATAATATATATGTATATATATATAAATGGTTCATCATATATATATATAAATGGTTCATCATATATATATATATATATATATATAAATGGTTCATCATATATATATATATATATATATATATATATATAATGGTTCATCATATATATATATATATATATATATATATATATATATATATATAAATGGTTCATCATATATATATATATAAATGGTTCATCATATATATATATATATATATATATATATATATATATATATATATATATATATAGTCATCCACTATATTGGTATATTTCTTTTTGTTTACTGCATTTTTATTATAAATCATATATATATATATATATATATATATATATATATATATATATATATATATATATATATATATATATATCAATATATTTGTGTGGAGAGTGAGAATTCCTAACATTTTTTACTTTAAATTTTTAACAAAATTATTGTCAGTTTCATTTCTTTGATAATTAGGGTTTTTTACAGTGTGAAATCTGTAAACTAATCTTGTTTATTTTTTTACACAATCTTTGTATAGGAATATGGTATAAGGCCAAAATTATGGAAAGGGGTCGGCTGGTATTCATCTCGCCTATGTTTAATTTAGCTAATCTCAATCACTGACTCACTCGTCCGATAATGTTTCATTCACCATAACGCCACATTCTTTCAGACCATTCTTTACTACAATCACCGAAATACCACATTTCTCTATAAAGTCCTAACTAATCTCCAACTGTACAGCATTGTACAATATATATATCCCCAATGTGTATTTACCATGTGAAAAATATATATTTCCAAACACGTTTTGTAATTAAGCGAACTCTGTCTGGAAATTATCTAATAATTTAAGATTAATGAAAAGTAGCCTACCTAGGGCAATAGCACCTTTGTAATCTCCTTGAGACTTCCCTTATTATTTAATCATTTAATTATTTATCATCTAATAATTTAATTATTTACACTATTTACTTCGGGACTTTTATCCTCATCTTTGTTGTTGTTATCACCTGCATTGGGGTATCACGTTGGGTCCGTACCGATTCAATAATTTTTGTCCGAATTTCTCCGAATTTACACTATTTACATGCTGACTATTGACTTTGTTGTTGTGATAATGTAAATAGTGTAAATAATGATGACTCCTCATTCCAGAAATTCAGGCAGAAATTAATAATTTAATATTAATGAAAAGTACGAGCAACGACGAAGTCTTTTCGGCATATGAGAAAATTAACAGATATTTGCGCCAAGGATAAGAAGGAGAGTTGATCTTTCTGGGACACATAATGAGAAAATAAGGCTTGGAGAATTTGACACTCGCAGCATATACTGAAGTCAAGAGAGTATGAGAGAAGCAGTGAGTAACCTCCCTAACGAGCTTATGTAAATGGATTGCAGAACAGGGGAGGGGATAGTAAGGGGACAAATATTGCTTAGAGCCACGAAGGATAGGAATTTGGGGAGAGCCATGATTACCCACATGCTGAAGGGACACAGCACATGAAAGCTTCCTACGGTAATAGTACTTTAGTCACTTTTGGAGTCGCATTTATTCCAGTGTTTTTTTGTTTTGTTTTTTTTATCACATTCTAAAACAGACTGCATAGTTCACTTTAGGGATTACTACTATGTGACTCTCCACGTTCTCCTTAATCTCGCGTATGGTCTGAAATCGATTTTAACCCAAAATATTACAGAGCCAAATCGGGAGTTGAAAGAGGCTAAAAATCCTGAGTGATGCAATGTTTTTAAAAAAAACTATGCAACAGACCTGAAGATAGTCGAAATAGTTGAACAATTTCCGGATATTCCGTGCAATTTCCAAGTCTAATTTTCGAACTACCAATTACCGATTTCCTTTGATTGTAACCAGTATGCGTTCAATATTTACGGGTGCCCTGCTTTGTGGAAAATCTTCCAATAATGTGGATCGCTTTCAAGTTAAGTATTCAAATATTTTCCGTGTGTGTGTTTTAATTATTTACTTGATTTCTTACGATTCATCAACCTTTTGTGGGTTATTTAAAGCAGAAACATATTTCGGATTACAGTACACAATGTTCTCAAGCAGTCCCCCATCTAAATACTGTCCGGATTCGAACTGCTTAACTTCAGTAATAGAACGCGAGCCAAACGAATGCCTGAGTTCTAAACGAAATATGATGCAGATTCGCTGTGAATGCGACATACACGCAATACGCAAGGTCACTATCGACTGAATCACAGGGGAGTATATGTTCACATCTGCGCAGTAAGGCTCCCTCTGATTGGATGCCAACAAGCCCACGTAAGTTGTTCATTCGATACTCTGAATGGCTGGATACCTTAAGGACAGACCTCGTATTTCATTTGATATTTATCCATCTTAAAAGTTCGTTACAATACCAAATATAGAAAAATGGGGAACAGGAAGATTATGTTGCGATAGTCTTCCAAATTGCTAAAACCAACCTGCCTACATAGAAAATCAGTATTCGAAGTTATGCCTTTTACGTCGGTACGAAATACATAACTATTTCAGACTCGAGAAAGACAAAGCATTTACTAATCTTTTCTTACACGTGGTAACAAGCACTCGGTAAGGATCGAACTCACTCCGAGACTTGCTTACTTAGTACAAGTGTCCTGGATTTGTTTGTACATAACGTTATTTAATAAGCTTGTGGAACATAGAACTTACTACTTCGAAGCTGCGATCCTAGCTCGTTAGCCATTACCACAAGATGCGCTCTAGGTTTGATTGTTTTGTTTTTACGGTATATCAACTTTTTACACGTTAATTAAAACCAGACAATATTCTTAAATTGTAAAAATGTCTTTGTAGATAATGATTTACTGATACAAGTCCTTTTAATTAACCCATAGCTAGAGAAGAAGATGTGGATTCATACGTTTCTCAAAGGTATTTACGCGTAAATGAATATAACAAACCCGACTGAAATTGGAACTCAACGCTCTGATTTCCAATTCTGAGCCGTTATCCATTACACCACTCGCACATCCAAGCTTAGAGCACTTGCTATTCCCAAGCGGTCACCCATCTAGGTACTAACTAAGCTCGACGTTGCTTAATTTCGGTGATTGTACGCGAAGCGGTGTTTCAACGTGATATGACCGTAAGCCTGATTTACGTTTGTGCATATGCACATATAGGTACAGGGAACAATGTGACGAAATGACAAAACTTTATATCTGTATTTTTGGCATCGATCAAATTTTATTCCGAATTTTTTACTAGGTTCGGCTAGGGTTTGAAGCCCGGATATGTAACATGGCTTCTTTCATTTTTACTTATATATTTTGTCTCCTATGCAACTTACCTCTGTACAACGATGCAGTCACTTTGGGGGTTAATCGTTTTCTGCATTTTTTTTTTTATTCTGGTGCTAGAAATATGCATAAAATTTACAGAGGTATGATAGCGTCAGTTGAACACCGATTTCAATTCGACGTATAACATGGTTTCTTATTCTGTTTTTTTAATTGTCGTCTACGAGAAAATAACATTCAAGCAAGTCGATCTCACGAAACTCGTTACCCCATCTTCTTTACGTGCTGTGTCGCCTCAGGAAGTAGGCGATCATGGCTCTCCACAATTTTCCTGTCCTTTATAGCTCTTTTTGTTCTTTCTCATAAACTTTGTTCTGCCATCCATTTGCTGAAGCTCACTATGTTATGCGTTTTTTCGTGTCCCTCTTGACTTCAATCTGTCCTGTGAGTATCAGATTTTCCAAGCCCTCTTTCCTCATCATGTACCCTAGAAATTTAAACTATCTCTTCCTAATGTTAAGTATAAATTTGCTTTTTGTTTCCATTTTCTCTAGAACTTCGTCGTTGCTCACGTCGGCTTCTTTTACCTATCGACTAACCATCCTATCGCAGATTCAATTAAAATCTTTTCTACTTTATGCATGATAACCTATTTTTTCTTTGAATGAGTAGTTAGGGGTATTCAGCGATTATAAATTCCAGCTAAAATATTTTTCGATTTGATCGACATTTTTCTAAATACTTTATCACAATAACAGATGAACTGCGAATTATCACTGAAAATAAATAACATTTAAAAAAATGCGTAACGTGACATTTTTTATGAAAATATTTTTTTTCTGTATGGTGTTATCGTCCGAAGAGTTTTTGGAATATCAAATACTAAATTACCTTCATTCAAACTAGCTTCATATTATGTTCCCACATTTATCCCATATCGTTAAAGATGTTTTAACATGAAGAGACACTGCAAGCCAATGTGATTTTCATATCTTCAACATGGTTGCTTCCTTATGAGCATGTCCATCTACTGAGACACATTTGCATTTCTTCAACACCCACAAAACCAACTTGTGGGAGATACTGCAACTATGTTATGCGTACCTTAGTTACAGTACAATTATGTGCCCCATCAGAACTACATAAGGTTTTGAATACAGAGTTGCCCTTCTCCTATACTGGTTGTGAATCAAGGCTTGAGAGTCCACTCTGTCCTGCTATTTAAACTAAACCTGAGGAGGATTTTTAACTAATTAATTCATTAATCATTCGTGATAACATTCTGAGCTATAATTTGTTTGCTCTCTCTCTCTCTCTCTCTCTCTCTCTCTCTCTCTCTCTCTCTCTCTCTCTCTCTCTCTCTCTCAGGTGAGTGCAAAAAATTGCCAGCGTTTTCTAGAGACTGGACAGACAATAGAAAACCGCCTTTACATGCTGGTAATATTTCACATCATCAGAGCTGTTTCGATATGAAGGCACCCTGTAAATCAGTGTGATTTCTCATTTTCAGTATGGCTGCTCGTTTCCGAGACTGCACCTAAGCAGAGTGCGATCGTAGTTACAGTTTACTCGCCAGGGTTACATACAGCTTTGAATTCAAAGTGTTCTTTATCCAACCACGACTATACAGCCCACTCTGCCCTTTTCTTTAACCTATAGGCGGGAGATGGATCCATACGACTACTAAAGGTATTTGTGCGAAAGTGAATGTAACGAACTCAACCGGAGTTCGAACTCCGGAATTTCTTGTTCTGAGCAGTTCACTATCCTGGACATCCACATTACCCCATAATCAAATTAAAAATATAATTCTGCCTCGCTGAACTTTTTAGCTGCAAATGTAGATTTATGGAAATATATAATTCCAATAAATTATATCGTATTTCAGAAGCTACTTTTTGATGCGAGAAACTTCATATCCAAAGACGTTAGGTCCAAAATCAATCTATCTTTACTGGACAGGCGGGACTTCCAGGAGCAGCTAACTAGCTTAGTGCAGCGGGAGCTAGTGGGGGCGGTTATCGGGAATAGGTGGTGGGACAGACTTAAAAGACGAACTAGGTCCTTCACTACTGATTTCAGAAAACGGCTCGCCCTAGATAATAAGCTGATTATGTGAGGACGCTTAAAGCTAGTCTTTCCCCGGCGGTGGCTGGGGGGATCCCCTAGAGATAGCCTTAGCTAGGGAGGCCGTGGAGCGTTCGAATAGCGAGCGCCACATGGGCCAGGTAATTAGACATAGGTTAAGCAAGATGTTTTCCGAAGTTGTGAATATGGGCGTAGAATTGCGCAAGGAAGAGGTCCGTCGAAGTGGCGATCGTTACATTCATGAAGTCAAAACCCGGAGGGGCATACTCTTCAAGCCACTGACGACATGTGCGAGGCGTTTCGGCGGCATTTCGAGAGTCGGTTTACCAAGGAGCCTGGTTTTTCGCGAGGACGAGTTTCGCAGCTATTTGGCTGACTTTCCTCGACTTTCGCCGACTGAGGCGGCTAGCTGCGAGGGAGAAGATTACGGACGGCGAGGTCTACGCGGCACTGAAGAAGGTCGGCAGAGGCAAGTCCCGATTTTTACAGTGGTGTTCAACAACTGGTTCTGGCAGGGGTCCCTCCTCGACCGGTTTTTCAGGGGTGTGATCACGCTGTTGAAAAAGGGAAAGGGTGTTGGGGGGAATCTAGATGATTACAGGTCCATAACTCTGCTAAACACAGAGTTAAAGATTTTGGCCAAGATCCTGCAGGAGCGTTTGCAGTCAGTTGACGAGTCTCTGTTGGGTCCGGAGCAGATTTGTTCTGTGAAGGGCCGAACAATTCAGAGCAACCTGCATCTGATCCGCACGATCATAGAGGGAGTAAAAGACGACGCGGCCGCGCTGATCAATTTGGATCAGTCCAAGGCATTTGATAGGGTTGACCATCGCTACCTTGCTACTGTCCTGCAGGCCGCCGGATTCGCACCCGACTTCTGCCGCTGGATTAGCCTCCTGTATCGCTCCCTTAGTGCTGTGGTACAGGTGAACGGAAAGCTGTTGAGCGCTTTTGCGCGGTCTAGGTCGGTTCGTCAGGGTTGCCCACTGTCGCCCCCTACTTTATGCCGGTTAGCTTGGTTCGTTTGAACGGGGCTAGCCTTGATTTTCTCTTTTAGGTCAAACCTACGTCACATCGGGGTGGTTTCCTATGGAGCCCTCCCCTTGGTTAGGTTAGACAAGTTTTTGTGTACCTAGTTAATGTGAGTAAGTGTTGTTCCCGGCCTGTCCCCGGTCACATCTTTAGTTATGATCCAGCCTGAGATTCCCAACCTCCCCAGTTTGTTTTTGGCCCCTTTTTATCTCGACTGGGTCAGCTTTATATTTTCCCATGCCCGTATGTTTTTTTTTTATCCTTTTCCCATTCCCTTAGCGAGAGAGCTGCTTGATTTTGTCCCATGGGAAGAATACAGTGGCCTCTCTGTTTTGAGGGTTGGGCGGATCCTACTAACATCAGTTATGTTTAATTTGATTTGTGTTAATATTTTAGTTCGTTATTGGGTTCATCTCCCTCCCCTTTCATTTTTTCATCATAGATTTTTATATATATCTTTTAGTATCATTAAATTTTTATGACACGGGGCGCATTTTGTAGGTCTCCCTAAAGAGAATGTGGTATTATGGTGTATGGAGGATTGATTGGTGACGGACGAGTTCTTGTGGTGAATGTGGAAATTGTAATGTATGAATGGGTCGTGAATCGGATTAGCTAGTTATAAGATAGTTAGTGAAAACCAGCCTGTACCTCTCCCCTTTTCGGCCTTGTGCCACAATTTTGTACTTTTACAAAATAAATATAAAAACGTTAGGTCCAACATTTTAGAATTATTTATCTTCGTTTTACAAATTCTTATTGATCACAGAAGTTAAATTCTATTTCATCTTTTTATGGGAAAAATGTTATGATCAAAACGTTTCGGCCGTTTTGCCCCCTCCAGCCTTCTTCAGGTATCTGTCGATCCGGATAACCTTCATGGAATTTCGAATTGAACACTTTATTCAGTGTACGGAAGTTGATTGTTCTGTATCTCGTATCCATGTCTAGAGATATCTCGTTATGGTTAATTGTTCAGTTATTTTTCATTAAGTCTGGGTTATATCCGAATCCAGGGAGTGAACACAATAACCAAAGGTTTATTTCTCTAGGCCATTGTCTCAAAGCTAGAACCTGGAATGTGTTTTTTGTTGTTGTTTTTTGTTTTGTTGTTTTGCCTGCTGCTGTCATAAAAAAGAAGCGACGAAGAGAACCAAACTTGATAACCACAGTAGCAGAAGAGGCTAGAAAAATATTAAGTTTAAGGCTTCCGATTCTAGCCTCAAAATTGACTCACTAGAGGACTAAATAGTTGACTAGTGAAATTAGTTACATACTAATTTCGAGTTCAGTCCCAGATCCGAGTAGTACGGATATATATTTAAACTTGTTGGAAAGTGGTCCAGTAATAACTGAACAGTTAACCAAGATGAGGTATATCTAGACATGGACAGCAGACTGAGAAAAATATCTACTCTTGTAGATTGAATAAAGGAATCAGTTAGAAATTTCTTGAACGTTACCTGGATCAACAGAAACCAGAAAAAGGCCTAGGAGGAGGAACAACTTAAACGTTGCGATCGTAACAACAGAAATGGGCTCTATAGCCATGGTTGGGAACAAGTCTAGAAGAGCAACTCTGAATTCAAAACCGTACGCACCCCTAACAATTCGCATATTATAGAGCCATAGAAATGATTATGAAGTTCAAACTTAACTACAGAACGGAGTTGTCGGCTTTATCGCCTCGACTGCAGTTGACATACTGTAAATAATGATAACCCCCTCATCCCAGAAATTTAGACAGAAAAAGTGTACTCGGAATATAAGGCCAGGTAAAGCAATCTAGTGGATAGCGGCTAGAGATGAGATTTAAATTCTAGTCGATTTTGTTACATTTACATACGCGCAAATAACTTTGAGAACGATATTAATCCATCTCACCCCCAGCAAAGGACCAAATAACAGGATAGACTGAGCTCTCTAGCCGTGGTTGGGAACTGGTCTATGAGTTCAAACCAGTCTGGAAAGAGTTGCGCTTCATCAGGTTATCTTGACCAAGACACACCACTGCTGCTATGGCTGCACTACATGTGATACCCCAATGACCCTCAGGGGCTACAGAACTCGTAAGGAGGGTAATTCAGTAGGTTATTAATATTCGCTACTGAATTAAGTGTGATTGATACGAGTTAGATCATGTAAAAAATAATATTTGTTGTGCAAGCGTTTTTTTGTTTTTTTTTTTATCATTAGACTTATTGGTATATAAAATAGGCACGGTCACGGTTAGAAAGATATAAAAACTAGTATCTAGATTAGTAATTTTATTTGCTATCACCATTAATTAATGTTACTTTTGTATTTTCAGTCAATATGCTTCCTACTGCCTTCTTTATATTAGGTTAAAAAAATACGTCAAAAAACGACATTATTACGTCATTATTTTTGCACTAACCTAATAGTATAATGGCTTTTAAAATTTTCCTTTCAAAGAATTCTATTAAATATTTATAGACTGAGATTTGTTAATTTTATATAGGGTCACAATACTATACAGAAATATTTAAATTTGAACCCTTATTTTTCTTTAATATTAACTAAGTTTATTACACAAGGCTATAATATAAGAGCACTCTGAGAACTGATTTCATGAGCAATGGTTTACGAGATTAGCTTGTTAAAACAGCATGGCCATAAGTTTTATTGAATTTCTATTCCCGCGGTCGATATGAAAGGAAGAGAAAGAGACTGAATTTCAAAAGGAAATTAAATCGTTACTTAAATACAGATTTGACCTCCGTGGTAATCACTTCATTCACCAAGGACTTGCCTCTTTAACCGTAAAATAACGTGAGCACAAAAAGCAAATAACACAACTAAATGGCAGTGAAAAAAGTTTTTTTTCAATATTTTATAGATATATTAACAAATAAATAAAGACTGTATTTCGCCAGTAATCGCTCAACCATAGTAATTCTAGAAGATATCGTTTTTAGGGCAAGCAGCATTAGAGTGCTTGATATCAAGAGATAGAGCATCATCATTATCATCAATAATAATAAAATTTATTCAAACTCAGTGAACAGTGATAATAAGCGAGCACAATATATATATATATATATATATATATATATATATATATATATATGAAATAATAATTATTATTATTAATAATAATAATAATACTATAAACCTTATATTTAGTGGGTACACGTGTTTGAGTGGACATCAGTTTTTTAACAGTGAAATTAATGTCTACCGTTCAAGAGATATAAATAGACTTATAAAATATAACGTTTATTAAAGAAATAACATCGGATTAAAAATACATTATTTGTGTTATATAATGAAGGGAAGCTGAAAAGTTCTCGGTCGACTAAGAAAGCCTTCCCTCCAAAATCTAATGTTTCACGATGTATTTTGGGAAGTGGGGCGAGCTGAGAACTTTTCATTACACACCGGTACTACATATCCCCCCACCTCTACAGCATGTTACTTCGAAATGTACAAAAGGCATCTTAATTTTAAGCCTAAAATCAAAATTATACTGCAACTAGTGAGGATTGACTTCAAGAATAATGAGAAACAGCTTGTTAACCATTACGCCGCAATGCAGCTCTCGAAAGCAAGCAATTTATTTTCTTTAAGCCAAATAGATAATCTTGAATTCGTAATAAGGCTATCATTTAAAAATCCTTTACAATTTAGTCTAAGAAATAATTTAAAAACAATCGTTTAATATCAAGAGCCACTGTATTTTTAACAATAATATTCACATTTTTATTTGATAGGCAATTAAAAAATAAATAACAATGTCCATTCCCTTGAGCATTACGTACAATGGACTGGCCATTTGAGAAACAGAAACTACATTGCCATCGCTCATAATTATTTTCTTCCTCCTGCGCAAAACTTAGACGAAACCACATACCTGCAATCTTGAAAATCGGTCATGTCTGTTTATGTATTTTTTGTGCTTGCTGAAACCACTGAAAATGTACGAATAATTTCTTTCCCTTCTTGAAATAATGGGACTCAACTCGTTATGTATAATATAAAAGCTGACGTATTTATTTACGCGTTTCATTTTATTTAAGAAAAATATTTCCATTGGTCGAAGAAACGGTATAAATTATTTCTGAAGAAAAACAAAAAACAAACGCACAACTTTTCCAAATATCTATATATTTTCTGTGTATAAAAAAAAAAAAATCACCTACAAGTAAAATGTCTCTGGCACAAATGGAAACTGCTGTTAAGGGAGTATCTTTTCACATGTGCGAAAAGACTATCACACGCCCTCCGAGAAATACAACTATGGTAACCAACAACCAGTTTATTCAGAAAAAGCTTAATCTTACTCCCGAAGACAGCAGTAAACGTACAGTCGAAACTATTTCGAGTGTCTTCAGAACATTTGCATTGAGGAGTTCTTCAAGAAATATCTTTACCAACATCAAGCTGTCCACTGTAGAAGCCTTTCTTCGCTGTGGTAACCTTTGCATGACGGACGGAGAAATTTACAAATCTATCGGTCTCTGCCTGCCTCATTCGGTCCGCTTTTCAAAAATCGACGTGAGGTCGGCAATGGAACAGATCCTCATAGAAGGTTCTGTAGCCCGCCATGGTCTCTACGACATAAAGTCTGCCAATGGCACCATCCTAGGTGTGATTAAACTGTGGAATTTGAATCCAGAATGCATCGTTGACTGTTTACGTATCGCTCTCGTCCAGATCCAACGCGCAGACGCTCACCTAGCCCAGATGTGCAAACAGAACATTCAGTCTGTGTCGAATTCGGAAGAGCTGCTCTGCCCAACTTTAATGGAAGATTTGATGGCTTACGCGATCTGTCGCCAGATAGAATTTGTCGGCAAAGTTTCTTCGTTGACTATTTGCTTAAACTCGACAACGATTAAAATGTCTGATGCTGACTTGATTCGAATTGTCAAACCTTTTCCACCGGAGAAATGGACGACGAGCTTTATTAGTAGCATTCATTCTGGAGTCTTAACTAGCCGGTGGGTAAAAAGTGAAGCAATTTCCCCAGACAAAGTACCCGCTTTTAACCGCGATCTATCCGATCAGGCGGAACTGGACATCGGTTCAATTATCCGCGAATTTGTTATCGCTATCTAATACCTCTGAACTTCGTTGAAGTTGAAAAAAATACTTTCACGGCACTTATGTGCATTTTGTTGTCGGATAAAATCGCTTGCGTCTTGTATACAATACCACATTGGGACACTTTTACAGTCCCTTTTTTCTTCGCGAATGCTCCATCTTTTTTTCTGAACTATCTCTACATAGGTTCAGATGTTTTTTCGTACCGGATACCTTTCAACACCTTTTTATTGATGATAAAAAAACTGTATATAAATTCATATACCTTAATTGTAGAGGCCAAAATCTATACCTTGTGTATCTAAATTTTACCTTTATTGGGCACTTTCGTTTTTTGTTGTAAGATCTTTCATATTTTTTTTTTTACGTTAGTTATTACACCGCTTTCGTATTTCCGTTCGGGCTGGTTTAATTTCAAACCTCTTAACTTTTTTTTTATTGTCAAGTAACAGTAATAGGATTTGTATTTTGCCTTTTTCCCCTAAATAAAGCATTCAAGTTTTCAGCCTATAAAATTTACTTTAATTTTAAATTTTTTTAAGGCTTAATTGGCTTTTTTCTTTTTTAACCCAGAGTTGTGTTCAACATGTTTTTGGATTAATTACTTGTAATTTTTTTTCCGAATAAAATGACTTTTTAATTTTGTCAAGTGAAATCGCTCGAAACTTAAGTTAATCATTGGTAACCACCCTAAAGATATATCACTGAAGACTCTGCGGATTATTCGAATGAACCGGTTTTCCTGCAGGTACGTAAAGCAAAATTTCAGTTTGCAATGTTAATAGTCAAATAAAAACAGTCCATTTCTCTCGTTTACGCCACTGACTATAGCGCATGGATAGTTGACCCCCTATATGTCAAGATAACTGTTTTACTTTGTCTTAATTTTTATTTAAATATCACATGCCAGTTAAGCCTAATAGGTTTGCTGCCATTTTAAATTCTTTTCCAACTTAATGCCCCCTTTTAAAGGGGGGTCCTAACAGTTAACTTTTGCTTTTATGGGACACTATCACTTGCAGTTAAGAGTACTCAAAAGCTGTTTGTAACGTAAATCCTTCATTCCCCACCTACACACCCCACGGCTCTCTCTACAGATTCGGTATCTTGACCGGAATATGAATCTTTCTGCAGCAGATTTTTCTAAACGCAAAAATGGTTTTTAACCAACCAAGTATTATTTGGTAACTATTCCTTCAATCACAAATGTTCTACAATTCTTTGTCAGTCGTAACTTCTATTTGGCAAAAGTCTTCGATCTGTAATGATGTCGCAAATTTCTTCCGATGAGACGCGTTTCTTTGACTACATATGACTGTGAATCCCCCCTCCAAATATGGCTTTGTCATATCAACGTTTTAGGTGAGAAACTAATCCGCATGCCCAGAAAAAAATGCATAGTTGTCGAGACTTTTGTAAATTTGTTCAGAATAACTGTACCAGACTTTCTCCACCTGGACTATTAAACCTGGAGGGACGGAAACCAGAAGTTTTACCTATTGTCCATCAATTTCGCTTTGTTCTAAGGTCTCTGTGAAACTGTCTTAATTTGGAGATCTTAAAACGTCCCGCCAGTCACATTGTCACCCACAAGTTCGTTCTAAGCAATGCTAATGTTTGTTCTGCTGAAACGTCAAGTACAAGTGTCCAGAAATGAAAACCTCTCTAGTATACACTAAGTGGGCTCGAGGCAACTTCTTTCTCGAAAGAAAAGCTGGCAATGTACAAAGCAAATTTTAATTATTCAGCACAATTATCAATTGCCTCCTAAAAAGTAGTAGTATTTTCACAGGCTTTTTTTGAACTAGATTTCTGCAAATCCTAAACCTTACTATTTCATATCCGAAATCATTTGATCAATAATCGGCTTCTGGCTCCAATCTGAGTTAAGTTCACCTACCAGAGTACAATAATAAATTTGTCAAATTCTTATATATTTACTGACTTCATCTGCATTTAGCAGAACACGGACAGTGCGGATTCCATTCACAAGCAAAGAAAAATTTCTTAATTCGTGTATTCCATTTATTTTTCACCAGTGCCTTGGACTGCTGTATATTTCCTATAAGAATAAGCCAAATAATAAAGCAATCTACATCGAGGATTATTAATGCTGTCTTTTCTATACCAACAATGTTTTTGTAAGTGATTCCCAGTAAAGTCACAGCCTCCACCTGACTTAATAAAATACTGGCACTTTACCTTTATTGAACTAATATTTCTTAAACATCAGACCACATCTACAGGGCATAAAACCTGAGAGCCTTTGCAGAGAAAGGCTAACTATAGCAGTCTACTTAAATTTAATATTCCATGCGGAGTAAACTAAATCAGGGATCTTAGATAATAATTCCCAAATGCGGGGAAAAACAAAACGATGGGGGTGCAGAAAAGTTCTCCGCTCAAACAAGAAATGAGTAAATATATTTTTTTTTATTTTTCTCTCTCTCATTCACACACCCACTCACACACTCACAAAAAAAAATAATATAAATGAATTGTTAATGATTATTGTATTTTAATTTTTTTTTTGTTCACATTTGTCTAATTATTTACATGGCATATGATTCTTTTCTTTTTTTTTTTTTTTTTTTTTCCCCTCCTTGTTGGCTCAGGATCAACTTTTATTAAAGAAAAACAATGTTTTTAGTAGGGTAAGACTTGTAATAGGATCTCTAAAGGGAAACTATAGGTGTGGGTGGGAAATAACTGTATTTTTCTCCGGATGTCTTCATTTAAGAACTTACTGAGAATATTTCTTCTTCAAAAACTCCACAACCAGAGCCGTCCAACCAGTTTGGTGACTGAAATATAAAAAAAAAAAAAAAAGTTTTTTTTTTTTTTTTTTTTTTCTTACTATTATATTTTTATAGCAATTTTTATTAGGTTGGTGCAAAAATAATGTCGGTTTTTGACGTTAAAAAATACGTCAAAAACCGACGTTATTTTTGCACCAACATAATAGTTTAATTTTTTTTTGTGTGCGTGAAAGATGAAACGAAGAGCCTGGAATGAAAATGATTGCCTATTCTTTTCTAAAGTGAAAAGATAGGATATTTGTTGCTCCAGAATCAATACACCACTCCAACTTTACATCAAAAGCATAGAATATACTATAAAAATATGAACAATACTTGACCCCCATTTGATTTGTTGAAAATCAATTCTTAATGTTGTGGCTGTCTTATTCTTATTAAGCCATCTTTATTTTTTTTGTCATTTACTTTCAGAACATAGTCTGTCACAGCTCTCTACCAATTCCTTTCTTTATTTGAATTATGACTTTTTTTTGGTGGGGGCATGATTTCCAAGGGTGGAGGGCTCAGGTGTCTTCTATGTGCTACACCCCTTTAGGATACTGCTGATCATGGCTCCCTTTGCTAAGGCTCCTGACCATTCACACAAACTTGCCTATCCCTTAATATACCCCATGAGGGTTAAGTTTTTCCAAGACCTCCTTCTTCATTATGTATCCAAGAAATTTTTTTCTTTCTTTCTCTCCCCCCCCCCACCCCCGAGGAGCAGTGTTCTTTCTGTTGCCATTTTCTTTGAGAATCTCGTTGCTTACTTGCTCCATCCAACTGTGAAATTTTCAGTATCCTTCCATTATTCATTCCAAGAGCATTAGTGTGAAATGAAAAAGACTAGGCTGGAACTTGAACTCTGCCTGCTAATTCCACTTTCCCAATTCATAATCATTACACTATCCCTACTATTTTAACAGGTTGCTATTTGAAGACCTTTAAAAAAAAAAAAAAGTGAAAGCTTCATTTATTTTTCCTGAAACTTCTACATTTAGTTTATCAAAGTATCAGATTGTTTTAGGATAAGGAATTTACAGATTAAATCCATTAACTCTATACTGATGTGGTTCAATGTTGACCATCTTAAAATTGGCTTAGTTCAACAGATGTTCAGCAAAAAATGAAATCAATAACTTTGTTTTGTTCTTTTAAATTTTCTCCTTTTATGTGGATAATGAACTTGGTCTACAAAACTTATGAAATCAAGTTCACAAAGATAGAAAGGAAACATTAAACTGACCTAGCTCCACAGCCACGACCAGTTTCTGCATGGAAAAACTCATAAAACAAAACCAGATGACGCCAGTTTTCCTCCTCTGCATATTGCCGAAAGCCACCTGTGAAAGGAAAGAGAAGCAGAGACCTGAGGGTTGATCTTCTAGCCAAAATCTCAGTAATCTAACGTTGTTGATTGTTCTGGTAAACCTCATTTAAGGTACACATTAATGGCATTATCTCACTGAATAGGTTGTTAAAAAAGACAGAAATGCCACAAGGATATATGCAATCTTTTGGTAAATGAACTAGACTTCTAGAAATAGTTTGTTCCCCATAAACAATCATAGCCTTTTATTAAGAATAATATTAAAATATTTTATTAAAAGTTGCAACATTAAAAGGAACAAATGTTAAATATAAATTTCATTAACTTTTTTGTCTAACACAAGTCCAAATGAAGTGAAATGGATTTGGGTATAAGTCTTACACCAGCCTTCCAGATGCAATGACCTAGCTATCTTGAAGACCATTTGATTTCTGGCTTTTTATGTCGACTCAAAAACAGCAATTGGCACCCATGAGAGAAATCATAAAGCAGACTTACAAGTTTTTAAACAATGAAAAATCTACAAACATTTAAGCATGCAAGATGTGCATTCATGATTAATTACCCAGAAATTCAGGTATAAAAAAATTCATATTAAAAATAAATTCACCAATACTTGATAAATATATTTCACTATTCCACGCTTTTTTTAGTATCATTATTCACTTTTTGTTATATTCTTTTCACAAAGATTTTATTTTAATGCCATTTCCCTTCAGGATGTAAGCAATCACAGCTCTCCACAGACTTTTTTTCTGTGAATTTCCATGCATTCTTGGGAAGAAAGAGTTGTTTCCACTTGCTTTCTCCATGGTTTTTGAATTCAGTATAGTTCTTAGACTGTCTATCAGCCAAGTCCATGAAAGTCCATTCTACACTAATATTTAATCAAGAGCTACCAAGATGATGATATGGATTTATGCCTTTTTCCCCCAATGGAATGAACAAGGTCAAAATTTGAATTCTGTTAACTATTTTAGGCTAAATTATTTTTTTTTCGGGCTCTTGAATAACTTGCTATCTTTCAATGGTGTGTGTGTACTTTATACAATTCAAAAAATATACTAACCCTAATCCCAATAAACTCACTAATATCAATAGTAGGGACTAATGATAATCTTCCAACTTTAGCTTCTTTATAAAATGTAAACAACAACAACTCAGATTTGTGCAGATTTTATCCTAATTCATAAAGCTTCACATATTAATATTACTACATTTGTTTTTGATAAAATATAACCAAAGTAAAATGCTCATTTAGTACTTACAATGAAAATTAAGTAAATCCATTAAATTTAATAAATTATATTCTTCCTTCCACTACACAAAGTGTAATTCTTAATCTGATTCAAAACATTCACAAAATGTTTTTAACATGGAAATACATTAAATATATACAGCCAAGAAAATGTAAATGATATCAAAGCTTTCTTATTGGCTGTTTTTGTATTGAACTTTTTACTTTCTCTTTTATTATAAATAACATAAACCGGTATAAAAAACTTTGGTGGAAGATAAGTCCCATGGTCACATGATAAATGCTTCATGATGTTACTCTATACAGTGACCCAAAGCAAGAGTTGATTTTCAGTTTGTGAATAGCAACCAAATGAAAAGGTTGCTTTCTTCTAGCCTGAGCCAAAGGCCCAGGCTGAGGTTAAATCTTTCTGAAGCCTTCTCCAGGTCAGGAATATCTTCAATTTATATGTAAGACCTTTCCTTCTGTTCCTCCTTATAATATACTTTGCTATGTAGACATATGTGATATATAGTTCTCTATGTGGGACATATATATATATAGTTTTGTGTTTGTCTCAGTGGTATATAAGTCTCTCTGAGAACAAAGCATGTTTGTCATTCTTTTTTTTCTTTCAGTCATTCTGTTCCGTCCACGAGCTATGGTGTTATTGTATCACAGATATAACAATGCCCATAATGGTGGAAATACATGTTCTTGTCACAATTTAAGTAGAAAGCATATTTATATATTGAACTACAAAGAAAGACAAAAATTCACTTTAATTCAAATATAACAAAAACTAAGTCATGAAAAAGAAAATGATTTAGTAATTTTTCTCTCTCCCTGGTAAACATGAAAATAGTTTAATCATATTTGCATTCTGTTAGCTGAACTAATTCAGTTTATTAATGCCATTTGCCTAAAATATACAATTGCAGAAAAACTGACACTCTAAAAAAAAGAAAATAAAAAACTTCATCATTTGACCTTTTAATGACTGACTGATTAATACAAAACAGTTAACTGCATTAGATAATTAAATGTGAGGCTCACACATGTACATATATTTTTTTATACACACGTATACAAAAATGGAGAACATGAAAAAGAGATATGCTAGAAAAATATGGGGGAGAAAAATAACAAGCAACATCAAAATACCATCAGCATTAAAGGTTATGGAGAAACTGACCCATCCAGTCCTTAAAGGCTAATTGCAAGAAAGAACGCATTAACTAATGAAGAGAAGCCAAGATGAAGGCATTCTGAAAGGTTAAAGAATCCAAGAGGATGGAACTGGTTATCTCTTCAGAGAATAATTTTTTTTTCTCTCTAACTGCAGATTACATTTTATCATAGGTTGATTCTTACTAGAATAAATCCAAAAAGCAATTTCTGAGATTATGTGTGAATTCAAGTTTTTGTTTTTTTCTTTTTTTGATACCTATTTCCCTGCTTCCACCAAAGACAAAACTTTGGCTCAAAATTCCTAAGTATCTTTAAAAAAAAAAAAATTATTGTAAAGTTGTTCAGTATCCACATAGTTTGCGAAACAAACCTCTCAACTGTCGGAATACAACAAGGTATTATATACAAAAAGTTATACAAATATAAAATTTTTATACCTATTTCTGTTATTTTGCTTGGTAGCTTCATTAAATTTAATCTTTCACAGTGTTTAACTTGTTTCATTTTCAGAAAATATCAGAAAGCAAGTAAGAAGATCAAGATTTTGAAAGTTCAACCATTTTTTCCTAATTTATTTTTATGGTTTTAAAAACTGATATTTTAAGAGTACATATTCACAGATAAAATGAAATGTGAGGAAGAGAAAGTACCTTGACTTCACAAATTAAGTACAATACTAGATTGGCAGCTAGATCTAATCTTTTTACTGTTGAAATGGCTAGATTTAACTGTAAGTTCTATGTAAAATTTAAATGCAACTTTGTTCAGTCAATGAATGCTGAATGTTTTTTTGCATGGAAACAGTTAACCTCACTATTACCATTAGACATTAATACATTCAAGCATTTCATTTTATAATAGACTAGATATGTGTACTAACCATGTACTGGCCTTTTTCCATCTTTGTCAGGTATGAAGATAGAGACAATCCTTTCAGAGATATCACGGACAACTTGTTGAAGATTTACAGATTTCCCAGAACCTGTTGGCAGTTCAACTTGGAAGTTATCACCATAAGCGTAATAATAGGATTCTAGTGATTCCAGCAATAAATAGTTCACTAGAAAGAGAAAACAAAGTGACACAATCAAGTCATCATTTTGAAAAATAAGTAAGCATTGAATATGTTTTAAACATTGAATTAATTTAAAAATTGCCATCTCACACAGTTGAAAATGTACCTTTAATTATGAGGTGATTTAATGTTTTTTTTTGTTCTTTTTTTTTTCTTGCAACTGTTTAATGAATGCAGATTTTATAGGATATCTATTTCAATATCCTGGTCATACAGTGCCAAACATTTATCTAATCATTTAAAAAAATATCCAAAATCTTAAATATTTTTAATACTCAAAACTTTAAATTAATTTACAAAATTAACATGGAAGAGGAACAAAATTTGATTTGACATATATGATAAAAATATAGTTTTATGGTATGCTATATTTATGGGTTAAAGTGCTCAATATCAGGGATAGAGCATGATGTAAATATAAAAGTAGACACTGAAGTCAACACCCTGTGGTGATTGTCTGTTTCAGGCTTAAACACAATCATCAGGCCATGTGTGTTGTGTTTTGGCTTGACTATTTATATATGCTGGTCAGTGGTGCATTATGGGTAGGTCTATTGTATTATTCTAATGGTTATTGGGTGGACGGTAATGGTAATATTTCAAGTGATTCTAGGAGATATTGAGTGGAAATAATTGTGGATCAAAATGCAGTTTTGTGGCTATTTTATAATGTTGTTATTTTTTTTTTCTCGTTATTTATTATTTTATTTGTTGTTGATTTTTATTGTTACATTTACTTGTGTTTATGTGTGCATTTGCATTTTGTTAATTTGTTTACCACCCTGTCGGCTGGGGCTGTAGAATATGCTGACTGCACCTCTGTAGACCCCACCAATTGGGCCACCTGTTGGTCGTGGGTGGCAACCCCAAGACACTAGGATGGAATCCTGGTGGTTGAGCAGTCATCGATCCGGCAACAGAGTGGTCAATGACTAGCAACACACCACTTTCTCCTTTACTTGGTCTGACGGGTGGTTGGATAGGCCCGATCTGATCAATCGGCTGGTCATGACAAGCCCTAGCATCTATACATTTACCCCCAACCGTATTATTCAATCTGCATTTATGGCAAATACCCAACCCTCTTATCTTATAGGTGCTAGAAGGCAGCAGCTCAGGGTCAATTGCATTGAATGAGTGAGATTTTTAACCACTGAATCCCCAATATGCACTACATGCCAAGAGGAATTTACAGTGAAACATATACTGTTAGAGTGTGCAAACAAAATATTACCAAGTGAGTAATTTAAAAACTTTTTACGAAAATAAAACCATCCAGGACTGTAAATTTCCTAAAAGAAGTTGGATTGTACTCAAAACTATGAGTAATTGAAAAATGGTTCAAATATATATATATATATATATACATACACACCTTTTTTACCAAACCTTCGCTATGAATCTATTTCAAAAATTTTGTTGGCATTAAATAACCCGCTGAGGTTGATATGCCATAAAACAAAACCACCAACAAAATTAGTTTGTTTACTTATTTATTTATTCAAATTAATTTACTTTACATATTTATTCAATTTTATTTATTTTGTATTTATTTTTTCATTTTAGTTCTTGATTTTTAAGTAACATAGTAAAAAATTTGTTTTCATGTCTGTATTTTAAGAGGGGTTCTAATCATTTATTTAGTAATTTGTATTCTTGGAAGGTAATTATAGCTATTTTCTCCTCCAGACTGAGTTTACAATTTGTTTTTTATAAATCACACCAATAATTTCATATGAAAAATAAAACAGCATCAGCCTACAACAATAAATTTAAAAACTGTTGTGCTTTTTTATTGTGTGTGTCCTGTTCTCAGTGCAATCTCTCTGATTTCGGACTATTCACCCATGGGTGCATCACCAATGGCATTTTAGAAGATGATGGCCATAAGCTAACAATAACAAAGATGGTGTTATTATAGTATAAATAATAGTTTTAAAAAAACAATATCACTAGCTTCATCTTATAACTATTTTTGGGCTACCATATTTCATGGTTATTTTTTTTCTTCTGAAAATGGCAGCAAATAAATTACTTACTGCATAACCAAATTGGGCCTCTCCAGTTACTGTTGCCTCCAAACATACCACAAATTGATTCTCCTGGCGCATACTTAACTGTTACTTCTTTAACCATCTCATCGTATCTGCTATCATTGCTCTCAATATCACTGTCATCATCCTCCAACACTGGTTTTTCCCCCGGATTCCTTTCCACTTTTGAATCATGATGGCTTTCTCCCATATGGGCATGCATCTTTTGTTCGTCACTAGAG
Source organism: Acanthosepion lycidas (assembly GCA_963932145.1). Taxonomy (NCBI): domain Eukaryota; kingdom Metazoa; phylum Mollusca; class Cephalopoda; order Sepiida; family Sepiidae; genus Acanthosepion; species Acanthosepion lycidas. Next base: position 104,858,600 of record OZ010574.1, on the reverse strand, counting down.
CATTCCATTTTACCACTGTTTAATTTGTGGCCTGTGTCTGTCTCAACTGGAGGAGGATAGGGATGATTTTCATAATGCTGCAAAATAAAAAAAGCAAACAGAATAAAAACATTAAACAAGGTATGTGATTTATAAACTTTAAGGCTTTTAAAATACATAAACATTTTTAATCAGCTGATTTTAATATCAATCATTTTAATCCCTAATTATAACATCATCATTGTGCACACTAATAAGAATACAAGGGTAAATCTGTCGAACATAAAATTGTTTATTCAATTCTGATAATTAATAGTGAATGTGTGTTTGTTTTTTTCTTACAAACATGCATTCTTATTCTCATGAAGATGTAAAAGACTCTCCTCTCTTTTGGATGAAGTGATTATATAGTTTCCTGTCACCAACTGTCCCACATGTGCAAACACAGCTGGGTTAACTCTGTCTACATGTTGGGACAGCAACTGAAATCCACATAAGGCACAAAATCTGCACGTGGTGGCTAGGAGGCCACCTTCCAGGTGAAAATATATCTGGTTCATCTAACACTTTGGTGTAATACTGAAAGCAAAATCTATTTTGACATCATCTTGGAAAAGTTCAGTATATAATCACAGATCAACTTCTCTTAGAAAAAAGGGTTCCTTATTGACATTAAGCAAAATTCAATTCACCTGGCATGAATCATGTATTATACAATGAGAAATTAAGAAAAAAAAATATTGTGTGTGTGTGTGTGTATATATATATATATATATAAAGGAAAGAACATTAAGATATATATTTTTTATTTTTTATTTTTATAAAACAGTGCTCAATGTAAATTTATAGAGCATAAATATTATAAATTAACTGATCTAAAATATGGTTTCTTTGCTACACAGTAATAACCATGTTTCAAAAACTGAAGCTAAAAACTTCAAGTTTAATTATATAATTAAATTAAAAGCATTGGTTCTGTTTCACCCATGTCAAATGAAGAACGAATAGAGTACAATTCCAATGTTCGTAACATTTAAAAAAGGGCTGAATACAAAGTAGAGCCATATTCTTTATTTTATGATATTATATCAAAAATTAAAAAAAAAAAATGAAGAAAAAAGGATAGGGGATGGTTGTAGGGTTTGTTTGTTTTTGCTCAAATCAACAAATTTTTCTTCCTTTTCTCGGGAAAAGAGGGTGTATCTTGCTTTTAAATCTCAATAATTTGTCTACCAGTTATTTACTAATGCCTGATAAGATGCATTGATTTTATAAGTTTTTGATGTAATATCCTAAAGTAAGATATATATATATATATATATATATATATATATATATATTCACACACACAAACACACATACATCTCATCCCTTTTGGAAAGTGCCAGAAAACCAAGCTATAGGTTTATCCAAGTCTTATGAGTTAAATTGGGTAGATGGAACTATTTGGAAATCGTTGCTGATTGTGCTTGCATAAAAACACAAGTCATCATGAGTGAAAGATTGAAGTTACTGGCCTTGTTCAAACGGCTGATCAAGCTAGATTATGTGCTCTCTCCCAGAAACTGTAACCAAGATCTACTCAGCATAGTTGAAGTATAAAATACATGTGGTCTCTGTGGGTGTTAAACAAAGGCATCTGCAACAGGAATTGTCTAACCACCCTAGCAAATGGGTGTGCCCAGAAAACAAGTAGCCAGCTATTATTATATATCTACAGACAGAAACCTTTTCTGACAAAGATTTCATAATTCATATTTTTAAAATGTTACGGCAAGAACCTTGTTGAAAATTTTGTATAATACCATGAAATGCTGTTCATTATGAAAAGAAATTCTCCATTTTGTTTATGATAAAAACTATTGTAGATCACAAATATGTCCAGTTTTCCCTGAAAATAACAAGTCATTTTTTGATTTGTTTTTGCCTCAAAGTCTGATGAGTTATCAGAAATAATATTACAGAAAGTAGTCAGTAAAATAGGCAATTGGCAAATTGATTAAGTTTGCACATGTGTCTGTTTCATTGACCCAAAATATAGGATTCATTAACATCAAATATTTCTCATCTAGTGTTAAATGTTCAACCAATTAAACCCAATTCTTTCCAATCAGCAAAAGCACCATATAGATTGTAAATTTAATTTGATAAAAATAGGTGCAGACTCAGGTAAAAAAATTATTTGTTTCTCCCCATAACCTTAGAAATCAAACTTTCTCATTTATCAAAATCTTTTTCTCCCACACTCAAGACTGTCTTGGACTGTACTGACTGAGATCTGGCAATGTACAAAGCAAATTTTAACTATTCAGCATAATTAACAATTACCTCCTAAAAAGTAGTCGTATTTTCACGGGCTTTTTTGAACTAGATTTCTGCAAATCCTAAACCTTACTATTTCATATCCAAAATCATTTGATCAATAATCGGCTTCTGGCTCCAATCTGAGTTAAGTTCACCTACCAGAGTACAATAATAAATTTGTCAAATTCTTATATATTTACTGACTTCATCTGCATTTAGCAGAACACAGACAGTGCGGATTCCATTCTCAAGCAAAGAAAAATTTTCTTAATTTGTGTATTCCATTTATTTTTCACCAGTGCCTTGGACTGCTGTATATTTCCTATAAGAATAAAGCAATCTACATCGAGGATTAATAATGCTGTCTTTTCTATACCAACAATGTTTTTGTAAGTGAATCCCAGTAAAGTCACAGCCTCCACCTGACTTAATAAAAACTGGCACTTTACCTTTATTGAACCAATATTTCTTAAAAATCAAAGTGTTTATCTGATGATAACTTGGCTTGATTTTAGATAACCACTCATCGACGAGACTTACCAACAGCACAGATCCTCACAGCTTTTTCTCTTCAGTCTTCATGATTATTTACCACACTTGCTCGGTATTCAGGTCGGCATTCCATTTTCACATATTTACTGAATGTATGTTTCAAGTGGGTGACCAATACTAGCGTGTTTGTGTTTTGGTATCAACAACAGAATGTCACCAATAAACTCATCCTTACTTTTCCAGGAATACCCTACAAATCTTATTCATCTCTTCTGAACGACTGGTGAAACAGGATGTAGATAACCATAGAGCTGCTTTTTATCTGGGATGCTGTTCCCACAGTAGATTCAATGCAATGCTTAGCACTTTTGTATACATAACATCTAGCTTCTTTTCCAATCATTTTGTCAATGTCTATGAAGTGCTATCATAGAGCAAAGACTGATATGGCAAAAGCTTGGTGTCTCATTTCATTTTTTATCCAGTAGAGCAGATTTCTAGATTGTTGACAGCTTTACCAACGGGAATGCTCACACTTGAACAGATGCTACTTCCAAGAGAGATGAACTAATCAAACATTTTAATGGTTTGCCTGACAGGAAATTGATGTTTTAATCAACAAGACTACATCAATTCCCCATCCAGTAAGCCGAGTGTTATTGATAGAATAAGTGCAATAAAAATGGACATATTAAACTCGAACAACAGAAAAGAATGACAAAAAAGTTTTATCGTTACCACAAAGAGGTAAATAAATAAAATAAATCAATAAAAAATCTTAACTGGTTTTAATTCTTCCCTTATCAGATCTTTATTAAAGACTGAAAATATGTACACAGCAAATAAAAGACAGAATGTTATATATATTAAATATATAATCATCAAAGGAAGATAAAATTCAGGCCTAAAAGTCACTTCTTTTCCTTACAGAGGAAGGGCTGGAAGGATTTAATAAAGTCTCGAAGATCATTAGATAGAAATCCGAATGAACCTTCCTCAGTAATAAGAGATTATAGGACCAAGTACATTGATGGTTATGACAAATAAAGTTATTATATTTACAGTTAGAAAAAAAGATTTAAGACCAATGCCTACTAAGAGTAATAGGACATTAATTAAATTGGAAAGGATAAAACAGAATAAAAGTTAACAAAATTAATATCCAGAAAAAAAAAAAAAGTCTTGCAATTAGGTTAAATAGCAGCAGGGAGCTTCAGATTTAAAAAATCATAAATCTGATATTGTAATTGCAACAGTTAAAAATCAGTCTTGCAAGTCCGTCTGAAAATACCAGGGACATAAATCAAAACCATCAAAAATTCATATCACAATGAACTTTTCACCTACAAAGAGCTAACCTCCTCCCCACCGTGGTCCAAAGTAGAGTTCTTTTATTGGGTAAGAAAGGTTGTGATTGGTCGAAACAGGCTGGGAAGAGCCATCAATTACCATATTTCAAGTCATACTAAAGTTGACTTGATCTTGATTTGAATTTTTTTTTCAACAGATTGCACAAAGAACAAATTCTTTTCTAAGGTAAGAATTATTTTCACCTTTGTCACCATAGCAATCAGGACTTAGGACAGGATTTATCTGGTGTTAATGATTTTACAAGCTCGTGTTTTCTCTAACAATTTGACTTCATGCAAAAACCTCCTTGGCACGAAATGAGAAATTAGTTATGTCAACACTAACCTTTGAGAGTGAACGAATTCCAAAAGGAGATAAAAACTCAGACTCTTTTAAAACCCAAGCTAAGATCTGCTGCAGCTGATTTTTAGAAATTAAGGATACAAAAAATTGTTCTTGGTTGAACATCACCTGCAGGGAAAAATAAAAAAAAGAAGTATATGAATTTTCTAAAAGAAAAGAGCAGAGATTTTAGATTTGATGACATGTATAAACAATTTAAAAAAAACATTCCTACAATATCTCAGCAATTTACAACTCTTTTAGTCAAGATGAAATTACAAGAAGACATACACCAGACTAATTTATATTGCCCTCAATATTTTAGTATTTGTAGCTAATTCTAACTTGTATAGATACTAGCCAAAGAGGAGTGTTAAAAATTTAAACTGTAGTGTCACTTTTTATTTAAGCAAAACAGACATGAGTGGGATTAATTTAATCAAGGAGTGTCTATGGGTTAATGTTGTTAAAGTCACAGAAACTTGATTATTGCTGAGAGTTTCATGAAAATCACTTTTGAATTAAAGAAAATTCACCAACAGTTTAACACAAAGAAAGAAAAAGATAAATTATTGAAATTTTATATAGATATTACTTACAAACAAAAATTAGAAAGACTAGAGGCCAATGAAGTGTTTAATTAATTAGATTTTTTAGATATTCAATGGTATCTATGATTCATTTATTACTCTTGGTATCATATAAATGGCTTTTTGCTCATTAACTTTTCTTGTTAAAAATGTTATGTTTAATATAACAGTGACTTGAAATGGAAACACCACTCGAAAGAAAAAGAAGATTAGTAACAGAGTGATGACAAAGCCTATCTCAAGACCAAATTGAAGCAAGACAATCACTTAGTAGACAAAGCTGTCTGAGTCCCTTGCAAGAAAGGTTCAAATGAGATTGCAGTTGAAGAAACATAATAGTAAGGAAAATGATTAATAAAAGAGTTTGTTTTTGTTAAAATAAAAGATATTTTATTTCTATAGATTATTAAAATGACTAAGAAAAGTAATCCCTCATAAATTTACCTCCCTTCCCACTATAATGTAGGACATGAAAGACATAAATAAGTGAATACACAATGGTAATTATTATATAGTAGATAATGTAACACTTTCTTAAATTAAATACTATTTACCTACAAGAATAGTTTTCAGAGTTACTTTCAGACCTTTGATAAAACTATATTATTAAAAATTTCTGAAAATGTATCATTATGACTTTAATATTTAGTCCAACAAGACAAAAGATTACATGTGTGCAAAAGTTCTCAGCACCCTATTTTTCAAAATCAGAATCTGAATACATATCAGATTTTTCTTTATTAAAAAATTGGATACTTTTGCAAACACCTAATAATTAGTAGCTTAATGATGAAAAAAAAGCATTCATATGAGAAACATTTATTCTCCTACACAATATACTTCCTTGTCAAAACATTTATTTCCAAGGCAAATATGAATCACGCAGCTTGGAAAATTATACAGTGAATATTTCAGATCACAATTCAGCCTATCATTTATGTTATCACACTATTGATCCACACTGATAAAAATTTTGAATAGTTTGTTCGGTTTAAGATTAACAAGTAAGAATATATTCTTTTTTTTTCTTTAGATTTTTTTTTTTTTTTGCTTCTTCCTATCCTCATTGCTGAGGGTCAGAAACCATGGGTAATTTTTACAGTTCTGAATGCAGAGTTGTCATTCTCTTAGTCTGGTTGCCAACCATGGCTAAAAAACCCGGTCTGCTTTGCTATTTAGCCTATAGCTAGGGGAAGTAATGGATTCATACCATTCCCAAAGGAATCAGCATGTAAGTGAATATAACAAACTCAACTGAAATTCAAACTTGGCTATTTTCATAAAATAGAAAATGGTCTACATTTTCAGGGCAAAGAATGACAAACACTAAATAGGAAATTCTTTGTCATTTACATAGGGTCTTAGTTTTTCTGCTTTATGCCTAAATTGCATGTAAATTTCTTTCCTGGCAGTTATATGTAAAGGTGGGAAATTTGACAACTTCTTATCTACAATTAATGAAGATAGCTTTATGACATATACTCTATAGTGTTACTTGTTTTTGATACAAGCACCCATAATTGTGGGGTAAAAACAAAGATCAGGGTTCAGTTATGCTCAATGCACACACTCAAGTGATTAAAGAAAATGGTGAGAGAAGATAAAAATTGTACAGCGAAAAGAAAAACAATAAATCTTTTCCTAATCTTGACATTAAGATCAATTGATTCTAGCCAAACAATGTTTTGCATTTTCCCAAACACAGATTTCTAAGAGAGAAGCTTGAATCAAACTTACATGATATTTCTGATGACTTGTATACTCTTTCAGCTTCTTTATAGTATTCTGTTGTGAAAGCTGTCAAATAAGTTACTAAAAAAGATTGACACAGTTTGGCATAGATTTTTTTTTTAAGCAGATAGTGTTCAGCAATTATAATTCCCTTTCCTCTCATGTCTGAAACCGTTTTCCTCCAAGAGGTGAACAAGGAGAGATCCAACAATCTAAGCAAATGGAACTGAAATGGCTTCAAACTGTTCATAAGAAAGTAATTAATTATTGCATCTAAATAGGTTCACATTCTTGTCTGAGAATTTGGTAGCATAGTAGTAGTTGTGACTGAGATTCTTGAAGTTATCATTATTTACATTCAGACTAATGTCTTCATTTTTGTTGTTGTTATCATGTTTTTCTCTTTGTGCCACCCAGCATTCTGTCAAACTGTATAACCTTCATAGAATTTTGAACAGAACCCTTTATTTAATCTATGGGGGTAGATGGTTCTCATTGACAGCAGAACAAAATCATTCTATCCCCATAGAAATAAAGATGAAATGAAGTGTTCAGTTTGAAATTCCCTCAAGGTTACCCATATTAAGAAAGCCAGTGGGCACAACAGCCAAAATATTGTGATAGTAACAACAAAGAAGTGGACATTAATCCAAATGTAAATAATATATATAATAGTAATTGTGAGTTCAATCCCTGGGCTAGGTAGTACAGACTCAGTGGAAACAGGGTGAGCAATAACTGATCAGTACTAGAAAAAAAAGATGAGATTAGACATGAACAATGGTATGAGAATAATCCCTGTAGATTAAATAAACTGTAGTACCTGACTTTCTTAAAGTATTTGTCAATTTGGGTAAGCTTCAGGGAATTTCAAACTTAACCTTAATCTTAACTTAATCTATAGGCGGTAGATTGTTCTCCTTCTGCTGTCCATGTCTAGAGATATCACATCTTGTTAGACATGGACAATGGGATGAGAACAATCTACCTGTATAGATTAAATAAAGGGTTCAGTTCAAAATTCTCTTAAGTTTACCTGGGTTGACAGTCACCAAAAAGCTTAGATGGCACAATGATAAAAACATTGTGATCATTATTATTATTATTATTATTATTGAGTTGCTACACTAGACCCATCCACTGTTGAACACAGAGCCTTGCCTTGGGTGTTAGGGTTTGAATGTCCTTAAGTGTGCATGAATCTTCAAGATTGGGGCAAACTAGAAGATGCTCCATAGTCTGTGATTGCCTGCATTGGCAGTTGGGACCAACATCAGTGACATATTCCCATTTCTGAAGGTTGGCTTTACAGTGGCCAATAGCTGTTCAGAGGCAATTCAGACAGAACCAGAAATGCCAGGCATCACTGGAGCCAAGGAACGAGAGATTTTGTAGGGCTGAGAGAGAGTTTGTGTTCCATGATGTTAAGGTTGATGCACCACAGGGACAGACACTGACTAGGAGCTCTGTTGTTCATTGGTTAGACTGAATTTAGAAAGCTATGTCTTGACTTGAGCCTTTTTGTCATAGGTTCACAGCTGTGGAGTGGATAACATTGTGATATTAACAACAAAAATGAGGATATTAGTTCAAATGTAAATGATGTCAATAATAACTTCTCATCCCATAAATTCAGCCAGAAAAAATTATTGTCTTGTTTTTGAAGTCCATCACAGACCATGTATACAATCAATAAAGGTAGATTTCAAATCTACTTACTAGTAATAAGGGATTGATAATTATTATTAATTCTTAATAAGTTATGTTATATATAATCCAATAAAACTGAACTCTCTTGAGTTCAGTTTTGTTAGATTAGGTGATACAAGCACATAATTAGATGAAGTGAAAACATGCACATAGTTCTGGATATAATCTCACTACTGAATGCCACAAGAGATTTTGCTCGCCACATTTTAAACCTTGGATTAAGTTAATCCTCATTTATCAACTTGGTCAGCTAAAATTCCCTCATACAACTACATTGATTCCAGACTTAATGTTGACATCCATCACCATTCTAAAACATATTTTTTTAATAATCTACATTGATATAAATCACTTCGTATTCTAAAAAGACTAACAGCTTACCTGAACATTAAAGCATGAATATTCAGCTTCATGAAATTAAATGTGTGCAAAACTAACCAGCACCCTTTTTTTTGTTTTTATTGTAACTACTGTCGCAATATACAGTAGAAACCTTCTTTTTTTTTTTAAATAAAAACCAAAAAAGATGTTCTGGAAACTTTTGCACACACCCAATATTTCAATTCTTTTGCCACTTTTTATAAATCTATTCATCAGATGAGAGAATGGATAAAAGTGCAGATATGTTTTAGGAACAAGTCTTAAAAAAAAAAAAAAAAAAAAAAAAAAAAAGAGAAGGAATCAACAGTCCCCATATAAAAATTCTGTATATATTTAGATTTGCAATAAATTCAAATTGAGTGAACACTGCTAAAAACATAATTATAGAAAAAATGAGCATTTGTTAGAAAAGTACTTTCTGGAACATAGATTTGAGTAACCTAATAAATCTTTCAACATCATCAAAGACAAAAACAATACAATATGAATCTAGCCTAACTAGGACTGTTCTGTATAAAAAAATACACTTTGAGTAGTCTTTCATGTTAACAGTATTGCTTTGATGTATTTATTAACATTAAATAGGAATAGAAAAGAATACATAAATACTCAACCTATAACTTAGTCTAAACAAACTGGGCTGTTTAATGCTGGCTGGTTTAGCTAAAATTTTAAATTCAAGTAAATCCTATTTCTAATTTTTAAGGAAAAATTAATAAAATGTTTCCATTTCCATTCTCTTTTAATATTACTCAATCAAAAATTTATAAAATTCCAAAATGGCTATCAGCAAAAAAGGGTTTTGTCTTAATAGATCTTCATCACATATTTATCTACACCTAAGAGACATGTATCATTAGATCAAAACATTATTAGCTTCAAGTGCTAACCTATCAAGGGCTATTTATTTTCAAACAAGAGAAATGAAATACAAACCTTATTTTTACTCATTGCTTTATGCATAATACTTAAGAACCTTGGATTGGTGGATATGGACTTGGGAATTGTAATAAAAGCACAAGCAAACAATGGAACCAGGCCAACCAAGGAACGGGTGCAGAGAGGAATGATTTCATCAGAATGGTAAGGCAGTAAAATGTCATAGAAAAATTTATCTTCTTCATCCCAAAAACCTGAAAGGAAATCAAAACATTCACAGACACATTTTAATAGATTAAGTGCTCTTAAATCTCAAATGAGATTGAAAACCATTTCACCTGAGCTTTTCGTTCCAATAATTCAAAAAAAAAAAAAAAAAAAATTATGATCTTTGTTATATTTTTACCAAAGTTTAAATATTTACATCCTTAACCAATTAAACACATTGTGAAATCATTAACCCATTAAATCTTATTGAAAATCATTAAATCATAACTCATTAAACCGATTGTAAAATCCAATGTTAATTATAAAAATTAAAAAAAAACAGTATTATGGTCCTCCAAAAAAGAAAAAAATCTAGTGTTAATTACATATTTATAAAAATAAATCCAGTATTATAGGCTTATAAAAACAAACATGGTATTAGAGTTTTATAAAAGAAAATCTAGTATTAATTAAATATTAATAAAAATAGTATTACTAATGGGTCCTTATAACCTATAACATCTAAATACCCACCATCCCAAAAATGAAGCATAAGAGATTTCGCTAAAAGATTTCTGGATGCTCTTTGTTCCCATGACATAGTGAATCACTGCATTATCCGCCAGGAAAACCTGTGCACACAAAAGTATTGGGATTTGTTGAAGTTATGAAAAATGTAGTCGAATGTGTTATTATATTTGTTCACAGGGATTGAATCATCATCAGTTTAAGAATTTCTTAGAGGAAATTGATGCCGATTGTCCCGATGTTGTGTATTTCTCTGCAGTGCATTGTCTCAGTAAATGTTGCCAGTTTAAAGAGATTCTGGAATATTGAAGGAATCTTCATGAAATAAAAACAACATGATGTTGTCTATTTAAAGGATTGATAATTGGTTGAATGACTATACTTTCTTGACTGATATCTAACAACATCTATCCAATTTAGATGTAAAGCTACAGGGTAATGTTCAGTTGGTGAACAAATTATTTGAACATATCTGTTCATTTGAAAAGAAATTGGTTCTTTCTCAATTACAATTGAAGGAAACAGCATGTACCCCATTTTTTCTGACTGGAAGCAAGAACATGTGATCCTTAACCTCACTTTAACAAAATAGATTGCAACTATTTAAAAACTAAGGGAAGAATTTACCCACAGGTTTGTGGATTTCAGAAAATATGAAAAGGAGTTAAAACTGTTTGCTCAACCATTTGAAACGTCAGGTGAACACAGTTCTGACTTCTATGAAATGGAGTTTATTGATTTGCAGTCAGATATGGACTTGAGAAGAGCATACAGTGAAAACAATTTGATGACATTTTATTCAAAGTATGTAAATGGAAGATACACAAATTTGACACAAGATGCCATTAAAATGATTTCTCCTTTTGGAAGCACATACTGCTGTGAACAGTTTTTTTCAAGGACGAAGCTTACAAAAGCCCAATGTCGAGAGTCAGATTACTGATGATAATTTGGTGAGTCAACTACATGTTGCCACTACATCTGTAAAGGCTGACATTGATAAGCCATGCAAAGACAAAAAATATCAAGTGTCATATTAATAAAATTATTTATTCTCATGCTCATTTATTTAATAAAAATGTGAAAATGCATCTATACAGGTTGTTGTTACAATAAGTCTTTGTACGTTAAAAATATGTCCTATCTAAAATATCATATTTTGGGAAATGACTGGCTCTCTTTATCACTTGAACTTTTGGAAGTGGCACTCCAAGAAAATATGCTGAACACCATAGAACAATCAAATGGTATAATTTTGAAAGCTGCTCATTCTAGACCAAAAGTTCTCATATGCTACTCAGTTTAATCAATGACCTTATCAAATAGATTATCAGAGACAACCAATCATCTTCTCTGATGTTTCTCTCTATTATTCTGACTTCATTCCAATGACAAACACACCATTTTCCTCTGTACACATTTGATTGATCAATTTGTTTTTTTTTTTGTTTTTTAATGGCTTACCAACCCTTTGTTGATTATTTAAAGTAAAAACATATTTTGGATTATAAGAATAATTCTTTTTTTCGCAGTTAAATATTGCATTAACAATTTTTTGGCAATAATGATTTTTCCAGATACAAAACCTATTTAACCCATAGCTAGGGGAAAAAATGGATTAATACCTCTCCTAAACATATTCACGTGTAATTGAATGTAATGTACTCAACTGGAATTTGAACTCAGCTCTATATGCATTACACCATTCACATATACACCCCACCCAGACACAATATCAGCTATATCTGACTTTATAGTTTCTCACTGGACAAAAGCTTTTTTGTTTTTCCAGCCTTACTTTTAGAATTATATTCCCTGCCACAACTGCCTGAAATGCTATATATACAGTTCTCAGTAATGTTCTCATCCAATGGAAGCTTGGCTCTGATCAGATCTTTCCAAAAGCTGGAATACTACTACAAATGTTCAAATATTTTCTCAGGTTGTTATTATGTAATTATATGGCACAAATATGGTACCAGTCTCTGGTACACTAGAAAGATTTGTTATGTCAATGATGACTGGCCTTAGAATGAATAAGACACCATATCCTCATGTTTAGTACAGATAGTCCCAAAATGACCATGGAATAGGACATATCTCAAAAAAAAAAAAAATCGAGGGGAGGGTCACTTTCACACAAATGTCCTTGAGAAAAGCATCTACTCTTTCTACCTCCAGCTATGGGTTAAATAACATAGTAAACTGGGCTCTCTAGCCTGAAGTATGGCAACCAGTCTACAAGAATGAAAACTCATGTCCTTTAAGACATGGTATTATATATATATATATATATATATATATATATATATAATTTAACAGAAAATAATATGAATGCTAGAACATTCTTTGTAAGATATTAGGTCAAAGTTTCACACTTAAGGATGATGCATTTACCTGCCTGATTGATTGGAGAATTTGCAGTATCTGCAATCAAAAAGAAATAGTTGAGAAATCTTTCTGCCATGTCTAAGTAATCATTGTCAAGTTGACTAAGTTCCAATGCTATTTCAAAGAGTTTCAAAGAATAGAATGCCATCCAAGCAGTGCCATCAGCCTAGAGAAAAAGAAAGAAAATTATAAGTTTATCTAACCCAATATCTTCACCTTTGAATTTTTTATAAACATCATGCTAATTTTTTGTGTAAAGACTGAGTAAAAAAGAAAGTTTTGTCAGTTCATATTTCATCAATATTCATATTAAATTTAGAGAAAACCTCCAGAACAAGATAAATATGTTTTCTGGATTACTAATATAGAATTTATATTGAACAAAATACTGTTTTATGGATCATCCATTTATAGAGTACATGACAGGATTTTTACTATGTAGTTGTTGTCATATAAATTTGGGCTTAAGATTTGATTAATTGAAGTAACAGACTTTTTGAGTGAAATGTATTTTATTCTGTACACTCTGCTTTGCTTCAATGTTTCCTTTGAAACATTTTTTCAATTTTGGGAAGGATTTAAGTGGAATGATTCTGAAATGCAGGTTCAGTTTACAATATAAGTACCATGTCAAACTGGACCTTGATTTTTCTCCTAGAGCAAATCATAATAAGGTTCAATATGTGAATTGAATGACAAACTTGATCCTGACATTTTACCTATTTATGCAAATATGGCTATAAACAAAAGGCAAAATCTAACTGAAATAAAAGCAAATATAAAAACATTAAAATCAATAAAAGAAGAAAAAGGCAAAACACCCAACTGAGATAAAATTGATATTTCAGATTTAAAATATTTTTTTCTTATAACAGTGACAGAGAATTAGCATACACTTTCACAGTCGTACTTTTGCATAAGCAGGCACAAAAATCAGGGTCTAGTTTTACATTCACTTTAAACATTAAACTGAACATTTGCAGTCAACTTAATATTTCTTAAAAATGAAATATTTCTCTGTAGATTAAATATTAATGTCATATCTGGTTTGATAATCCTACTATATATCTCAAGACTGTCAACAAAATCCAAATGCTATTAGTCCTGACCTGGCATCTCAACTTCAGTGACTTTCCCACCACCCATAATATAGCATCCCTGTGCATTTTTTTATAAATATTTTCATATTTATTCATATATTTATATCATATTTTCATATTTGTTCTAATAAACTTTCCTGCATTCTACTAGATTACTGTTGAAATAGCTATAGATGCAACCATAAGTTTTATTCTAATAGTTTCTTTTCTCACACTTCTCAACTGTGGAACTCAATTCTGGTTTCTTGCTTCCCTACCAACTACAATCTTCAAAAATTTAAATGCAGTCTCAATCGTCATCTTCTGTCTTCCTGAACATTGTCATTTATTGTTGTTTTTCCATATTAATGTTTTCTCATTTTCTTTCACTCTCAGTAATCCCTTTAGTAGCATTACTGTTTTGCTTGGAGGGGAAATGATTATAAATAAAGAGAAATTAATGCCATATTTGAACAAAGCAAACTATATAAGAAAATGCCTGTTCACATATATAGCCAGTGACTCATATTCGAGTACGCCTGTCTGCTACTCTGATACATGTATACTCTGTATCTTTAACACCCACAGAGTCAACCTGTGTTTTATACTGCAGTTATGCCCAGCAGATCTTAGTTACAATTTCTGAGAGAGGACATAATCTAGCATGATCAAATTAGAACAAATCCAGTAGACTCAAACCCTCTATCACGTTGATTTGTGACTTTGTGCTAGCACAACGATCACCATCTTTCAAGCAGTCCTGTGTCTATCCAATTTCATTCACAAGGCTTGAATCAGCCCATTTGCAGGCACTTCCCAATGATGTTGCACACTTGGATCATCTCCCTAGCCCAATATTATCAAGAAGCCACCTCCCTGACAAATCAACAATGATGAGATGCAAACAAAGAAAAAACTTGAAGCAACAAAAGAGATGTGGTTCTACCAAGGAATTCTAAAAATACCATGAACAGAACAGGTCTGGAAATTTGTTCAAAATAAAGGGGGGTTCCCTGTAGAAACTTCTGTATGATGTGCTGGGAGAACATATGGACCTACCAGACAGTCACCTACAATTCCAGCCCACACATTAAGGCAAGGAGAAAGTTTTAAAGAGAACAGAAACTACAAACAAATTGCTCATAACAATCAGTTGTGATTTGGTGGGGTGGCACCTAATGGGGAAAGATATCTTGAAGAATTGAATACTTACAAGGTGTACATTGAAGGCAAGAGAAGAAGTAGAAAAAATCCAAGTAACCTACTCAACAATTTTGAGTAAATTGATGATGAAACAAGTACCATGATGACCAAGAGAAGTCATAAAAATCTTCTAGAATTAAAGTATAACAACAAAAACCTGGAAATTATAGAAAGACATGATTGTCTACAACATGAAAGGATATGTCTCCAAGGGAAGAAGAGAGAAATGACAAATCAGTATTATCCATAATTTCCAATGACTTCACAGGACAATAATCCTTATAAAATCATTCTTTAACCTTGTTGTAGTTTTATATCAAGTATTATGGCTTTAAATCCTGTATTCCTGATGGAAAGAGCAAATTAAAGTATGTGGTTCACTACTGGTTTTAGAAAATTTATCAAAGTCACAACTCAATGCACATTTTTGTAAGAACAAAATGAATATATAAGGAGGTGCTAAAATGTTATTGGCCTGGTCAAGAATCCCTTCAAAAAATAATGGAAAAGAAATTTTCCTGTCAAACCTGAAACTAACAAAATTATACATACCATAGGTAAGCAGACTCTAATATTAATATGATCCTCTCTCATATAAAATCGTCCACAGAAATATGAAAGATTACTAATTTGTTGAATGTTTTCAATTTGTAACCACACAGAAAAGTTTAAAATAAATCATTACAATGTTATCATACCTGAGCAAGCATGTAGCCTGGGGGTATTCCATGTGATCGGTTGTAAACACTGATATTGTCCATGCCAAGGAAGCCACCGCCATACAAATGTCCAGGACCAGGAATTTTCTTGGCATTTATCCACCTTCAAAAACAACATTCACTTTACTGTAGACATTTTCTGATTTCTTTTTATAAATAAAAGATAAATTGGCAAAATAGATAAATAATAAAAATGTTATTAAAAGTACAAAATTTAATTAATGCAATAAAATGAGACAAGAGGAAAACTTTAACTACACTCATTGGTGCAATACAAAAATAAAAAAATATTATAGAATGAGCTAACGAGTTATTGTTCCTCACTCATCAATCCTTGAAATAATATTCAATCAAGAAAACCACCCTCATGCAAACAAAAAGATTGGTTTGTAAGACATAGTGTGTGATATATATATATATATATATATATATATGGTGGCATGGATAAATTGTCACCATTTTCTATTTTTAATTTTGTACATGCATGTTGTTTTTGATTTTGTCACTGCACAGTATAGTAGGCACCATCTGCGAGATAAAGAGCACCATGATGCAATTCACTCCAACAGAAATTTGGAAACAGCAGGCTGTACTGCTTGGCATTCATACCGGAAGCTCCAATATGGACATTTCCAAGTGTTTGGGTGTCAATCTGAGGACAGTGCAGAAGATTCAGAAAGAGTTGGATGAGTCTAATGGTGATTACAAAGGTCTTTGGAGTGATCACTAGTAATGGTGACATTATGCCTCCATTCATCTTCCCACAGGGCTTCAGACTCAACATGGAGGCCTACATTAAGTACTTTGAGGAGTTAGTGCTGCTCTGACTGAAGAGGGTGGCTGCTGGAAGACACTATGTCTGGCCACAGGACTCTGCACCATGCCACACAATCAGGAAACCCAGTCATGGCTCTCAGACAATTTCTGTGACTACATCACCAGTTACATCTGGCCACCTAACTCCACAGACTGCAACCCCCTTGATTATTCTGTGTGGGGTGCAGTTGAGTGAGAAAGCAACAAAACTCCTTATAACCCCAAAGATGAACTGAAGGCAAGAATTATGGCAGTATTCACCAACTTAAACAAGGAGAGTGTCTAGAAGAGCTGCAGGAGATGCCGAAGTCTTCTGCATGTCACTGTTATTTTCATTTTTGCGTAATTTAGATGTCAATTTATCTATCACACCCTATATATATATATATATATATATATATATATATATATATATATATACACACACCTATTAATATATCATTGTTTATTTTTTTTCTTCCTCATGTTTCCCTTTTTCAGTCAGTGTGTAAATTATTTTAATTTCCTCAACAAAGTTCTAATTGCATTAGATAAAAAATAATTAAACATTCCTTTTACTAATTATTTAAACGGACATAAAACAGATAACATTTACAAAATGAATAAATAAAGACTGTATGTGTAGGTAGGTAGGTAGATTCAAAGAGATGGTAAAAAAATAGTTCACAGCCCAACAAAGAAGGTAGAAAAAGAAAACGAGCTTTGATCACTTTTTAGTAAGTGGATTAGGCCAAGAACTTTTCAGCATATCCTGGTATTTATGTAAACTACACACACTATATATATATATATATATATATATATATCATTCTAAAAAAAAGTGCACGATTATGAAGAGAGATATAGGCTCTGTCCCAGAGCTATTAGGACACCAGCACACTTACAGTATTTATGGAAAAGTCATCCCTGTCTAGAGCTGGTTTAGCCAGTCACATGAGATCACATTAAAGAGAAGAGGTGCAAACTTCTGTGAATGCAACCCAACCAGAAAGACCTGCAGGTTACTTGTGCAAGTTTTGTGACAAGTTTTGTAAGTCTGTTGCAGGACTAAAATGTCACATGATTGTACATGAGAACAGGCAATTTCCAGCATAGGTAACACAGACAAACTTTGTTTGCCACATGTGTAAGAGATGTTGTAAAAGTGAAACTGACGTTAAGAATCACTTACAGGCCCATAACAGAGCATTAGCTCAGGTATAATAGAAATAATAAAAGTCTGACTGAAAAAAAACAAAAAAATTACTATGATCATCTTCTGCAAAGAAGTAACAATCATCATCATATATACACTGCGTGCCAAATTATTATCGAGATAACTTTTTTCTAATATTTCAAAACCCGTCCAATCAATTCACACAAAATTTTCACACAATGTTGGCAACACTGAACTGTGCAATCGCTGAAATTTTTGTACTGATCTGCGCAATGTAAACAAACTGGTGCCATATTTGTTATCAGCACGGTGATTTGAGCGTGCCTAATTATTAGAAAAGTATAAGAATTTAGTGAATAGATGGGCCATAAAAGCAGTTTAAGTGATGCTGAAAAGAAAACTATTACCTCAGAACTCTCAATAAGTAAATCTACCCTAGAAATTTTTAAAATGATAGGGAAGTGTCATCAAACAGTGAAAAATTCACTGCTGACCCTACACAAGTACACAAAAGGGCATATAAAGGCAAGCCGAGGGTTATTTCACGTTGTCTCATGTCACAACTTAAACGAGAGGCCACGAAGAACCCTGGACTTACCAGTCAAGAGCTTTTCAGTCGCATTGGGGATCCTACTGTGTCTAAAAGTACCCGGTGTCGGTATCTGAGGGAAATAACAACAACAGTCAAACCTGTATCGAAGCCTCCATTGACGAGAAATCACATTCAAAATCGATTGAAATGGGCCGAGGACAATATGAAGATTGACTTCTCTAAAGTTTTGTTCACAGACGAAACTCGAACAACACTTGATGGGCCAGATAGATGGTGCAAAGGCTGGGTAATGAAGAGACAGAATCGCCATCAGTGTTTGAGACGCCAACAAGGCAGTGGAGGCATAATGATCTGGGGTGGTATTATTGGAAACACATTAGTGGGCCCATGGAGAGTACCAGAATGTGTCAAAAGGAATGCTGATGCATACATAGCATTTATGAAGGAGCATCTTGAACCGTGGATGAAAAGGCAAAGAGTTGCCTTCAGAAGGGCCATTGTTTTTTATGCAAGATAATACTCCCTCACACGCTGCTCACAAGACTACTGAATATTTGAAACAGTTAGGCTTCGATGGACCTCGAAAAATGAAGTGGCCAGCAAATTCTCTGGATTGGAACCCAATCGAAAACTATTGGAGCATCATGAAGCAAAGATTGTATGCCAACGGACAACAATTCAGGAGCAACGCTGAGTTATGGGAAGCAATTCTTGACATATCGCGTGGCATTACAGCAGATGACATCCTACAATTAACAAATTCTATGGATCGTCGACTTTTTCAAGTAATTTCAAAATAGAGAAAGCACATTCCCTATTAATTTGTTTAAAACTGTGCCTTTGTATCTGTTATTATTTGTTTGATTATCTTATTTATTAGGTTCTTTCGATCATAAACATTCACGTGCAACATTAATAAACGTTTTGTCTGCTCAATTCTGGGAATTTTGCTAATCCTTTCTAATAATTTGGCACTCTCAAATCACCGTGCTGATAACAAATATGGCGCCAGTTTGTTTACATTGCACAGATCAGTACGAAAAATTCAGTGATTACACAGATTAGTGTTGCCAAGATTGTGTGAAAATTTTGTGTGAATTGATTGGACAGTTTTTGAAATATTAGAAAAAAAGTTATCTCAATAATAATTTGGCACGCAGTGTATATGGTGTATCAAAAATATTTTTACAAACTTTAGGGGCCGGGTTCCTGACACAAAACCAAGGACAAAAGTCTATATAAACATATGTCTGCAAATCCTTCATTTTTGAGTTATCAAGTTTAAAGTTTAAATGTACAATCCAAGAAACAATCCAAAAATACTTTGGGGCTGGTTCCCAACACTAAAACAAGGTAAAATGTCTATATAAACATCCCCAAAAGGCCATCATTGTATCTCAACACAGCAACTCATAACAAATGTTCAAAATGTCCTGTTTGCTTCTATGCCTGTCGGATCATTGACTGGTGGACCCTTTCAAATACTCCCACACGGTGTCAAATGGTTTTGCAAACCCCAATGACACTTTGATAAAGCGTCTCTACATTATTAATGTCTGCTGCATAAAACAATTTTTTTAGATGGTGCTACATATAAAAATCCAAGGGACTGATTTCAGGGGAATGTGCAGACCATAGAACCATTCCTCTCCTACCTATCCATCTTTCATGGTAGATCTCAGTCAGTGCATCCTGAACAATGTGACTAAAATATGCTGGAGACCCAACATGTATGAACCATATGCATCTTCATATTAGCAGGGGACATATCCTCTAACAGGTCTGGAAATGTGTTCAAAATAAAGTCCCTGTAGACACTCCTGTATGATGTGCTGGGAGAACATATGGACCTACCAGACAGTCACCTACAATTCCAGCCCACACATTAATTGTAAACTGATGCTGGTGTCTAGTCTGTATTGTACTATGGGGGATTCTGATTTACCCACAAAAGTTGGCTGTGTAAATTTGTTCTTCCATTTCTTCCAAATATTGCCTCATCCATAAACATGACTGAAGAGACAAACAGCAGATCAACAGTTTGAGCAATGTCATCGGCAAAAGTTCTCCCAGGGTGAGTGATCTAAGGACATATGTTGCACATGATATGGATACAGGAGCTGCTCTTGAAGTACTCTCCATGTGGTACTATGAGATGTATGACATGCTAGAGTCACTTGACATGTGCTGATACCTGGGTCATCTCCAACAGCCTGTAGAATGTGTTCTTTGTGGTCAGGTGTACAAGCAAATCTTGGTCTTCCTCAATACACAGTTTGTGGTCCTACAGATCCTGTCTCAGCAACATGAGGACAAAGGTTGGATGCCTTCAGTCTGCAAATGCAAATCTGATACAGCTATGCAGCCTCATATCCATAAACATTTGTGCAGTCATATATAAAGACCATATCTACTTGCTCACAATATGAATATCCTGACATCAAACATAACATGTCTCAGCTAACTCACTACTACACACATAAAACGTAGAAGATAGACTAGCCACAAATGCACACGAATGACAAATGTAACCTAGCCTACATGGCAACAACTTTAAACTTAACTCAAAAACAAAGGATTTGCAGACATATGTTTATATGAACTTTTGTCCTACTTTTTATGTGAGGAACCCATTCCTAAAGTTTTGTAAAAGTACTTTTGATACACCTTGTATATATTTTAGACAGACTACTGGACTGTCCTTTTATTTGAAAGAAATGACCAATGTATTTGCTTTTATTTTAGTCTTTCTCCAGGCTTCACTTACTTCCAAAAAGTTCAAATTTGGATTCATCTGTCCACAATACATTTTGCTAAATTATGAATATTTGATGAGAAACATTATATTTTGTTTTCATGATTAACCCCTCAGTAGACTTTTTAAGATTACCAAAAGGGCCAGAGATTTGTTTCAGGTCAAGGGAATAATATCATTTGATTTTTCAAAGACATGCTATACCATGTGGTTTATGTTTAATTTGAAAAAACTTCATCTTTCAACAAGACAATGATCTAAAACACTTGTCTAAATTATGTCAAAATTACCTCAAGTCAAATAAAAATAATAAAATTTTGGAAATTATGACTTGGCTATATCAATCTCCTGACCTCTCACCCACTGAATTAGTATGGGATGAATTGGATAGGAAAGTTTGAGGAAAACACCCAAAGAGTGGGTGTGAGCTTTTTTAGTGACTGAAGAATGCTTGGAAAGGTCTGCCATCAAAAACTGTTGGAAAGAATGCTAAGAATTTGCAAAGCAGTAATTAAGGCAGGTGGTGGTTTTATTGACAAAAACAAACTATGATGCTATTGTATGATAATTTTTTTATATTTAAGTGCTTATTTTTGTCAAAATAAAAGCAAATACACTGAAATTTTATCTTTTCTTTTAAAAACTTCAAAAATATGTCATATTCAGGAGTTTTTTTTGCCTGTAGCATATATATGTGTGTGTGTGTGTGTGTGTGTAAAAATATATAGAAAATAGGAAAGAAGGAAAGAACTCATTAGGTAAATAATCCAAAGTTCTTTAGTACTTTTGTTATTATTTTTAAAAAACAGTACTCAATACAAGAGTAGAGTTCTTTTGAAACATGAGAACTCTTATGTAGCGATGGAATTATATTTTTAAAAAAATAATCATATATATATAAAGAATTAATGATTTATTTAATCCAATATTTTTACAATGTTATTATAGTGGAGGCACCCCGTTTTTATTTATTAAAATAATATGTATTATTACATCTGTCAGCCTGTTTGTTCATTTGAGAAGACTTAGTAATGGAAATCCATTCCCGATCAAGGATTGGATCAAAGAAGGATACAGGTTCAGTCCCTGGTGTGTGGATCATGTAAATATTATTGCTTCCATTCATAACCAATAAACCATAACATTACATAAGAATCAAATATCAATGAATATCAATGATTATGATTGTTTTTCAACTTACCAAGTGTAATTTAATAAAAGCCTTTGAAAACATTTTTTTAGAAAATGAATATCCTTTTTTGAGTTTTTGTATACATGGAGGCAGGCCCATGCATGAACAGGCGGATTTGTGTCACTGAAGTCAAATTCATAGGCAGGCAACTGTAAAAAGAAAAATAAGCTTTGTTAATCAACACTGTGCATTCTACTTGGTGGCCAAGATAGTTGCATATCTGACATGTGGGGTCAGTGTTTGAGCCAATTTTCAAAACAAGCAAGTCCTTTCCACATAAATGACCAGCAATCTTCCTAAATCATCCCCACCTCCTCCCATTTGGCCATGTGAAAATACTAAGCTAATTTTAGGAAATATCAATACCAATTCTGATTTAATGGCATCAAATTTAAGCCAATAAAAATCACTCCAAAGGAAAGATCAGCTTAAAATGAGTTATGATTGGATTATAAATTAACAACTGAACCAAACTGCCAAATAAATTAAAAACAGCAACATGTAGCTCCAATTCCCCATGCTGCATACCATGGCATTGAATCTACATGTTGCTGGAGTCGTTACATAGATATATCTAAGTACAATCTCTAACTGCTCATAACCATTATTTCTTGGGTGTGGCTCTTATTTTTATATAAAAGTTCACCCAATACAAGATTCAGTCACTCAAGGTTAAATGGTCACTTTTAAAATAGTTATGATAAATGAGGTGTGGGATGTGAAAGAGAAGATGGAAGAAAGTAAAAATTTTGAAGATAAGGAAAATAGATAATAACTGACCCTTGAAGAAGTTAAGCTTATATTGTTCAGGAAAGCAACAATATGGGAAACTGATCCACAAAATCATAGTTATAGTTTGTTTAATGGAATATCAACACCTTATGGATCATTTAATGACAAAATTTACTTAAGAGCTTTGAAGTAATATATGTTACTCTGCTTTCACAATTGAATACAAAAATATATTGCTGGTATTTTTACTATAAGAATGTATTTTTATACCTTCATACTGTTTTGTTTGGGGGTCCACTATTTGCTCATGGCTGGGACCCTAACAGGTGCTACCATGCCAGGTTAGGATGGACCTGGGAACAACAGCAATTAAGAGGTTGTTCCACGCTCCTCAAAACCCAATCAGAGGCCTTGCTGCCAGATAGTCCACAAAGTGGTAGTTCTTGGGGAATGGAATGTTCACCTTATATTTGAAATACAGGAAATGAGGCTGATTCAACTCCATGGGAGTAGCATGGCATGTCTTAGTTGTAAAGGTCTGAATTGGTGTAACTATAAAATGGTGCTCATCTGAACATTTACCATGGAAACTCTGATAGAATAGTGAAGGCTTGTGAAGTTGCATCTGTGGAAAAGAGAAGAGAATAAGTCTTAATGATGTCTGCAACATGTCTTCACTCATGCTCAGTGGGGTTTTAATATGGTGATCACAGGGACTCATGGAATAGCTGAAAGTCAGCTAAGTGCCCCATGAACCAATTTTATGTCACTTGCGGCATTATCTTGCTGGAGTAAGCCATCACCTCCTCGCTTCCTTGGGAAACATGACACGCAGAAAAGGGTGCAAATGGTCTGGATCCAGATCTTTTTATATTGTACCCGTTAAGAGAGACTCCAGTTTCACTTATGGTCCTTGTGAACTCAAATAGAACACACTTCACACAGAGAGCCACCACAACTTGCCACAATACTCTGCTAATAGGCTGAGTCTATAGCCTCATGTAGCCTCCTCCAGACACAACCCCAAATTTCAGTCCAAAAACTGAATTCATCAGACATGGCAATGCTCTCTAGTGCAGGTAATATAAAGTAACCATTGCTATTGTGTCAATAATGTTGGTGAATAACTACAAATCCCTATGGAAAGCAGAGTGTATAGTATCCAATAAATAGATGGGTTGAGTGACACTATCATTTTTAATTCAGATATAATTTGAAGCAATGTCCCCTTCACTGCAGCGGATAGCATCATTGTCAGTCACTGCCAGTTTTAATATGCCACTGATATCCTTCTGAAATTCACTTGATAGAGTTACACAATAAAAACTTAGAGAATTTGCAACCTCTTGGATAAGAGTGCTTCATCTTTCTGGCCCTAACAATCATTCCACAACTAAACAGGGTTAAATCATGTCCATATTTCAAGGTTGCCATGGCTATACTACCTCTTTACATCACACATACATCACTCAGTGGAATCTAATTTTCTGCAAGTGTATTATTATTTCTAATTTTTGAAACCCATGTTTAGAAGCTGAAGCAAGTTACTCATACACAGTTTATCAGATAGAAACATTTACTTTTAAAAAACAAAGTAATCCAGTCTCATTATCAAAGAGATCAAGTAATCCTATCTCATTACCAATGGATAGGACATCAATTTTAACTAATACTGCAGGGTATTGCCTAAATTAGATCAATTCCATTCATAACCAATATCCAAAAATTTACATAAGCATAAAATATCAATGGATATCCACAATTATTTTTTCCACTTACCAAACACAATTTAATAAAATACTTTATCTATTAAAAAAAAAAAATATAAAATGTTGTTTTTTTTTAATAAAACAGTATGAGAGGATAAGGGACAAATAGGAAATATTTATAAATTTTACGTTTCATTTTTATTTTAGCTTCTTCATAAAATGAAATATGAAGAAAAATTCTGGTATTTTTAATTTTTGTGTTGTTTAATTAAAAATATCCTACCATTCTATCATATTCCAATTTATATTTGATCCCCATTCATAAAAAGAGTTTACCATAAAAATGTATTTTTAAAAGGCTAAACCTAAATCTATTGCTTTTCAAGATTGGCACCTTTTATTTATTCCAGGAATGGATATCTTGTTTCCATCCCTTTTTGTCTGTCCTGCCTGCAACTCCCATCCCAAAAGCATGGGACGAGAACAATATAACCTCTAATGGGTAAAATATTCCATTCTAAGCTCTTTGAATGTACCTAAATACAACATACATCTGAGGAAAGACTGAATGAAATTAACCGAGCTGCAATATGTTGATAAAAAAACAATAGAGAAGATGCTAGTTTGAGAAGAAAAAGTAATCATTGAATAATAATGATACACTGTGCAGGAAATTTAAACATAATTTGTATTAGGTTGGTGCAAAAATAATGACGTAATAATGTTGTTTTTTGACGTTATTACGTCATTATTTTTGCACCAACCTAATAAGATCAGTACAGACTTGGTGCGGCACTTCAGCTGATACTGTGTTTTTAATGATTGTTACATGAGGAATGTTCTCAGAAATTATTCGATGATGATGATTAGTACTAATAGAATAATAATAATAATTCACAATGCTCACCTGCCCACTTGGGTGGAGGTAATTGTCAGATAAAAACAAAAGTAATTGTTTTTTGGTGAAAAGTGGATCAATAGTAGAGAATGGAATCATGTGGAAGGCCAAATCCCAAGTAGCATACTGTGAAGATAAAGAAAAGAGAGTTTCTTCAGAAAATTAAATTTCAACAAGGAAAGAATAACCTACCTGCAGTGAATGAACATTCGAAATTCAATTTTCCCCACTTTTGATGATTTCATTTTGACACTCCTTATTCAGTTTATTTCTGTCCAATGAAAAGATTTCCTGCCTTCATTTAAAAATGAAGACAGCAAGCCTTTTTGGGGAAATCCAACCAAATTGTATTAAATTAATATATTTCAAGGTATTTCAAAGAAAAAATTACTTTTCCTCTCATAAAATATTAAACATTCATAAATTTGTAATAAACACACAAGAAACTTGTTTTGAATTGCACCAAATTGTAAACAAAAGATGAAGTTCCAGTCATTTTAGATTTATTTGTTATCCAATTTTTTTTTTTTTTAGCCCTTCATTAGTACCACAGGGACATCACACAAAATGTTTTTCTTTAATATTTAGCAAGTGACAAGTCAAATTTTCATCATTAGACAAATAGCTTTCTGAATACCTCTGTCAAGTAACTACAATTAGTTTCTGGTTTTAGTCAAAATATTTGTGTGAATTACAGGCAATTTTATTTGTTTATTTAAAATAAAAAGAAACTTACTTTGCATATTTTAATTTTTGAAATGTAAAAAATCTTTTTTTAATACTGGCCTTTTAATTCAATTTTCTGAAATAAAACCTTTTGTTTTTTTCATTCTTGTTTATCCTATTAGAACCAGAAAGAACACTCCATACAATATATAACAAGAAAATTAAAACTAAATGATATAACTATAATATTTTAAAACCTCTTGATATTGTAGGGATACAGAAGGCGATTATCTCCCTTTGGTGGAGATATGTCACATGGGTCAGATGACAGCTGCTTAATGATGTCACTGCATACAGTGATGAAAACAGCAGTCAAATTCATTCAGTAAGCTTATTGGTTTCAAGACACATGTATGTGTTTGTCTTGCCTTGGGTAGCCAGCTGACAAGTGATACAGCTCACAAGTCCAGGATTCCATTTCCTTTTGGGCATATATCTTTTCCAGATATAGAAAGAAACTCTGGCTCACAGTCCTCAATTTGGGAAAACCCAAGACACACTGTTTCCCTTTCATGGAATATGTCCTCACCTGGGACATAGTAAATGAATATGGCCCATTTGAATCTGGAGTCAAACATGGATTCTCCAGACACAGGAATATCTCCATATTATATGTAAGATCCATCCTTTTTGTTTCTCTTTACTTTCTGCTTGCTATGTAGATACATGTGATATATTATTCTCCACATGTAACACATGTGTATGTGTGTGTATATATATATATATATATATATATATATATATATATAGTTTTGTGTTTGTCTCAGTGGTATAAAAGTCTCTGTGAGAACAAAGTATGTTTGTCATTCCTTTTCCTTTCAGCCATTCTATTCAGTCTGTGGATTACAGTGCTATTATATCACAGATATAACAAGTGAAAGAATAAACCTTTCTTCCATAGCTCTCTTCCATTATAATATTAATGCTGTAACAATGCCCCATGGTACTAACGGAGGGTTAATATATATATATATATATATATATATATATTGAGGAGCATGGACTTATATGCCATTGAATAGTCATATGCAGCAAGTAACCCATATGAACTCACCAACTGTATACATGTACTCCAGTCAATGAATAGATAACTAGCTCTAGACACTTTTGGCCCATTGATCTCATAAATGAAAAGAAGTGATTATTTATAACATGAAGATGAAATGTCTCCTGCTTGTCAACAATCCAGATTAGATGGGATTCATATATTGCTTCTGGGCATAATCTCAGTGCAATTTTGATTTATTGATTTGTCTTATATCAAAATTTTTATAAACCATTTTAAGGGTATTAAAAGCCAAAACATTTTTTGATTGTGAGAATTTTGGGGAGATAATAATTTTCTGATACAAGTCTTCCTAATTAAACTACAGTTGGGAGGAGGTGGATTCATACCTTTCCCAAGGGTATTTGCACATAAGTGAATATAACGAACTTGATTAGAATACATACTTGGCGCTCCAATTTCTCATTCCAAGCCATTATCCATTACACTGCCCACATATCCAAGCTTACAGCATCTGGTATTCATGAGCAGACACCCATCTAGGTACTGACCAAATTCAACATTGCTTAACTTCGGTGATT
Organism: Acanthosepion lycidas; assembly: GCA_963932145.1. Taxonomy (NCBI): domain Eukaryota; kingdom Metazoa; phylum Mollusca; class Cephalopoda; order Sepiida; family Sepiidae; genus Acanthosepion; species Acanthosepion lycidas. The sequence continues at coordinate 104,830,591 of OZ010574.1, read as the reverse complement.
GGATTTCATTGTTATTTCAATGTGATATAGCTGTAAACCCAATGTCATTTTGGAATAAAGGGCAGAACCAGCAGTGACTTGAGATTTAAATCAACTGACAGCCCATGTTTGTCTCTAAGTCTCTTAAATTTTTGCCACAGGTGGATATCATCGTAATCTCTTTGAATTCATTTTTTTTTTAATTTCTTTGTCCATGGATCAGTTTACTGGAAATTTCCTTTACGATACTTTTTTACAAGAGCATTTCTATGTTTTTGATATTTTTGTTGCTTTCAGTTCACTCTTATGAGATGAGCCCATCATGTATAAAAATGAAGTAACTAATGGAAAATAGAACTGTATACATGTGTTAGAAGTACTGGATTAACCATTAAGCAAAATAAACACATGCTTAGGGCATCAAGGGAAGAGGCCACCAGAGAAATTGTTATGATATGACCTCTACACATCTAAAGAAATAAGTCAAATACAACATTTGAATCTGCTGGGCACCATTATCAATGGGGAATCGACTGACCCCTGACAAATCTTTATTGTAATTCTGATTGGTTAATAAGGCAATGGGATAAGGGAGATAATAAGGTTTTTATTTACTCATTGCATCACATCTCCCTTCTTGAATAAGTTAGTATTACTAATCAACTTTATGGTATTTCATTTTTGTGAACAATCATGGTGGCAGACTAGGCTCATGTTCACTTGGCATTATTCTGGCCATATGCTTATGTGATTCTGTAACATGCTGGTATGTTGATTACATGAACACTTCTGGTTATAGTTCCATAAGAATCTGGTTGTAGCTCATTTAACAAGGGCTGCTCAACTATGATTGGTTCTTTCTGTATAGGTTTCCAGGGAATGATGATCAGCCTCTCTCAATGGTCACGTGTGCTTTCAGTGACTTCCATATTTATTTCCAGCTAGCCTTTTCATGATGCTCTCGACCAATGTTCTTTTTTCTTTACACTACTCACCAAGACTAGAATATTTATCTTGCAGATATATGGGGGGGGGGAGGCACCAAAATCTTTTAAGTGTTTAGGGTTCCTATAGGTCTTAATCTAGGCTTACATGTGTTATATAAAAAACATAGACACACACTTAGAAGATATTAATCCCTTAATACCCACTATAAAATTTAGATTGATTCTTCTTTCATGTGCTATGGCCCTCCACATCTTCCTGACCCTTATAACTCTTAATAAGTTTTATCTTTTTGTTATTTCTTCCAAACCCTGTTCTGCTATCCACTTACTCAAGCCCATCAAGTATGTTATGCACTGCATTCTTCTGTCCCTCTTGCCCTCAATCTGTCCTGTGACTATCAGATTTTCAAAAAACTCCTTCCTCATTACAAGCCCCAGAAATTTCAACTGCCTCTTCCTGATGTTAAGTATAAGTTTCCTTTTTGTTTCCATTGTCTCCAGAACTGCGTTGTTACTCACATGCTCAGCTCATGGTATCCTTAGTATCTTTCTGTAGAACTACATTTCACTTGCTTCAAGTCTCTTCCTCATCTTTGAGGAGATTATCCAGCATTTGCTGCCATACAAGAGGACAGATATCAAGTAACAGTTCAGTACTCTTTTATTTGTTTCCAGCAAAATTTTTCTGTCTCTTAATACTCTGCTTCGCTTTTGGAATGCATCTTTGTCCATCCCAATACATCTTCGGATCTCAGTGTCGCACTTTCCATCCCCTGTTAGAACACTTCCCAGATATTTAAATTTCTGTACCAGCTTGATTTTAGTGTCCCAGACCTGTAAATTGCATTTGGGGCTCATCTTTTTACTGATGACCATCCATTCTATCTTCTTGTAGTTTATGCTTAGTTCCTTCTTCTCACTACCTTCAGTAGGAGGTTTTGTAGTTTCGTTTCCATATCTGCTATCAGTATCACAAAAAATACATAGGAGAAACCTCAAGGAATATAAATAAAAGATTATATGAACACAAAAGGGACATTTTACAAAATAATACATCAAATGCATTGGCTTCCCACCATAATGAAACTGACCACAACTTTGACATAAAAAATGTTTCTCTGATCAAAGGAAAAAATAATTCACTATGATTACTCATAATGTATAGAGAGTGCCTTAATCACAAGGGCATCTACAGATAATTTGTGCCCTAGCTCTTACAAACTTTTGACTATTCCTGACAGAACTTCTAATATCACAGTATTGAATAGCTACTTACAAAAGTGGTGAAAAGGAAAAGACTCTAAATGAATTCGGTTAAATAAATAAAAAAAATTCTAAAATTCCCAGCATCCCTCTGTTGTGCACATATGTATAACTACCAATATAACAAAATTTAGTCCGATGAAATCCTGAAGGACGAAACATGTCAGAAAGAAAGTTTTTCCACTTTGTCATACAATTTCCCCAATACTGTTCTTTATATATATATAGTGTGTGTGTGTGCATATATATAATATATATATATATATATATATATATATATATATATATATATATATATATATATATATATATATGAACGCTGATGTCGGAGTAAATGGACATTTTTTTTTTTCATTAGTCAAAGAAAGCAATGTCTTATTTTAAAGGAAAGTGTTTTAAATTAATAATCCATTATTCTTGTATTTTTCTTTATTATATTATTCGTTATGCTATTATGGATTAATACAGTATTTAATATACACATTTGATAATCGTTTTTACATATTTGTTTTTCTCTAAGTCGTGTTATACGACGATTGTTTTTAAAAGGAATAGGTTTTGTTTAAGTGTCATTTATTAAGAATATCTCACTAAGAGTTTACATATATTAAGACAATTTAATGCATTGTATTTATTAAATTAATTATATAGTGGCATGAATAATTCTTTTCTATTTATATTTAAGCATAACATTTCACTGTTTTTTTTTTCATTTTCTTTACTAAAGGAATCGTAATTTTCGAAATTGGATGAAAGTAGAGGCGTAATGTTTATTTTGTTTATCTTTGACTATTGGCTCATTATCAACGATTTCTTTATTTATTATTATCTATATTCAAAAATAATTTTAATAACATTTGGTATAAATTTTATCTCTTTACATTTTCTTATTACTTTACATTATTTATTAATTGTAAAGTAGCATACTTTCAATTTTGTCAGAAAAGCATTCCCAGTCATAACGTTATTTTGTTTCGTTTTTTACTACTAGAAAATTTGTTTTATTATTTATCTATCAAGTGCTTTTAAACAATAACAGCAACAATAATAATAATTATAAGTATAATAATAATAAAATTTTCTCTTATACTTTATAATAATTTTATACTTTAGTATATATAGCAATATATTGGCACATTGATGATGATCTGTTTACTCTGACATCCAATGTAAAATATGTTTTATGCGTGTAGCAGCAGTGGGTAGAAGTAGTACCTTTGTTGCTCGGCTGCTGCACCCTATTTTTAAGGTGAACAGGCAACACTGGTCTTAATCCATCCCATAAATCTCCACGTGCCATAACATGTAAATCGCTTCAGCAGATGGGCTAAATCACAAGGGTGGTAGTGTTTGCACCACACTACTAGGTGAATGATCTGTACAAGCAGACATATATATATATATATAAAGAAATATAGTCTTAAGGTGTGCTATATTTATGGAATAAAGTGCTCAATATCAGAGATAGAGCGTGTGTAAATATAAAAGTGAACATAGAAGTCAACACTTAGAGGCGACAGTCTGTTTCATGCTATATGCAATCGTCAGGCCACCATACTATATATATATATATATATGTGTGTGTGTGTGTGTGTAGTGAGGAGGGAGGGAGGCTGCCTTCTGGCAGTCTTCTAGGAGAAGGAAAGATAGAAAACCTGCCTCATGGCCTCACTAGATATCTCTCAACTGCTTGTCTCTGGGCAATGTGACTTCATGGTGAGGGTCAATGCAGTGCTGTGCAAGCTACTTCCTACCTTTGAACCCACATAAGCATTACTGACAACTTGCCAGTTTATAGTTTTTTTTGGGGGGGGGGGTCCAATCTAAGTCCAATGGTGATGCAGTGAAACATACAGGTTTCATGGGCTGGAAGTGAGTAGCTGCTAACCTGCACATTTGGCGACCTCTGGGTAGATATAAATTCACTAGCTCACCTTCATTGAGACAGGGGTGGCTTTCAGTTCTTCCAAGAGTGTCTGTGCAGCCCTTTTAAGGAGTGCACAGCTCACCAGAAGATTGCTGGAAGGGTCTAAAAATGGACACCCAAAAATTGCCTGTCTCATTCATCTGACCAGAATAGCTTGACTGGCAGATGTCTATTTGGCACTCAAAAAAAAGTTAATAAGCTAATGATGTAACTGAAACTATCTTGTTGGAATGTATGGACTCTTGTAGATAATCATGTGGGATCTGCTCCTCAATACAGAACAGCTCTAGTGTCTAGGGAGCTAGAAAGATATTTAGCTGCTGATGGTCAACTTCAAGAAGTTGGAAGTGGCTACACTTTCTTTTGGAAAAGAAAGTGCACTGAGGGTGATAGAGTAGCTGGTGTGGGTTTTGCTGTACGTAGCACACTTGTATCAAAACTTGCTGAACTTCCTAAAGGAGTCAGTGAGCATTTAATGACCCTTCTCCTACATCTGAATGGATCACGATACGCTACAATCATTAGTGCTTACACTTCAAAAATGAACAGTATTGGCATTTTAAAAACTCAATTCTAAGAATCTTTGAGAAGTATACTCAACATGATTTCAAAACATAAAAAGATTTTCCTCCTTGGTGACTTCAACACCAGAGTTGGTGCAGATTGGGAAACCTGGAGTAGTTTGGGGAAATATGGCATCGGGAAAATCAACACCAATGCTTCTTGAACTATGCCCCGAGTTTAATCTTTTCATCTCCAGCACTCAATTCAAGCACAGGGGTGATCAGGTTACTATGTGGATGCATCCCTGTTCACACCTATGGAATCTCATTGATTATGTCATTATCCACAAGAGAGATATGCAGGATGTCCATATTGTTAGATCTATGCATGGTGCAGATTGTTGGACTGATCAAGCCCTAGTGAGGGTCAAAATGAGTTTTGTTCTTAAACCAGCAACTAGACAAAACAATGGAAAGCCTCCTGCACATCTGAATGTTGCAAAACTGCATTCCCTGGAAACACAGGAGTCACTAAAACAGTGACTTACTGAAATAAATGATACATCTTCATGGGACTCTTTGAAGAAGAATATATATGAAGCAGCTGACGAAGTTCTGGGTAAAATGCCAGCAAAACATTGAGACTGGTTTGATGAAAATGATGATGGTATCAAGGAGATCATTGCAAGAAAGAATCAGATACAAATTTCGATGTTGCAAAAAGGCCTGTCCAAAGAACAGCACAGTAAACTGTGCAAGGAGTTTAAAGCTGCAAAAGCAGAATCAAATGTGCTCATCGAACTATGCAGGAAAAATGCTGGTCAGAGCTAACAGATTAAATACAAAATGCAGCAAATTCAAATAATACCAAGCAGATGTACTACTTGATGAAGTATTTGGCTCCAGAACCACCAAGATTGCTCCTCTCAGGACAGAGGATAGCAATAATCTCCTCACAGACATGGATGGCATGGCCAAGAGATGGAAGAAACACTTTGATGGGCTACTGAATAGGCCTTCAAATGTGGACCCAGTGGTTCCCAAAGACCCATAGTGGTAGAACTTGACAGCCAACCATCACTGGATGAGGTTCTGTGTGACATGAAGGGACTCAACATGGGCAGAGCTGTTGGGGTTGACAGCCTTCCTGCTGAGATATTCAATTATGTCAACTTATGCATGATCTTATTGTAAAAATTTGGATAGATGGAGAAGTGCCAAAAGATTGGGTGGATGCAACAATGATACCGATATACAGTGTAACCCGGATATAAGAGAGATTTTATCTGGTCCCAAATTAATGTAAACAAAATAGACCAAACCTGTATATAAGAGACTTCTTCTCCGGTCCCGGCAACTCTCTTATATCCAGGTTACACTGTATAAGGGTAAAGGGTGCCTGGGAATTATGTGGTAATTATAGAAGGATTGCTCTCCTTTCTTTGGCAGGTAAGATCTTAGCTTCTGTTCTCCTATTAAGATTAAACCAAAAAATAGTTGACAATATACTGTGTGAGTCACAGTGTGGTTTCTGCCAACACAGAGGGACTGCAGATAGGATTTTCACAGCATGAAAAGTCCAGGAAAAGAGCTGTGAATAACAGTGGGACTTTTATCAAATATTTGTAGATCTGAGAAAGGCTTTTGAAACTGTTAATCGTGCTGCTCTTTGGAAAATCCTCTCAAAATTGGGCTGACCTCCACCACTTTCTCAAGATTCTGAGGTCCTTTCATAACAGTATGGAAGCCTGCATCAGTTTTGGCAGCATGCTTACGAGGCACATCAAGGTTGAAAATGGAGTCAAGCATGGAGATCTTCTGGCTCCTACACTGTTTTCTATCTACTTTGCAATTGTACTGCTTGATGGTATTATGATAAGGTACAGGTCAACTGGCAAGCTTTTCAACATATGTAGGTTTGCAGCAAAGAAAAAATCATTTTTAGCTTATTGCACAACCTTCTCTGTGCTGATGACTGGGACTCGGTCGCACACAAAATTCGGCACATACAGGAGTTTATGGATTGACTATCAGGGTCATGTAAGGCTTCTGGACTGTCCATCAGCCTTGAGAAGACAGTGATGATGTATCAACCTGTCTGAGAAATTCAGTATATAGAGCCATCAATTTATGTTGATGGTAGTTGACTTGGGGTAGTAGATAAATTTGTATACCTTGGTAGCACCCTCAACTGCCACTGCTCCATTGATGATGAGAAAGCATTACAGATTAAGAAGGCCTCTGATGCATTTGCAGCACTAAAGTTCCATGTCTCGTGTCAGAAGGATATAAAAGCAGACAAAAATTAAAATATATAATGCCTGCGTTATGTCATCTCTGAGATATTCATGTAAGACATGGGTAGTCTATCGCAGACATCTGAAGATACTGGAACGTTTTCATCAACAATGCCTTCAGTCTGTGCTTGAAATCCACTGGATGTCTCACACACCTGATACTGTTGTTCTACAAAGGGCCAATTCATTCTCTGTGGAAGCAATTATACACAAATATAGATTGCAATGAACAGGCCATTTTATTCATATGGCAGATGACAATGCCAAAACAATTAATATACGGAGAATTGCTAATGGAAAAAAGACTGCAGCACAAGCCAAAACTTCAGTATAAAGATTGCCTTAAAGAGTCATTATACAAGTGCAATATTGATCTGGATAACTGGGAGACTGAAGAACAGGTTTCTTGGAAAGCTGGTATTGCTAATGGTGTCAAGAACTTCTATGAGGCATTACAAAAATATGGAAAACTGAAGAGAGGGTTTCGGAAGGGATCCCTGAATTGCCATGAGGTGCCAACCTGGCCATGTGCCCAATGCAATCAGATATCTCTGTCCTGGGCAGGTCTGCTCAGTCACCAGAAATCACACCAACAGTCTATTGCATATGAAGATTTCGTAATGGCATGCTTTGAATGCCCAAAATGCACTAGGGTGTGCAAGTCCAGGTCAGGCCTGACAAGGCATATAAAAAGACACATTGGAAGTAATGATGTTCAAAGTCAACTTCCACCTCCTGGATATGATTTGACATGCCATATATGTAACAAGAAATGCAGCTCAATGGCTGGCTTTATGAGCCACTGTCGTTTACACAACCAATGAATTCAGTGTTGTGGGGGGAGTTTAACTGATGAACTGGACATGTCAGTGATGGTCATACTTGCTTTGTGAGTCGACAGCCACTATACACTATACATAATAGCAGACAATGAATGCTGATAGAAATAATAAAACAATGCTCGATGTAAAATAACAGAGATAAAATTTATACTACAGTCAGTTTTAATTTGTGTCTGATGATCACTATGTGCATGAAACTTTAAGTAGCATTGAGCGATGAGGAAAAGATATATAATTCTTTAGAGCATGTGCATATAGATAGATAGATAGATAGATAGATAGATAGATAGATAGATAGATAGATAGATAGATACTGATCTGTAAGGGATGAAAAAAAGAAAACAATTCTTACCCAAGGGAATTCCCACTTGTCAGGCATGGAGATTATATCACAGTTGTGTAAATGGAATAACCAATCTTTGTTTCTTCTATGTTCAATTTTGTATGTTTGTTTCCCACTAGAAGATCTCCTCTCTGTACAGAGTAGAATATGAAAAGAAACTCTGTTGGAAAGATGGATTTAATAAAAGTATAGCATTTTCTATTTCAATAATAAAGTGAATAGGCCTGAACCTGCACAAAGCAGGTCAGCTGTGAGCCAAGTCTCAAGTAAGTAGGAAAGAAGAGCAAGAAATTTGACAAAAAAAGGCTTTCATTCCCACAACTCTGTTCAGTTTGTAATTCACCTTTATCCCCAATTTTTTTTAAAAAGATTAAAACAAAAAAAAACAATCCAAACTATAAAAACCTCATACATCAATTTTTGAAAGGATTTTTTTTATCCAATTTTATTTTTTATTACTATATTATTTTCAATGGGTACAGGTATTTGAGTTGCTGTTCCTGTTTTTTATAACAAAAAGCTAGCAGAAGTCCCAACAAGTGCTTTGCTTAAATAGGTAATTCCAAACTTGCCCTGTCAAGCTGGTCTACATGGCTGAATAGGTAGATATACACTTTAACTCAAAAAGTATTTTCCCTGATGGAAAAAAAGATGCAGGTTCAATTCCTGTTGGAGGTACAATTTTTCTTTAGTCGAACTTCTCAATTTAAGCTGGTTATTAATTTCACTGTTTAAGAAAGTAAAAAAAAAACAGGATACCAACTAAAAGTAATGTTTATAGTAATAAGAAAGAACATGATACAGTCGAAATATTCATTAATGACCAAATTTACTTTTATTTGACTACAAAGATAAAATCTAAATTATCTAAATGTCAATATTTTTAAAATATCCAAATTTTCAACTAATTTGATGTCAAATAAGGAGTGACAAAAGACTGGCTAAATACCAGACTTGATGACCATATTCCAACTTTGAGGTTCAAATCACACTGAAAACTTATTTCTTTTTTGTATTCAGACAAAAATAATAATTTTTAGACTTTTATCTGCAATATCTTATGGAATTTTATTTTCAAATTGAATATTAGGAATGGGTCACTGATATTATCAATTTTTTATTTAATTTTCAGTAGTTTCTGCAAAATAGATATTATCAGGTCTTTTGTTTTGCTGATAAACAGTGAGATGGATTTGCAAAGAAATTCCTTACATATATATATTCTTTGTCTACATACACCCAATTAATTACAAAATAAAAAATATCTAATAATATAGCTTTAACTATATTTACTACTGAGATTTATAATATTAGTATAAATGCATGCCATAAAATCAGTTGAGCAAAATAAATACATGAGAAGAATAGCAGAAAAGGTTTTAATTGGAAAATGCAAAGCATAAACGGTTAGTTCAGGTCTTAACAAATGGAATTGGCAATAAAGACAACAAGCAGGAAAATTAAGATTCAACTCTGGAGTTGATGTCGACAATATACAGAAATTTCTCATCCCAAAATCAGTATTAAGTCAAACAGTTTCTACTTATATTAATAGAGATAAATTTTATATGATTTAAATTAATGATGAATGCAAAGTTGTATAAATATCCTAAAAATAATTCACAACAATTGCTAAATGCAGAATTTATGGGTAAAGTTTTTGTGAAAATACAATTCTATATTAGTCATAAAAACTAACATAAGATTTTCTCTTAAAATCTTAGATTAACAAATCTCTCACTTAGCCAAGCTTTCAATTTTATACTTTAATATGTTTGAATGTGGGTATGTGACCAAGTGGTTAGAAAATTAGTATTCTAATCATGTGATCTGGGTTCAAAACTTACCATGGTTAATTTTTTAGGGAGGTGACTTCTTGATAATATCAACCTGGGGAGATGATCCCAGTGTTGGGAAGTGACCCAAACCATATGAGTGAAATCAGTTTTAATTAATATTTAATATTTTATATTGTATTAATAGGATACCCTTGGATTATATACCAACAGATTGTTATATATATATATATACACATATATATTGTGTATATTTAGGCAGCAATTTTTCATTGATGCATGTTTCATTAAATAATATTATAATATAATATAATAATTCCGCGTCTCGTATACACGAGTTTGTCATTGCTTTGAAATTTTTCATGCAACAAAAACAGACTATCATTATTGTTTTGTCCATATATTGTTTGATATATTGAAATGTAATTGTCATCTTTGATAATGGTTTATGTAAGCTGAAAGCTTAGATTGGATTTAAACATGTATCAATACGGTGATTTCCCCTTCTTCTTTCAATGATAATATTATTAAGCTTATCAGACAACATGAAAGGAACTTACTTAAAATAAATAGACAAAACTTGTCTATATTATTTAATATATATATATATATATATATATATATATATATATATATATATATATATATATATATATATGTATGTATATATATGACAGTTGACTTCAATGTCCATTTTTATATTTGCATACACTCTATCCCTGATATTGGAAACTTTAACCCACAAATATGGCATACCTTAAAACTGTATTTTATTATATATATAAAAGGTGAAAAAGAAAGATCTTTACAGCCTTTCTAATCTCTTATACTTTTATTTTGGGGCACCAGAACCAGCAGTATTTAATCTACTAATCCCATCAGTAATTCACTTAAACCCAAAGCAAGAATTCATGATAAATCCTCACAGCATAATGTAAGTTTTAAGGAAAATTAATTTGAATCTGAAAGAAAAAGTGCAAAAGGAAGTACTAATATGAATAGTATTTGTATATAGGTTAAAAGGAAATTATCCTGAAAGTGAAATAAGGCAGTGTTAGTATGGCTGCATCTTTATTTGAGTTGCAGGAAAGAATTCTGTGCTTCTCAAGCTATTTTAGTCATAAGAGAATATCTATCATGCATGGGTTAAGAAGGCAGAGAACTGTCAAAGCAGACAAGTACAATGATTTTTATTCTTTTTTTTTCTTTTACCAGATTCTTTATTTTCAGATTTTTCTAGATGTTCATCAGAACTTGTGGAACTGTCAACAATTTCCCGCTTAAGATTTCTATCAGAAACCTTACACAAGGAATTTTCATCTGAACAAGTTTCTGCCTGAATTGACTCCTTGCTGTGGGGATCAACCAGACCACAACATTCTTTCTCTTCAATGTCATCTGCTTCCTCATCAGAAAGTTCAGAGCCTGAATCCCAATCAACTTCAAAAACAAATAGATGACAGGTCTTTAGGAAACAATACAAGTGTGTATAGAAAATGTTATATACATTACAGAATTCAAAGAAATAATAATAATATGGCAGTCAATTACGGACAGGAATTATTATGGGCTGGTACCTCACATTGCTTACATGTTAGAATCAACTTTCATGCATAAACCTAATCAAAAGTATTAAGTTCAATTATCAGAAGTCCTTAAATTGATTGATTTCAGTGTTCCTTATGTTACTTACAAAATTCAAGAGTACTTATTCAAAACTCATAGGTATTTGCCCTGAACTCACAAGTTATCTTAGCTTCATAAATATAGCTTTCTGCCAGACAGTTTTAGTACAGCCTTTATACCCATGTTATAGTTCTATAGTGTGATTTTGATACTAGTAGAAACTTCTCTTCTCCTCCTCCTCCTTCATAGGACCATTAGACTCCGCTATGAAGTATAGCACCACTGCCTCACCATACTAGGTGTTGCTGCTGTGGTTTCCATAAGTAGGTCTATACAGGGTGAAGTTGCCAGTCTCATAGCCAACAAGTTTTAAATTCATAGTTGTCTTTCTCATAGACTGATTGCCAACCAAGGCAAATCAGTCTGAGCTCAGTCTGCCCTGCTATTTAATTCTTAGCAGAGAGGTTGTGGATTCAAAGTTATTCACGCAAAATGAAATAAAATGAACTTTGACAAAATTTGAATATGGCATGCTGATTCCACTTTCCATACTGCTAACCACTCTGCTACCAGCATGTCCAGTACAGTCTTAAATCTAATAAAAGATAATTTACATTGAAAGATTCAGAGAAAGTTCAAATTAACATTATTTAAAAAAAAACTATTGATATTCTTAAAACTGCTTAACTGTATTTTATAAAAAAAAAATAGTTTAAAATTATAAAATTTGGCATCAAAACAAAACAAAATCCAAGGCTTACAATCTATATGCAAATATATAACAAAAAATAATTTTCAAAGTTTTCTAAAACATGACTTAAAATTAAGTTTGATGAAGAAAAAATTTTAAAATATACAAAAATTTATTAAACCAATTTTTTATGAACTATCCAAAGGGATAAAATCTATGAAACCAAATTAAAATATTGCATTTGGTTTTCGTTAATTAGAAAAACTTTGAGATTCATATTAAATTACGTTTAACCAATTCAAATTGAAATGAATTTCATTTAAATGATCAAAGTGGAGAAATCAAAAGCAAAATAAAATTAAAATGCCTTTGCAAAAATATAAGAAACTTAAGATTTACTTGAGCAGTTAGCTTTGAACCATTTTTGGATATCATAGCAGTAAAACTGTTTGCTCCACAGCAGACCAGCATAAGCCTGTCGGGCAACATTCTTCTCCTCTTCACTCCAACTGGGATGCATCAACTAGATTTTAAAAGAAGCAAAAAAAAAAAAAAAAAAAAGTTTGTTTTCAAAAAATGTGAATTTAACAAACCAAAATCCAGTGTTTTAAAAAGAGACAATAGAATTTAAGAAGCAAATGCTACTAATATTTTGCTTCTTTTTTTCTCTTGAAAGCAGTTACAAATTAAGCTTTAGTTATTGGTTACTAAATTATAATCAACTACTAAGCATTTCATTAAAGTGAACAAAAGATTTTTGTGGTTTATACACTAATGTTTAGACAATATTTTTTCATTTTATACAAAAAGAAAACATTTAATTACTGTTTTTTTAATTGATTTTTGAAAGCATAACAATTACATATTTACAATATATCTTTCCAAGAGTCATCCAGACTATTGAACTCATTGTGTATGTTGTTAAATTTCAGCAGATCTATTCTACAGGCTTCTTCTGGTGTGCAGTTGATAAAGAAAGAGAAGTCTCATTTCTGTTGAAATTTGTGGCAAACAAAGAAATAGAGATTAATATACTGACTCATTTACTTTTTCATTTGTGTGTGTGCATGTATATATATATATATATATATATATATATATATATATATATATATAATATGATAAAAATATAATTTTAAAGTATGTAAAAGTGCTCAATATCAGAGATGAAGCATATATAAATATAAGAGTAGACACTTAGGTCAACACCAAGTCTATTTCATGCTTAAATGCAATCTTCAGGCTATGTGTGTTATGTTTTAGCCTGACTAATTATATATGCTGGTTGGTGGTGCATTATGGGTAGTAATTTCTATTGTATTATTATTACAGTTATGCTTCAAATTATTCTAGAGGCTATTGAATAGAAATAATTGTGGATCCAGATGTGGTTATTTGTAGCTATTTTGTAATGGTGTTTGTTAACGTTTTATTCATTATTTATTACTTAATTATTTATTGTTGATTATTATTATTATTATTATTACATTTACTTGTGTTTTTATGTGTGCAGTTTATATATATATATATATATATATATATATATATATATTAGGACTTTGAATAAGTTCTAGCTGATTTTTCAGGAAAAGTAATGTTTTATTTACAAAAATTAGTAAAAAACATGTCACTGAAAATATTGTCCATTGCTAGCCACAACTTTTACACATCTTTCTGGCAGCATTTGAATTCCATTTTGAAAAAAAAAAAACGACACATCTATTGAGGCTAACCACAAGTCAAACTATTTTTTGGCATCTTCATAAAAATGAAAGTGCTGCTCAGCTAGGCCATGTGCCATCGATCGGAACAAGTGATAATTGGTCAGGGCAATGTCTAGTGAATATGGCAGGCGGGGTGGAACTTCGCATTTAAGCATTTCCGAGTAGGTTTTCACCAATTTTGCAACACAAAACCTAGAGTTGTCACGTTGCAAAATTACTTTGACATGACTCTGCTCATATAGTGACCATTTATTCTTCAATGCTCAACTCAAACACATCAATTGTATTTGATAGTGATCTCCCATGATAGTTTCAGTTGGTTTGAGCAGCTCATAATAATCTACACCCAGTTGATCCAACCAGCTGCAGAGCAGAAGCTTCGAACCCTGGATGTTCAGCTTTGACACCAATGTTGATGCTTGGCTGGGCTTACCCCATGATCTTCTATGCTTAGAATTATCATAGTGTATCCACTTTTCATCACTGGTCATGATACAGTGCAAAAAACCTTTCCTTTTCTGCTATTGAAGCAACTGTTGACACGTGAAAAGACGCCATTCAGTGTCTCTCAGCTTCAACACCCAGCACCAAATATCCTTGTTTTTGAATTATTCCTAATTATTCAAATTGAGGTACAATTACTCTAGCAACCTAGGTAACATTTCAAAACAGTTGTGTGATCAACTCCTAATGATTCTGTAAGTTCAGCTTGCATCTTCATCTTCAAACTTTTTCAGTGCACCAGAGTGTTCATCATCTCCAACATCAAAATCATTATTTCTGAAGTGTCTAAACCAATCTCTACATGTTGTTTCCAACAGAGCATGGTCACCGCAAGTCTCAACAAGAATTCTGTGTGCTTCAGCTTTCTTTTGAATAAAGTAGTGTAGTAAAATTCCCCGCAAATACACTTTCTTTGGCATGAAATCTGACATGTTTAATGCTATGAAAAACAAAGTTGTTTACACTTCAGCAAAATGGCATACACTGAATTTCAAGCTTGCTGATAGTACTTCCTTATAGGTTACCATATGAGACTATACACATGCATTTCTGGGAATGTCATTTGTTGGAAAACAGCAAGAACTTATTCACGGTCCTTATATATATATATCCTAAAATAATAAAATGCTAAATAGAACACTACCATGGTTTCAACCACAAAGGTTTCATCAGGTGGTTAACTCAGCAAAATAATTACAAATAACACAAGAACTTAAATTTCTTAATGTAGCACTGGAAGTAATGAGAGGGAGGAGAAGTGAAAAAAATTGTTTTTCCAGGATTCATATAATCCCAAAGTCAACTTCCTCATATGCCTACATTTGACCATAATTTTGGACCTCTCATTCAACAACTCAGCACCACTCTTGAATGTTCCTTCTGAGACAGCTTACAAGAGTTGCTATTAACTTTAATAGATTTTACTTTTCTTAAAATATTCCATTTAATGGCCAGGTTTCTTACATTTTTTTTTCTCTAAAACTCCAATAGTTAGCTAGCTTTGTAATGAACCTGTGTTCATGTATTCTAAATGATGAGGTATGATTATACCACCTCTTTTTAAATTGGCCCTCAGTGCTTATGTGTATCTATTTCTGAGAGCAATCCAAAAGGAAAAAGTAGTCTTTGTGAAAATTACACAGTACCATTATAGTGCTCAACTGCCAGGCAAGAGCCACATGTAAGGGAAAATATTTTTTAGCCTTTTAAATAAGCATTTCCCAAAAACGTCCATGTTGTGCAAATTATTTCATCACTGCACAGTCAAATTGAGGTACAATTACTCTAGCAACCTAGGTAACATTATTAAAATGTTGAATAAAAGAAATTTGAATCTTGAAGAACATGTGAGGAGTGAAACTAAGGTTCTTTATAATTACAGAAAAAAAATAATTGTCCCTTATTAGTTTATCTTAGTAGTTTATTGTACCAAGGTAGAAAATGACAATGGCAGTGTAAAAACATACATTGGTTGCACTGAGGGTTAATTTAAAAAGGGGTGGTATAATCATACCTTATCATTTAGAATACCTGACCAGATGAAGTTGGAAAAATAATTTTTTTTTTCACTTCTCCTCCCCCTCATTACTTTTGGTGCTGCATTAAGAAATTTAATTTCTTGTTGTGTAGCCTGTAATTATTTTGCTGATGAGACTTGGCAGTCAAAACTGCAGTAGTGTTCCTTTCAGCAGTTTATTATTTTAGGATACTGAATCGCTCTATAGTTTTGATTTTTCTTACTTGATATTGAGCACTTTTTAAACAAATATTTTAGCATTTATTTACTTACTTCATCATATATATTTCTCTTATTTAATGTATTTTTAAAAAATCATTTAGCTTTCAAAATATAAATACCAATCTGATGTAAATCTTGTGTCAATCTAAGTGTATATATATATATATATATATATGTGTGTGTGTGTGTAAACAATATATAAATTTTTACATATCAGGAAAAATTTTAGACGCAAAAAACTATGACAAAGTGTGATGTAGCCGCATCAATGTAAACATCACTCTAATCCTAAAGGATTAAATGTGTCATACAAAAACTCTTTTTTCCCCCCCTACATTTTATTTATGTATATATATATATATATATATTCATTCAAAAAATGTTTCATTGAATAGGCATATTCCATACAAGAATTTTTGTAATTTTTCATGAACGAGGGCATGGCTACTGACATTAAGTTTAAGGATTATATAATGTACAAGTATAAAGAAAGAATTAAAGAAAAAAAGACTCATTATATTGAATGTTATCGATAATAACAAGTAAAAATAGGGGGTGCTGCAGTTCCACAGTGCTTATATACGAGCTGCCACTGGTGTGACTCATGTTCCAAGGAACTAGCCAAACTACTTGGTATGTTAAACACTATTTCTGTTCGCAACCTGTTTCTATAAACAAAGAAAGAAAAAGAAACTATACTATTTTCTGCAGACTGTATACCAAATGTAGCTTGTCAAATTAACCAAAACAGTAAAATTTAACAAAAAGATTGAGTTCAATAGTCTGAATACCTCCTATTAATGGATGATGACTTCTCAAAATTATAAACTGTGTATTTGCAATATACAGGGTAATCCGAAAGTCTTTTCAACCCCTACCAAAAAGTGATGAGAAAAATAGAAGAACAAGTAATACAGTAATACAAAGTACATGTACTGGATTTAGTTTATTCACTTTCACTGACACACATTGAGAAGGTTTGTATGAACTCTATCATTTTCTTAGCACAAAATGATGTGGTGCCATGTGTGATATTTTATAAAGCTGTGCTTTGTTGATTGTTGCAAAGGCTCTCCAAACGGCGTCCTTCAAATGATGTGTATTCTGGCATTGTTCATATGAATCTCTCTCTTTGATAATACCCAACAGAGCATTGAAATAGAAAATTATATTATGTTGGGTGACACGACTTTCGGACCACCCTGTATATTAAGAGTTGCTTCCCTTCAATGGGCATCTCTATGACAGAAATATCTGCGTGATAAGTACATTTAGTAGCATGGAACAAATTAAAAGAAACGAACTTATTAAGAAATTATTAAAAAAAATTTTATTTAATAATAATATTATTATAATTTATTATTTAATTATTAGAAATATTCAACTTGAGGTTTAAATACACTTTATGGTATTACTGAGTGAACTTCAATGAAAAGAAAAAAGCTGATAAAAATTTCTCGTGTAAATTTAGTCATCTTGAATATTTTTTTTAAATTTTATTTCAAAGGATAGCAAAATAAAATCTTGTTCCTTTTACCTTTGAGCAAGTTTTTTTGGCTTGTGTTGCTTTAGCTTTAAGAATACTGTCAAACTGCAATCCGAAGTTGTTACATTTGGGGCTGGATTTGACTGGCCAGAGACACATTTGAATTTGTTTGCTGCTACCAGGATTGACAGTGACACAGTAAACAGCAGCACACTTGGTGCCAGTCTGATGAGGATTCACACATTTTGTTTCACCTAAAACAAAAAATAAAATTACAAAAACAAAAAAAATGATTAACAAAAAGTAAATGTACAAAAATTAACACAAAACTACAACTAAAATATGAGGTGATGGTGAAAAGTTCTTAACCCAATCAAAAATCAAATGCTGAGACAATTTGTTAGATTTGGGGGGATAGGTAGAACTGTAAACATTTCACTACCCCATTATAAATAAATAGCAAATTTACCAGTATATAAAATACTCGGTTAAAAAAAAAACGAATATATGTATTCTTTATTTTGTTGAGTAATTATTAGTTTCTTTTATAAAAGACCATCAAGAGCATTTAGTGTTGTGTAACTTCAGTCAAAATGTATCACTTTTGACTGTATGAAAACAGCCATCATGTCAACACACATTTTTAAAAAGATTTTGTGAAAATTAATGTATTTTTTGTTTACTGATTCTAGCATTGGTAAATGGAAGAAATTAAGCAACATTTCTGACATATCTTTTTTTTTATTTCAAGAAAGGTAAAAATCTGACAAAATGTGTTCCATTTATGTAGAAGGTACTGTGAATGATCAAACATGTCAAAAGTGGCTTGCTAAGTTTCATGCATACTGAACAATGCTCCATAATCTGGTTGATGATTTGAAGTCAATCATAATCAAATCAAAAATTTACTTGAGAATAATCCATATTCTACAATGCTTCTGGAAATAGCCAACAAACTCAAAATATCCCAACCAAAAACTGAAAATCATTTGAGTTAGCTTGGTTATATTAGTTGTTTCCACTGCTTCTTCTTACACAAGGCCATTTACAACATTAACCGCTATAATATAAAACTTAGACATAAAACACTTAGATACTAATTAACCAACTGTTCAGTTTGTTCTTACAAATCTGACGATAAAGATGAATTCAAAACCTCATTGCTTTCTTTAACTCTCGGAAATAGCAAACAATTTGGAATTTCATACATAAGAATACCATTCTCTAAGCCATTATGCATTTTTGTGGGGTTTTTTTTTGTCAGTCAACAGGATGAAGAGATTGGCTTTGTAAATATTAAGATCTCATGTATTTACATAAAAAAAGATTCACCTATTCTCTTTGACTATTCACTACAATCATTTAAGATGCACTCACATTCATAGCCTTTGTGACTCAAATAGTTCCCAGCTCAATAAAAAACGCAGCTACCTGTCATAATATTTTCACACATTAGTTTGTTTTTTTTAATTACCAGATATGAACGATTTCAGTGAGTTTAATTTTTCAAATGGCATAGAATAACATGTCTCTATTCCAAGTAACAAACCCAGAGAAATGTGTACTTACCAGCAATTACAAATTGGTGAAATGCATCTTTTTTATAGTCTTCTTCATCACTTTTGTCGGCACTTGTGATAGCTTCATTTTCAGTAAATATCAAATCAGGCAGATGTCCAGTAGGACTGTTGTCAAATTTTGCAAAAAAGGATCCTTGGGAAAAAAAATAAAATAGAAAGTAAATACAAATATTTTAATAAAATAATTTTAGTCATTTGGTGATATTTTATCTTACTTTATACTGCATATTTAATGGCAGTGATAGTATTTTCAAAGTCATAAAAAGCAAATATCATCATAGTTTTAGAAAATAGTGTAAAATCACTCATTTGAATTTAGCATAGATGACAACTAAATGAAAAATACTATCCATATTGTCCAGGAAAAGAAATCAGATATAGTTCATAGTTTAACTTTAACAATCTAAACAACTGACAAATTTGTATTCATGAAAATTGTCAGCTTGTTTTTGTATAACATTTCATTTTGTAAGAAAAAAAAACAAAAAAAAACATTAATTAAACAACACTGATTAAAAACAATCCACAAAGGAAAAGAATGTTGTTCCAGTCATTCAATAAATAGCTGCCACAATGTGAGTTAACAGCAGTATACAGAGTTCAGTCCCAAGACAAGATACTAGAATTTAGAGTTTAAAATACATGATAAAAATAAACTGTACTAGTCTTCACATTGTTATAAAAATAAAATACTTCTTTGAATTTATTTCAACAGCTTCAGCAATTTATGGGTATTATCTTTATTGCTTCTGAAATAGAAAGAAATGTATCAAAATAAAGAAACCTTCTGAATAGTCGATCCGCACTTGATTTTTTTCATTACAAATCTTAATATTTGGCTTTGTTGTCGTGTGGCAAGAGTCACAACTGCAATGGCTCCATGTGTCTCTGAGAAATAGAAACAGGAAAGTTAGGAAACAACTCACAGGGATTTTAATAGAATTCTTGAACAGATTTTCAGTTTATTACTCAAAAAATAACTAAAATATTTATACTCTTTGAGGTTTTAAAATAAATCTAGGAACTTTACTCATTTTAAAAACTTTGACAAATACTGTATATCGTCATGTATAGTGCAAGTTTTTATGATCTGTTATTTTACACAAAAAGTAAATGAGGGTGGGTCACACTATATACAGGTAATTTTGTTTTTTGAAGAAGTTGAAAATCATCAGTTTTTGGTGACTGGTTGGCAGGAAGCAGCAGAGAGCTCCTCAAGCAACACACTACAGCATACATATAAACAACCTCAGTTTCTAGCATAATAAAGCAAAAAACAACATACGTGTATAGAGTACTTCTTACTTAAAATGACTTGAATTATCATAACCTGAAGTATGTACCTCAACTTGTGTGACACTCTGCATTATCTATTAGTAAGGTTGATAAAAAAACTGTCATTTCAAAAAGCAATACCTCAATCAAATAAATACTTACAAAACAAAGATAAATACATATTTGAATAGGAAAAATCCATTATTTCTTCATTTATATAAGGTATTTATTGATTTTAATTGGCATACATAGTAGATGAGGCTTTGCACTTCATACAGCAACAAAAGGGAAGAAACTTAGGCTATGTAGGAGAAATCTCCAGGATAAAGGAGGCTATTATAGTCAGGCATAAACAAAAACAAAAGTACAGTATTAAAATCTTTGTATGATAATTTATGGCAAGTGGTTTTTCCTCACCCTTTTGGAGTAGCTTTGTAAAAAAAAGAATGAAGACTATTTGCTATAAAATATGTTCAGGATGATGCCTAGTACTGAATTGTTTGAGGCCTACTAGTATTATTCAGAAGCTGGGGAGAGAGAAAAGAACAGAGTGAGAGAGAGAGAGAGAGATAGAGAGAGAGAGAGATATAGAGAGAGAAACAGAAAAGAACAGAGGGTGAGAGAGAAACAGAAAAGAACAGAGGGTGAGAGAGAAACAGAAAAGAACAGAGGGTGAGAGAGAAACAGAAAAGAACAGAGGGTGAGAGACAGAAAGTAACAGAGAGTGAAAGGAACAGAGAGTGAGAGAGTGAAAGGAACAGAGAGTGAGAGAGTGAAAGGAACAGAGAGTGAGAGAGTGAAAAGAATGATGAATGTCAGATCAAGAGAGAAAGATTAAAACTTGCAGATGGAAGTTAGTAACGAAAGGTCAGACAATTTATGATTTGTTAGGATCCTTACAATAAATTCAACTTGACCCAAACACTTACTCATAGCAAACAGTTTAATATGTAAAAGAAATTGCTTCAGAGGTTTAAAAAAAATTCAACATTTGCAATACAGCTTAACACAAGATATATCATTTCAAGTGTTTTGTTTTTGAAGATTGACAACACAAATTCAATTATTTAGACAACCAATTTGAAATCAACACTAATGGTAATATTAGTCATTTACTTATATGTAAACATTTAGCATTCGTTGACCGAGCAGCCAGAGTTACTATCAGTTGAAATATATAAAATCTTCCTCTTAAAACAATTTTTAAGAAAAATAGGTTACTCAAGTCCAATAACTGCTATTGATCTTTCCACTACTGCTGTGGGCTTACTTATAAAATTCATATCAATATAGCACAAATTTGTATTTATGTTCTGTGATTGCCTTCACATTTCAGTTATTTTAACTGGACAGATTAAATATAGGTATTTATTTATATACATACCGTAGCCAGATTTGAGGTAGAATATGAAGTGTTGCTGGATTCTTTCCCCGGTTGTGGATTATGTAACGACATAGACATGTTTTGGGATCTTCCTTAGCAAATTCCATGTAAATATCCCAGTAATCATGATCAAACACTCCTGATAAAGATAAATAACATAAACAAAAAACAATCCCTTTTTTTTCATGTTGTTGATTTTATAAATATATGAAAGCAAAGAAAAGAAATGTGTTTAAATCTTCGTCATTAAAAAGTGAAATCATGAAAGTGACTTTAATGGAGGAGGAAAAATCTTGCTTTCTTCATAATGTGCTGAGAAGCCAGGAATATTTCTGACATGTAAACAAAAACTTTGACAGCAGAAATTTCAACAACCATATTATTAAGTAAAATGGACAAAAGGAAAGTTCTGTCAGTTAAACATATGAAAATTGAGAGTCCGCCACTTTAATAATTAAACCAGGTTTCATTTTCCTCATTAGGTACGACTCATGTTCATGTTGACTCACTTTGTTATCAGGATTACTAATCCATCAAACAACAAGCAATAAAATATTGTTAAAAAAACATTGAGATAATGAAAAAATATTTTTAAATAAATATTGTATAGTTGACAGATTTTTAAATAAAATGTGTATGCTTGTACAATTATCAAAATGTAAGAAACCTAACTATATATAAATATAACAAGTTTTCTGTACATTAACATTTATACAGGTCATGTAGCAGTAAACAATTTTCTTGTCCATAGTGTCCCTTCTCACTAGTTAACAGAGTTACCTAGCCCCCCACCACGAGGGTAGATGTGGCACAAGGCCAAGTTCAACGTGGGACATCCGAGCCCGTAGTCTCTTCTTACTAGTTAACACCATCTTCTTCTCACATTTTAGCAGATTATGAATCTAAGAGAAATAATTCAGTATATACTTATGGTTTAAACCCAGGCAATACCTATATTATAGGTATTAAACCGATAAATATATTTAATTATTTATTACTTCAAACATTATTATAATGGATACTCATATTTGAAATAGCCACCCCATTTTTAATTTTATTTCAAACAGTCTGTACTACATTGTAATGTAATATCATATCATGTGTAGTATGTCTATCAGCCTGTGACCTGTGTGTGTACACAGTTTAAAATAAAAATGGGGCATCTATTTCAAATACAAGTATCCACTAATTTAATTACATTTGAAGTAAGAAAAATGTTGGATTAAAAATAAATCCATTAATTCTTTAGAAATTGAATTATTTCCCTTGTTATTTAAACAAATCTAAATGAAGAATAAATTTGTATTGAAACCAGGCTTTTAAAGCAGATAGGATGAAAACGATCTCTATTATGTATCATGTCCTTTCAGGACATGGGCGATCATGGCTCTCCACAACTTTTTATCCTTAGTAGCTCTAAGCAATGTTTGTCCCTTTACCATCTCTCCCATTCCCTGTCACACTGAAAACACCAGTTATTGTTTGATCACTAAAGTTAAGCAGTATCAAGCACAACCAGTACTTAGATGGGGGACCATTTAGAAATACCTGGTACTACAAGCAACCTCCTACAATCCAAAATATGTTTAAATAACCTATAAAGGGTTGATGAGCCCTAAAATACAAATCAATCCTAATTACTATTCTGCCATTCCATTTATGCAAGCTTGTTAGGTAATTTATTTGCTGGTGCCTCTTGCCTCCACTGTGTCCTGTGAGTGTCAAATTCTCTAAGTACTCTTTTCTCATTACACATCCCAGAAATTTTCTTTTTCTGATTCTAAGTAGCCTAGATTTTGTCAATTTCTAACAAATTGAGTTCATATATTTCAAAACATTACTTATTGAGGCAAAACTAATGTCAAACCCCTCAACTGAAGTTTCCAGCAATTCTTTGCTTTGTTCATTTTTATTCAGTATAAAATCATCTCTCCTAGTTGACACCTTTTCACCATTTTTGAGATGCCAATGGATACATCCTTTTGCTATATCATTTAATAACCAGACTTTCATATATAAGAAAATAAATTACAAAACATGTTTTTCCACAATTCTATGCACACTGTACATTTTCTAACAGTATGATAATAACCGCAATTGTTATATTTGCCTGCATGTAAGTTGTACATTTTAAATTTTAGAAAAAAGTTATTTTCAAACATCACACTGCATCCAATGCACTTATATTCTGACCTGGGGAGAAGCAATTACTGAGGCTCAAAATGTACATCTGTGGGTCATGAATGAATTTCTTTTTATTTTATTTTTTTAAAATCATTTCACCCCAAGCAAGATAAGATAAAGGACGGATACAAAATGTTTATCAATCTAACATGTTTGTAGAAATGACAGAGGGATGCCACATCTCACTGGTGAGAAAGTGACTGAAGTCAAGATGGCAAATCAGGATTGATTGCCTTACAAACACTTCTTTGAATTTTGTCAAGAATCTCAAGATATACAGCAGGAACACCTGACCAAATATGGCAGCAGTATTCAATAATGAATGGTAGATTTATAAATGCACAAGATGGATTCTGATGAGAAAAATTTTCTGGCACAACACAGTGGACCAACTTTCCTAGTAGTTGACTGAAAAATTGATTCAATATAATTGCTTCACTTCATGTCAGTGGAAAAAGTGAACCCAACAATGTGTAGAGTGTTACTCTTCTGGAGTTTAGCATCAGCCATAGTGAAGGTTCTTTGAAGTGATGAAAAGAAAGTAGTTTTGTTTTGGAGGCATTAAAATTATAAACCATTTCTTGCACTGATTGGAGGTCCTTTTCTAGAACAGTTTCCAAATCATCCTCCAAATACCTCCATAAAGCAGGCATCTTTTCAGCCATTAAATATATTTGTCTGCAAACCATGACATTTGAGGAAGGATCTTGCACAAACAGAAAACGTAGTTTTAGACTCAAAAATAATTCTTTAATGGTGTAAAATGCGGCACTACTCAAATGGTCTGGTCCACTCATAAAGGATAGAGAAAAGATGTTTTGGAAATAATTTTTATAGATTAGCTTTCTTTAAACCTTTCTTAAGCTGCAACACTTCTGAGAATCTGAAAATATTGATTTGTTATAATTTTGGAATGGGTTTCCTGTTCATAATATAGAAAAACAGTCTAAAATCGATCCCTGACTTTTACAGAGTTATCAATAATTAGCTGTTTGCTTACAAATGTGAAGTTTGAAACTGTGCTTGCATCATTGATATCTGCGTATGAAAACAGACTATTTTTTATTTTTCAAAAATATTTCTTTTAAATAATGAAAAAAACAGATCTATACATTTTTGTTTTATTTTAAGGAGATACTTTAAACAAGCAATTGTTTGGTAGAATATATCTTTTTTTAGGTTTTTTTTTTTTTTACAGAAATATTTTTTGCCATTAACAAACAAACAGATGTATACATTTTAAAGTAGTGCCATATGTTTGATTAAAGAACAAAAATTTACGTAAATTAACAAAAGTATTAAAAAAATATGCAAATATCAATGACATAAGCACATTTTCAAGGCATGACATTTGTAAATAAAACCTAAGTGCAAATAACTCTGTAAAAGTTAGGGATTGATTTGACACTGTATTGATACTATGAACAGGACCCCCTTACTAAATCAATAAAAAAAAAAAAAACAATCAATATTTTTTGATTTTTTGATTCTACCAAATCTCACAGTAGAAGGTTTAAGGGATGCTAATTTGTAAAAGTTATTCTCCAGAAAATTCTTCCCTGTTGTTTATACATGGACCACTCTATTTAAATACTGCCTAAAATGCAAGTTTAGATTTCTGGTATGAATTCAATTAAACAAAATATCAATTGAGCAACATGTAATTAAGGACACATGAAAGTAGTTTCTCTACTGTATATTTCATGACTAGAATGTCTTCATTAATTTAGCACATTGGTTCCTGTAGTCTCAGAGATAGTAATGTATAAGAATTAGGTCTTATTGAAGTAAGTGTTCATAGAAATACTGCCCAATGTTTTGCAGTAGACTGTAATTTTATTGTAAGTAAACTAGAAACCCTTAACATTTTCCCATTTTCACTTGACAGAAAAAAAGCATTTAAAGCTACACTTTGAAAATGATAAATGTTGTAAACAAATCATAATCCTGCTGAAAGATCTTTGTCAAATAAGCTGAGAAAGTGTTTCCATTACATAAAAACAAATATTTTTTTTAATCTAAGAGACAAAACACTGAAGTGATTGGTTAATTTTATTCACTTTGTTTACTAATATCCACCTCTCTGTTGCTATTATTACGATATTTCATCATTATGCTCTCTAGCGATCTTCAGGTGTCTGTTGATCTAGCTAATCATCAGGGGATTTTGAACTGTTTTTGTTCCACTGTCTATATCTAGGGATATCTTGGCTTTTACTTACTTAATCTTTTGTTTGCACTGCTAAGTTATTACTAATCTTGTTTCCATTGTGACTAAATTCACAAACTATCACTTTAATCCACTAGACTATGGTCCCATGGGACAATCGTGAAGCTAGAACTTTGAGTCTAAGGTTCTTACTGCCTCCTTGGCTGCTGGAGCTTTACTGTCAAAATTGCAGTTTCTCTTTCTTTCTGATTAATTTTAGTCTCTAGATTTTTCATTTAATAAATTACTCATATATATAATTATTTATTTAAAAATATGATTCCTTCGCTACATAAGAGTTCTCATGTTTCAAAAACGAGAGCAGAGATCATCAATATAATTATTAAAATTAAATTGAATTAAAATTAAATTATTAAAATTATTAAAATTAAAATTAAATTTAATTTTGATAATTATATTGATGGTCTCGGCTCTCGTTTTTGAAACATGAGAACTCTTATGTAGCGAAGGAATCATATTTTTTTTTAAATAATTATAATCTAAGCTCTACTTCTGTATGGAGCACTGTTTTTTAAAAATAAAAACAAAAATACTAAAGAACCCTGGATCATTTACCTAACATGTTCTTTCCTATTTTTCTACATATGTGCACACACACACACACACATATATATATATATCGACAAAGACAATGGACATAAAAACAAGTCTTGTTCTTATGTCCATCGTCTTTGTCATGTTGAATTGATAATGTTAATTATATTTTATAAATATGTCCTGAAGATGGTTTATTAGACCGAAACGTCCGACGTTGACATTATATTAACATTAAAACAGCATAATTGCATATAAGGATTTTTGTTTGTTTTTTCCGTATATTTTTCTTCATACTGTCGGATCTATATCCATATATTTGCTTATATATATATATATATATATATATATATATGGTTGACTCTCCCGTCATATTCGACATATGAGGTTCAAGCAGCTCAGTTCCTAGGAACCCACAGCCAGACACCAGACATGATTTGATTATAGTGGTGAAGGCTTTGTGCAGAACCAACAACATTTTTTGAAGGACTGAATACAGAGACCTGGTGCACTATGTACCACAAGGTCCCTAAATGACTCTCCACAAGTTTTGAATTCAGAGCTGACCTTCTCCTAGACTAGTTGCCATCCAAGGCTACAGAACCCAGTCTGACCTGCTATTTACCCATAGCTGGGGAGAGAAGAAGAGGATTAATACCTTTCCTGAGGGTATTAGCACGTAAGTGATTGTAATGGATTTGACTGGAGGAATGGTGGAATAATGGATAGCAGCTCAGATTGAGGAATCAAAGAGCCAAGTTTGAATTCCAGTCGAATCCATTACATTTACTTACGTGCTATCTGTTCCTAGGAACTGAGCTGCTTGCCCCTCATACATCGAATATGATGGGAGAGTCCACCATATGTATATATGTGTGTGTGTGTATACTATCAGTTTTGTTACTTCATATTAGCATAATACAACTAAAAAAAAGTATAAAACCTATAAGGAGAGAATCAAGTGACAAGTAATACAACAAAAAGGAGAAATAACCACAACATTCTACATGTAACACAGGCGGGTATATGAATGCTCCTATGTATGCACACACATACACAATATGAAAGGAAAAAAAATTAAAAATCAACCTTGTACCAATGAAAAGTGCATATATGAAAAAATGAGAAATATAAACAATCAATTGTTGATACCCCCTGATGAGTAGATGGAGTGATTGCTGGAGGGTCTGTCTATGAAGATCTGGAGTCAGGATGATGAAGGTAACACCGATCACCTAAGTGACAAACTTTATATTTGTATTTATGATATATAACTAAATTGAGTAATATTGATGAAATAAGATTATATATTCTAAACTACCTAGACACACTTCATGATGACAATAAAGACTCTTTAAAGAGAATACTAAATATGGATGGCAAATTACTTGTGCTTTCTGCTATATCCTAATGGAATTTTGATAAACAGTCAAATACCTATCCTACAAACAAAGAAAAGTTGTCAAAGTTCTGTTATCTTTCTAAAACTTCTGTATAAATAATATTTTCTAAAATTCCTTTTTGTCATTATGCTAAGTGCACTTGAATTTCCTACTCTGCACATAGCTACAAAAAGCTGACAATGAGAAAAATATTTGAATAATATTCTATTTATATTAATAATAAAAATTAATTCAGTAATCTGTTTTCACTTGTTTAAATAATTTGGTGCAACTTTAAAAGAATCTAATTAAACAAATTATTTTGAATTATTTAGATAATTAGATAATTTTTTTTTAATCAATTTGACTAATTTGTAGTGATGTGAAATAGCAGATGACAACCATGCTTATTATGAATGTTGTAGTTTTTTTTTACTTATGATTTAATTTTGACAGGGCAGATATAAATTCTTTCTATACAAACATTAATTTAAAAATAAAAATTTATCAACAGAACTACTTCTTTTATATGATAATTTTTAAAATTTGAATAAAGAACACAGGAATATTTAAAATTTGCTTTTAAAACTGTTATGCAAATTAAATATTACTGCTAATGTTGTAAATACAATTTCTTAGTAATATATATAAAAGGACAGTAAGAATTTGTTATGTGTTAACAAGCAAGCCATTTTGTTCTACTGATGTAAGGTGGGTCACATGAACAAAATTTAACCTCATGCAAATTTCTAAATGATAATATTATCTACAAAGTACTTGTAAGAAAGCCTTGCAAAGAATCAACTAGAGAGATTTATATTAAAAAATAAATAGAATTTCTTCATGATCAATACTGAAAAATCAAAAAGTCGAAAAGAAAATCAACAAACCAGTATCCGTTAATTCATATTCAGGATCTGTATGTTTCCGTTCCTTGTTTTTTCGGATTAGTTTCTTATAAGGGAAAGCTGACTGTGGATAGCGGTATAAGGCACGCATGTAGCTGTGGTCAGCGACATTGTCTAGATAGTAGTAGACTTCCTTCACATCTTCCCCATGGTTGCCCTGAAGACAAAGGAATGCAAGTGAAGACAGATATTCTACAACACATTTCTGTATTTATAAAAGAGCAAACAAATAATTCATTGATTTTCAGGATAAATTTCTTTACATTTGTCTTTAAATTATTTTTTTAAAAATGCTTCACCATCTAAGGTTTTCATTCCAACAGCAACACCCATCAAATTTATTACAACAAACAAGATTTTAAACCACAATAGTGGCCCCCAAAACAAGGGGGTTAAATCAGATGTTAAAAGTGGTGGGAGGGCTAAATAAAATATTAAGTTTTAAAGATTCCTTATTCTATACATCTTATCTGATTCTCACAAACATTTTTTAATATTATCTTACTGTAATTTTTTGTTATTTTAAATATATAATTCCTTTGCCTGCACCTATTTTCTAGATGAGTTCTATAAACTTTTTCTGCATAAAAGTTTTAGAAGCTAATGTTATAGAAGAAAAATTAAAAATTATGTTAATATTAATGCTAGTAATGATTTTACTGAAATGATAGCATAGATTGAAGCCAAGAAAAAAAATTATTTTTCTGTTTATTTCACTGTTTCAGCAAAATGTGGATAGGGAGCTTCAGCCCTCCAGCACCTTTTGCCAAAAACAAACCAAGTGTGATAAGAATTTGGCTTAAATCCCATTTTTAATAAAAAAGACTATAAATGATTTTCAATGAAAATTCAGTTGATCTTAGAGAAAAAAAGCAATGCCTACCAAATCATTATTATTATTATTACTATTATACAGCCTAAATGACAATGATGACCACTATTACAAACATTTTAGAAAAACACAAGTCTCGTTCAACTTTGCTCTTCTTGCCTTGCTTCATTTACAAAACATGATCAAACAAAATGTTCACAGATTTTCCACTTGAAACAATTTCACTGTTTGATTGTGAGCAGACTTGCATGCTAGAGTTTTGCTTCATATGCCTTACCTCAGAGCATTAGCACAAACTGAATTGGGCATCCAGTAATTGAATTTAAATCTATCATTGTAGGTTCAAATGACACTTTCTTATTAATAAATCATTGCACTTTCACCCAAGGAAAAATATACTGATTTAATTTTCTATCAATATGTATGGAAATGAATACCCTAGAATAAAAAAAAAAATAGGGCCGTAACAAAATTGTCACATGAACTTAAAACACATTTTGGATATTGGTGAAAAGACAATGTGCAACCATTCAAAGTCCATCCAAAGATTTTACATTCATTTTGCACTAATGCTCGTTGGGAAGGCCTGAATTCATATCTTCTTCCCCCAGCCATGGATAAAATAGTAGAGCATATTGAGCTCTATTGCCTAGGTAGAAAAACCAAACTCAAAAAAGGCCAACTCTGAATTCAAAATCATCCCACTACTTTTCTCAAGAATAGTCATGGTAATTTACAGATATTAAAAAGAAAGTTGTGGAGAGCCATAATTGGCTACATTGTAAAAAGGATATCACATTATGAAAAAAGAAAGAAGATTAGCAATAAAGTTTATTTGTAACCCATTGTCTAATAAGAATTATATCTGAAAAAAGATTTTTTTTACATTTCAAAAATTGTCCCATGAACCCTTGTAACAAAATGACCTCTGCCCATCCCCAGGAAAGTGATGTGTCCTAACATAAAGCCAGAAAAGATACACCTATTCCAAAACTAAGAATTCTAGTTTTCAATCATGTGACAGCTGTTTAAAATATTTAATGAGCTAAAACTACTTGATTTGCATCATTTTGGAATATTCCAAAAAGGTGGATGATAAACACTCAGAAAATGTATAACCCTGTCAGGATTATTTCTACCCATTTTGAAAATTTATTAAAGTAAACCAAATAAAATCTTCAGAAATTCATTGGCAATATAAATTTCCCATTATATTTTTATACTGAACTTAATCATAGCACTTTATATAGATTTTGTGAAAAATGCTCATTTACTCTATTTCTTATTATTGTGGACCCAGAATAGGTCCGAAAGAAAACTCGAACTCAGCAATTTAGTGAAAACATATAATAATATGTTTTCAAAAAGAACAAATACAAAAAGAACGAATACAAAAGTGTTGCACGTCCGACTGACGGCAAAGTACAGTAGTCAACTCATCAATGGTAGACAGGTCTCTTGAGAGGCATAATCTCCCCGTATGTATAGTAATAAGATGAGTCCATTTAGTCCATAAAGGTAGGTCCCATAACACTTATATAAACAAACAAATGTTTAATTATAAAAAGCTTGTATGGCATAACCTGATGGGTGCATTTTGTTGAAAGGTGACCTTGAAATGTATTAGTAAAGACATTTATCTGCCAGAGAAAGTTTGCAATTATGCTTTTTTTACAGAGGCGAAGAAGAGTAACATTATAAACAAGCCCAAAGCCTGATCAAGGAAAGCAATTGCGACCACTGAAACTGAGCATAAACAGACACCCGACCAAATACTCCAGGGTCACCCAATCATTTTCTCATCCAGTCTGTCCAGAAAGTCACATATGAGTATATAATCTTTATCAGTTGTTCCAGTTCATTTCACAATCAAATGTGAAGCAAATTCCATCTTTCAAGTGATTGTCTAGTAGTCCATTGTGTCCCCCAGAGAGAAGTTATTAAACTCTTCCAAGGAGCATGGTAATGTGTTTCTCACATGATCTCAAAGCTGTTCCTTGAACATCAACGCTAAAGAGAAAGATCTCTTCAAAACAAGTAACCCCTTCAGAAAACTTAACAATAATTTATTGAATATTATGCAATCATTCATCTCTTCTACACACTATATAGCAAAATGGTGATTTCAAAGTATTTTGAGGCTTTCTGATTTTTGTTTTCACTCACACCAAATTGTAGCAATATTTGTTTTTCCATTGTCAGTATGGCTACCACAACAATTCTAATAGCAGCTGACATCTCAGTTTGCAGAGTGTCTGCTGTACTTCTGTTTTCCTCGTGTTTGTGTGTCTGCTCCATCCACCAAGTACTATGTGCATGCTCTTGTCTTTGAGTAATATGGATTTCTTAGAACTCTGTCTTCAATTCTCTCAGCAACTACTGAAGTTGAATGATTCTCTGTTTTATATAAAAATCACCCTGAAGCACCTGTTTCCCAGTTTGACATTGATGTACGTAAAAATTTCCACTTTTGCTTGTATCACCTCAGAGGGTCTATTGTCCAAATACACATGGTACCGCAACACACACCCACACCAAAAAACTATTTCTCCAACTTTTAATAAGAATTGACTTATGAGTATAGCAATCATAGTATTAAGAATTTATTCCTCTCAGATCAGATTTCAGCTCGGAAACCCAAGTAAATATTTTCCCTTAAACCAGTGGTTCCAAAACAGTGCAGTGTGTCTCATATGTGTGTCAGAACAGGATAGCAGGTGAGACAGAATGATTGAAAGACAATCAAAGATTTAGAACCAGTTTCAAAAAATGCATATGCCACAAATAAATGATTTCAAAATTTAAAGTATTTTTATGGATTACTTGTAATTGCATGCATGAGTCCAAGTATAAATATTTATAAATAATTATTGACCGATTTTATTATTGTGATATTCTTGCATTATATCAAGTATTAAGAATATAGTAACTAGGGTCCGCAAGTTGGAGGCGAGAGTTATCAGTGATAATGTTCTGACTTTGAATCCATGGTTATCTCTCTTTAACCCTCTCTGATTAGTTTCTACTGTCTACAGGAAAATTCAACTGGGTTAGAGATCCTTTTGCAAATTCAAGCAGTTTAGATCTGACATTAGATAAGGAAGAATTGGCAAACATTTCAAGTGATTGCACCTTAAAAAGGATCACAAGAATGTACCACTGGACTCTCTTTGGATATACAACCAGAAACAATATCTATGTTTCTCTTCAAAAACATTATCCGTTCTTCTACAGTTCTCCACAACATATTGTTGTGAATAAGAATATTCAGTTCTGACAAGTATCAAAAACCAAAATGTTGGAAAGGTTTCTTTGTGTTGATGAGGAGATGAGAGTTTGTATATCTCAAATTAGACCTAATATAAAGATTACTAGTCAAAAACAAACTCACACCTTTCATTAAATTTGTGTACTTTAATCATATTATAAGTTATTTGTGTTATATATTATATTTAACACATTATTAGTTGTTTTTTTTATTTTTAAATGTACTTTTTATCACACAAAATTTGTTAAGGCACACACAAATTTCCATTCCCAAAATGTGTCCCAGAGAAAAAACAGGTTTGGTAACCTCTGCCTGAGAAGAACACCTATACAGAATTCCAAAGTTAATGACTTTTCACCAAATTCATTAAGGATTCAACTCTCTGGTTCCCTCATCAACTTTATTTTTTATGTTTAATTTAACTTTATTTCTCAGTTTCCTTTCCCATTTTCCTCCTAATTGTTTAAAATATCCCTCTGGATGTTTTATGATTTAATTCTATTTTTAATCTCACCACAAATCACCATTTTGCATTCTTATTTCTAAACATCAAACCAGAGTCAGCACTCTTTTATAACATTATGACCTATGCTACACAGGTCATTTGTACCAGGAACAAAAATTCATTTCACAATACATTAGTTTTTATACAAATATGAATAATGAATATGACAGCCAATATGATGAACTGTTTTAGAACCGTACTGCGATCCCTGTTGATATTAGTATTTTGTGTCCTCTATCTATTTATTTTGAGGTTTTCATATATCAAAAATGAAGAGATAATTCATTTCAGTAAAGAAAAAAAATCTGTCATCCTCTTCTTTTCCTTTTTGGATTTTGTTAATAGTTTGTTTTTTTTTATTTATTTATAATTGATTTTTTCCCAGCACAAATGTATAGACATACTCATAAGAATGTGAAATTTCATATCCTCTCATGATTACAAAAGTCATCTTTTCATTCTTTTTTTTTATTTATTAGTCTCACAGTAATTTAAGTTCTTTTCCAATCTAAAAGGAATATTTCCAAATTTAAAAGTAATTTTTTGGCCTCTCATATCTTCATTTCTCATTTTGATTTCCCTATTTGTTATTCTCCTATTCTGTCACCTAAAACCAATGCATTCCACACACATGTATGGAAATATTCAAAATATCTGAAGACATAAGAAAACTCAATATACTGCCAACAACACATGAATATTCAAAGTTAAGCCAGTTGTATTCATAACAAATT
The DNA here is from genome assembly GCA_963932145.1 of Acanthosepion lycidas. Taxonomy (NCBI): domain Eukaryota; kingdom Metazoa; phylum Mollusca; class Cephalopoda; order Sepiida; family Sepiidae; genus Acanthosepion; species Acanthosepion lycidas. Next base: position 104,796,109 of record OZ010574.1, on the reverse strand, counting down.
TCTTATTAAAAAGACTAAAATAAAATACCAAGAATGTATGGCTAAATTATAAACAATCATCAAGTTACCTATAAGTTGCAATTAAGGACTAAACATGTCCAAAATCTTATGACCAATAAAGTCTCCTTAAAATAATCTCTAAGAAAATACAGAAAAAAATAACATATGACAAAACAACTATGAATTTGCAACTCCTTCAGAGTCAGTCAGATTTGGAAAGATTCATTACCAATTCTGAAATCCCTAAAAGACATGAATTAATTTCCTTCTTTCATTACAAACAAAATTTCTTTAAATATTAGAATAAAATCAGTCTCAAAAAATCCATTGGTTCTTGTTGAAAATGTTGTATCAGCAAAAGTACATTGATGGTGAAAGCTTCCAAAAATCGTGATGAATGGTAAAGCCTCAAGTTAGGAAATTTGCACCTGAAAGCAAGAAAAGAACATAACTATTTGCATATAAAATAAGCAGGCAGGTGGGCAGACAACTTTGAGAGACAGAACCTAAAAGTATATTTGTCACAACCAAAATGAACTTCTGCTGCTGCTGATTCCTACATTCTGTTATCTCAGTTCAACTAAATAAAAAACAATACAAACTTATTTTTATGCTCATAAACTGAGTTGCCATGATTGAAATAAGGAGGAAGAAGCATGGCTTTTCTTTTAAGTTTTCTTTATTTTCTTACATGCTGCCTAACAGTCAGCCTGAAACATAAAGGTCACAGACACCTGAAACTGAAACAACCAGATGATACAAAGAGAACAATGAGCAGAAAAGTAACATGAGTCAAAGACAAATGGTCCTCACTCAATTTATAATGCTATATCTAGTTACCATAAATACACACAGGTACAGATTTGGATCTTTGTAGCGACAAAAATATGACATAAATTCTAATCATTTTTTCATATTTTCATTATTCTAGATTTTAGTAGAATGCAAATGCATTTATTATCCATTTTTCTGACAAAGAGAGAACTTTTATTATAATGGTCGACATAGAAATCTACATAGAAAGAAAAAAATTTCATCAAATCTAAAATTAAGAGGCAAAAGTTACACACTCATGGCTAATCACATTTTACCAACAAACAGGTAAAACAGTTTGAAATACATTTCTGGAAAAGTTTTTCACCTGCAGTCCAGTGAGACCAAATAATCGTTCTTTAAGAATCTTGTCTTTGCCATTCCATAGTGCCAAAGACACACATAGCTTGGACTTGTAGTCACACCACCCCAAGAGACCATCTTCTCCATGTAAGTAGACAGTGTAACGAGATTTATCATGGGAGAAAAATCTCCAGCTGAAAGATTAAAAAAAGAAGATATAAATATTACATTTTTAGAAAGAAATATTCCCTTTAATAAAACATTTAAAAAAAAAAAACAAAAAAACACCAAAATAGAATGGGTTCATTTTACTTTACTTATAAAACAAAATTTTATTAAATTCTAAACACTGGAATTATGGTGATATGAGAATATAAAAATTGAATTCACCTTGCAGAACAAAGCAAATAAATGAATAATAAAACAGCCATCTCATCCCATACTTACACCATCTTAGCTACACTGGTTTTAATTGTCTTGTGTTGAAATTTTATTTAAGTTTTTATAATGATGGCAGTACATTTACTGCTTGAATCAGAAAAAAAGTTTGTTCATAATAGAATCTAAATCTGTGTCATGGTTTCTTCTGTCTTAACTTCATTATAGCCAAATGTCAAACCATTACATTTCTCCAAGTCCTGTCACTTCAATTTTACACACAGTGTGATTGCAAGGATCAAAGGCTAGTATAGGTAAAAATATTATGCATTAAAAAAAGGTTTCTCAATGAAAAGATGCTTACAAAGAAAATACAAATGACTTGCTTACCAGTCTCCATTGTGAGAATAATCTTCCCGTACAGTTCCCCACTGACGTTCAGATAAGTAAGGGCCAAAGAATTTTTCAAGGTTACCAGCTTCCATAGTGAAATATGGCTAGCTTTAATTTCAGTCATCAACTTCTGGACATCTGCTGGTAAATTCTTTAAGGGCAAATAATTCTCAAGCAGTATCCACTGTTCCAAAGTTACAATGCAAAAGGAAAATTTGAGAAGTCAGCCACAATTCAACAGTCCCCACCATTGCTGGAAATTAAAAAAGCGTTAAATTTTTAAAGCTTGAATTTTAATTTTTTTTTTATTTCTGTGGAGGTAGAGAAAAATTATTCTGTGCTAATATTCTTATATTTTTATTGCATTTTAATCGATGTATTCTCCCATCATAAAAAGTTTAATTTCACATCTGCCACATCCAAAAATACCTTTAGAATAACCTCTTCATTATTTGCACAATTTCCCAATAAATAACTTGATTATAATAACATCTTTCAACCTAACAGAAATCACTATCCAGCTTTATTGAACATATAGCCTTTATATAGCAGATGATGTTCCAAAAACGTACCAAAATCAAATATTCATTTTTTCTTTTAAAACAGCAATTGTTTTTTTTAACCAAATGCTTTTTCTTTTCTTTTTAACAGTCAAGCTTGTGGTGATATATCCAAGAGTAAATTAAAATTGTTCAAATTAAAATCAATCCTTTAATAATTCGCTCATCTAGATAAGCTGCAATATATATATATATATATATAAACTTTCCAAGGGGATAGAATCCAGGTAGAACTCAATGTCCAGGACAGAGTAAGAATATAATATAAAAGGCTCAAACACTATTTCATGTTTATAATTTATTACATTGGAATCGTAATCACAATCCAATGCAATAAATTATAACCAGGGAATATTAGTGTTTGAGCCTTTTATATATATATATATATATATATATATAAGTTCTCTAGATAACTTCCCACCAAACAATGATTTACCAAAACTAAGTTTCATGCATTTTCATACAAGCATCAGATAGTCAGTTTATTTTGGAAAATGGGTATTTTATACCGACTCGGCCAGCTCAAGATATTACAAGAGTAGCTGAGATATATATAATATACACACACTAACTAAACTCACTGAGTGGGGAAATGCCCTTACAGCCAAGATGGAAAAGCCAAAGTATCTCCATCACTATGGAAAAACAAACACCAGAAAAAAAGTGTGTTTAGAAAATGGTGGACAGTATGGGAAACAGTAGGGCCTCAGCAAAGGAGCATAATGCTAAAAGGAAAATAGTGCTCAACAATACTGAAACACCAAAGTCCCCCATATCAGAACATATCATTTAATATATATATATATATATATATATATATATATATGATAAAAATGTAGTTCTTTAGGTATGCTATATTTATCGGTTAAAGTGCTCAATATCAGTGATAGAGAATATATAAATATAAAAGTGGTCATTGAAGTCCACACCGAGTAGCAACAGTATATATATATATATATATATATATATATATATATCATTGCCTTGAGGTTGCATTAACAAGGCTATTTATCACAAAATTCAGAAGGAAAAAATTAACATGAAAAGGCTTTTTTAAAAATTAATTTTTGGGATACTGTGTCAATATAAAAAAATATATATTAAAAGTAAATCACTTCAGTCAATTTTGAAACAAACATTTTGAGTTTTGCAGAGTATTCTATAAATCTATATAACAGAAAATAATCCAAATTCTCATTCATCAAAGAAAAGAATTAAATGGGTAATTTTACAGATTTTAAATGCAACAAGAAAATCTTCTATTAGTGCTACTACACTCCACCTGCACAATGCATGCAATTTACTCAGAGTACAATGCACTAGAGACTTTTAAGCCAAATGTCCCTCAAAAGTACAATACATGTGTCTGAATCAGAACATTTGCACTGATAGATTGCTGCACTAATTTAATATAACAAGACCAATAAAGAACTAACCATTTACTAATGATTTTAAAAGCTTTGTATTAACAAATACCAAATTGTTACAGAAAAAAAATGTGTTTCTTTTATTTTTGTAAACATTTCACCCCAAGCAAGGCAATAAAGTCACTAAGATTCAAGGGGTTACTGATAATTAAAGAAATAGAGAGGACAATGTACAGGATTCAAAGAGACAAAAAATGTTAAGTGATAGTGCATTTAAATTGTTTAATATCAAATTTGACACGAAAGCAGGAAGCTGGAAAAGAGTTCCACAAGCAAAAAGTGTGAAAGAAAAAAATTAGCATAGAACTTATGGTTACATCTAGTAATTCCAACAGTGAAATTATGAGACCTATTGCTTAAATTCATAAAGTCTAGATACAAAAGAGGAAAGCTCATCAGAACAATCGCCATGAAAATATTTACAGAAAACTCACAAGGAAGCCATGTTATAGTGACGGAAAAGTGATTGATGCTGAGTTGCCAGATCATGACCGATAACATTGCAGATTCTTCTTTGGAGTTTATCAAGAATTTCCAGATATATAGCAGAAGCACCAGACAAGATGTAGCAGTAATATTTGATGCATGGACTTATAAATGTGCAAGATAGTAAACAATTTTTCTCACCAGAACTATGACATAGTGAACCAACTAGCAGCAGACTTAGGAACTGATTCAATGTAGTCATTCTACTTTATGTCAATGGAAAATGTGAGACCAAGATGATGCAATTCAGATTGATGGTCATTTTTTTGTCAAGATCAGCTGCCAATTTGATTTCATTGAACCTATCAGATTTACTATTAAGACAGGAGTAAATAATTGTGTCATCAGCATATTGTTAAGAACTGATGACATTGGGAAGGTCATTGATGAAAATAAAGAACAAAGCAGATTCAATGATAGAGCCTGGGATGGCATCTGCATTAATGTAAAAAAGATCTAAAAAACTGGCCATTCAAGACAACATTCATTTTCTGATTTGACAAGAGACATTGAATTAAATCAAAATGTTATTCAGAAACACCATAACCCTTCAACATGTGAAGAAGACCAGTCGAGATGCCAGGTCAGGACCAATAACATTGCAGATTCTTAAAATACACTGAAGTTTTCACTTCTCATATTTATCTTGTAGAGATCATTTCAATGAGTAATATATATTTCCCAAGTTGTGTTATATAAGCAAATGAAATACAGGTACAGAAAAAATTATTAATTAACTGATTTAGCTTGCTTTAATGTAAATATACTCAATGGTTCAGTATTAATTCATAGTAGTGTCACATAACTGATAAAAACAGTTTATCTAGTTTATGTATCAAGAGATTCTTAAAATCCAAAGAAGAATCTGCAACGTTATCAGTCCTGAGCTGGCATCCTGGCTTCAGTCACTGTCCCACCAACATAAGATGTCTTCCAGAAAGCTCATCAAAACAATTACCATAAAAATATTTATAGAAATATAAATATTTTTATGGTAATTGTTCTGTTGAGCTTTCTGACTTGGTACTTCAACTTCACAAATTCAAGCTCATTACTAAATTGGCAGGTAGGTCTCACCATTTTACAGTTGAAATTACTCGATGCAACCATAAGTTCTATACTAACAGTTTCTTCTCTCACACTTCTCAATTGTGAAACTCTTCTGATTTCTTGACTTCCTGTCAACTATGATCTTCAAAAATTTAAAAGTAATGTGAATTGGCATCTTCTGTCACCTTGAAATCTGTTCTTTTATTCTCCTCTCTCCTTGATAATGTTTTTCTCAAATTCTTTAACTCTTAGTAACCCTTTGCATCTTAGTGGCATTATTATGACTGAAAAGAAAATGTCTGAGTAGCCCAAATATACCAATATTCTTATAGTAAACGGCAGATAAACTACTTTATTTATAAAGAAAAAGGAACAAAAAGAGAGTAGGTAAAACCTCAACACTCTTATTCATAATGTTTATAATGCAAATATTTTTTTAGATTACACCAATTTGGACACAAGAACAAATTTATACTTCACTCAATGAGAGTAATTAATTGATCAACAGTGGTGGTATGCTAAATACATTTAAATCACGTCCACTATACACTAACCAATGAACTACAGTGTGTGCTCCTAATACTTCAGTCTAAAAAATACCAAACTGTATTTAATTCAAGTTTTGTAGATTACAATTTAGAGATATGGGACATAATGATTGTTGGGTGAAACAAGTCACTTACTAGATGATTTGTCTGCTCTGTAAATAGTCTTACTCTTATGTCACAGGGAGAGCAACACCTGGATTCGCCAACAGACTAGAGCAAAGAACATAATAGAAACTATCAAGAAAGGCAAACATAGTTGGCCTGTGATCATGTCACTTGTCTCAAAGACAACAGGTGGACTATTAGAGCAACAGAGTGGATACCAAGGCAGATTAAAATAACTAGAAGGTGGTCAAAGATAAGATGGCATGACAATATAAGCTGATATCAGTATGGTCAGACACAGGAAGTGATGGAGATCCACCAGGGATTGATTCCTCCAACATGAGTGAGAAAAATGTGGATTTGGATTAGTAAATAACTGTCACTACACAATGTTATCTCTTATAAACAACCTTGTCTAGAAAATGTGTTTATGACTTCATTGGTCCTTCTATATAGCAGTGAATGTTGGACAATCTCTTCACAGATTAAGAGACTTGAGGCAACAAAAATGTGGTTCTACAGAAGGACACTGAGAATACTACGGACTGAATATGTGGGCAACTACAAAGTTATAGAGAAAATGGAAACAAAAGGACACTTATACTCAATATCAGACAGAGTCAGTTGAAATTTCTAATGTATATTATGAGGAAAGAAGGCTTAAAATATTTGATACTCACAGGATATTGAAGGCAAACGGGACAAAGGAAAGCAGTGCATAACCCCCTACCTAATGAGCTTGTGTAAATGGTTGATAGAACAGGGATTAAGAGAGATATCAAAAAAAAAAAATTTAGTAAGAGCTGCAAAGAACAGGAAATTGTGAAGAGCCATCATCACCCACGTCAAATTTGTATTTAAGGAAGGCTCAAGGCTATTACCCCCCACACCCCACATTTGAATATAATCCTGTTTAAGTGCTTTTTTTTGTATTTGTTTCTGCATCATAATTTATTCTTGAATAATTGAAAATTTGAAACAATTCCCAAACATAACCCAAACAGTCTTCAATTTTTATTATACGGTTATAGTGTGGAATCTTCCATATTAGCCTTTAACCCCCTTCAGAAAAATGTATTCTTCTCTGAAAAGCCTTTAACCAATCATCTCGCTTTTGCAAATACAATCTTTTTATTGGTTAATAAACACTAAAATGTAGCAAAATTCCAAACGGATCCTATTTCCTGCTAAGCTCTTTTGAGCCGATTTTGCTACACAAAAAAATCTATAAATTAACTGCAGCTGACTCAATTCATCACAGATTTTTAAGTATTTATTATCATTAAATTTTTATGGCATGGGGCACGTTTTGTAGGTTCCCCTTGTGATGATGCGGTATTATGGTGTCTGGAGAATTGATTGGTGATGGACGAGTTTTTGTGGTGAATGGGCAAATTGTAATGAGTGAATGGGTCGTGAATCGGATTAGCTAGGTATAAGATAGTTAGTGAAGACCAGCCTCAACTTCTCCCCTTCATCGGCCTTGTGCCATAATTGTATTTATTACAATAAATAGCGTCAGCCACTGGAGTTTGAGTCCGTCATCCAATTTTTTTGGTGGACTCTTTCTGACCTTTTCTGACTGGTGTTTGCCACCCGACTGTTTTTGGACTTTACGCCTTTTTTTAACTACATTTTTGGTTGAGCTTGATTTTATTACTGCCTTTTTGTGTTTTTTACAACTGTTTTGAAAAAGATTTTGATTTTTATCTTTTCCTTTTTTACCTTCCCCATTTTTTATTTTTTACCCCTTTATTTTTGCTCTTTTTCTTTTATTTTAGTCTTCTTTTTTGATTTTCATTTTCATTTTCATTTTCTTCTTTAATTTCTCTTTTATTTTCATTTTTATTTTGTAACTCCCTGCCAGTGTTTCACTTTATTTTTTTTACGACTGGCTTTAATTTCTTCTTGTTATTTCTTTATTTGTTTCTTTCCTTTTAATATTCTTTAAGTTTTCTGTGTTTTGTTTTTAAAATTTTTCTGTGCCATATTTGTTCTAATTCTTGTATTGTCTAATTTGTCTATCGGGCTGACTCGCTTTCAAAGCATCAGCGATTTTGGTTTGTGATTAGCTCAGTCTATCGTTGTAAGTTTCATATTTTCTTTGTATAATTTTTTCATTTTTCTTTCTCTAGCGTTTTCGTCTTATTGTTTATTTTCGTTTTCCTTTTTAAATTTTATTGTTTTGCCTCCAGGTGAACTTTGTTCTTTTATTTTTCGTCTATTTTTTATTTTTCGTACATTTTAAATTTGTGAACCTTCTTTTATTTGTTCTCTTTCTCCATTTGATTTTTGTAAAACTTTTGTGTATATTTATTTGTTCCTTGTTTTTGTACTTTTTTCCTTGCTGTCTTGCATTTGGGCGAGCTTTGTGTTTTTTCCTTTTCGTTTTTGTCTGTTTTTATTTTTTCTTGAATTTTTAGTTTCGCCTATAAGGCGGAACTTTTAACTATTTTCCCCCCTTTTCACCCCTCCCCTTTCCTCTAAAAATGGAAAAGAAGGAAAAAAAAGTACCTTCTTTCTTAGTTTTGAAAAAGAAACCTAAAATGGTGACTTTCAAGAGATCTATTAGGAAACATCTCTTCAATCCAAAGAAAGACCCACCTGATAAAAACAGTTTAGAGGAGTACCCGGCCTTGAAATCTTCTTCCTCTAGTGAGGAGGCCATTGCTGGCTATTTTAATAGTATGGTGGCCAATAAAGGCTAAGAAAAAACTCCAAATAGCACAGAAGCCAATAATGGCAAAGCAAAATCCAAAGAAAATATGGAGGCTGATAATGGCCAAAAAAGAAATAGAAATTCTACAGAGGCCAATAATGGCCAAAATACTGACATGATCATGGAGGCCAAGGATGGCCAAAAGGACAAGAATAGTGATACCGCTGAGGCCGGGAATTTGCCCTGTTGTTGGAAGTCCCTACCTAAATGCATTGTCGATATTGTGGAGTTCTTGGAGCATGCCAAGAGTTACACACACCTTGTGGTAGAACGACACGGTGGTGAAAACACTGGAGTCCCCGGGGTTTAAGCCACATTGAATCGTAAAGGGTAAAGGCTTTTTCATGTGGGACATACTGTTACCCACTCCGAAGACTGCATAAAAGTAACAAGTAGAGAACTAATCTCTAAAGATTTAATTCTCTGTACAGAGTATGAAGGCAGGCGAAGGACCCTATAGCAGTATATTAGGTCCCTCCTCAGTTTATCGGGGAGCACCTTGCGGCTTTCTTATCCCAGTACGGCGAAATTCTGGCTGCTTCCTGTGATAGCATGACTGGGGGATGGAGCTTCGACATTATGCTGGATCGTAAGGTCTTCGTCTCCATCCCCAACTGTCTGGATGTTGGTAGCCTGAAGCTGCCGGTCATTGTGACTGGACATAAACCAGTTTGTTGGAAGTGCGGAGAGACTGGTCAACTCTCCTCTTCCTGTCCAGAGAAGAAGGCCTCTGGAAGTCAGGCCCCAGTCGACCAAACTCCCCCTCTGACGGCGTCTTTGAATACCGCCTCGCCTATAATGGGCATGCCAGCTTCCAGGACCGGAGTGGAGAAACCCCCAGTTGGATCTATATCTAAGCCACCATTCCCCAAAGAGCTTTTGCCCACTGCAAGGGCAGTTGTGGAGAAGGGAGAGGGGGAATGGCAGGTTGCTGGCAGGGCCAGAGGGAAACTCCAGACAGCGGGTCCTCAGTCTCCTGAAGCCCTTGGAATGAAAGTCACTGACAGTCCCTCTCCCTCTGTCAACATTAAGGGCGGCGCCCCAGTCTCTGAACCTACTCTTAGAGATTTACAGAAAAAGTACGACCCAGGCTTCGAAAAATCCGAGAAAATCAAAAAGCTGAAAGAAAAGCTAGATCTACGAAAGTCTTCTCCAGTTAAAAAGGCCACTCCATCTACATCTTCTGCCCAACATTCCTCACAATCTTCCCATCCTTCAACCCCTCACAGTAGAGAACCCTGTCCAAAAAAGACCTCTCGAGTGGTAAAGGCCACTCCCTCTACATCTTCTGCAAAACATTCCCCATATTCTTCCCATCCTTCAACCACTCTCAGTAAAGAACCCAGTCCAAAAAAGCCCTCTCTGGTGAAAAAGGCCACTCCTTCCACATCTTCTGTCCAACATTCACAACAGACACATTCTTCCCAGCCCTCAACCCCTCTCAGTAGAGACCCCAGCCCTTTAAGACAAATCGTATCCCATCCCTCTCCCATTAAAACACCTGAGATGCCCCCACCTCCCAACAAAAGACTAAGAAGTCTATCACAAAGCTCTAAAGAAAAAAGAAAAAATCTCATAAACATATATAGACCTCAGGAGAGGAGGTATGTCGTATTTCCCTTGCCCCAGCAGAGAAAGCTCGGGATTTCGGAAATAGAATAAAAGACTTAAGATACCTCCTCTCCATAAAACAATTTGCAGATAAAGACATAGAAAACCAAAAAAACTTCCCTGAAGCACAATGAGTGCTGTCATGAGAACTAGGACTGGGGTTCGTCACGTTTGGGTTATGCTCGACGAGGCAATAGCCTCTTTCAAAATGTCCCCTCCCATTGCTATTGTCAAAAACGACAAATTGAAGAAATTAAAACAATTTTGTGCTGGGAGGGTCCCTGTTTTTGTTCACCCCCTCCCTATATAGAGCACTAAAACTGACTTTACCTTGGGATATAGGCGGCCTCTCCCAAGACGGCACCATCAAAACTGAGATGTGTCAAGGGTCGATGGGGGAGGGGTCGGTATCCTCACCCCGACCATGTTCAATTCAGGAAAGCAACCCTAATCGGATTTCACTATGGCTCTCTGGTTAGCATGTATAAATGTCCGAGGCCTGAGGTCGGAGTCTCGCAGGGCGAGGCTCTCTCGCGACCTTCAGCGCCTCGGGGTGAATGTTTGTTGCGTACAAGAGACACGGTTTTCTTCTCATGACCGTAAGAGCATACTGTCTAGGGAGTTCTCCTTTTATTCAGCATGTTTTGATGTTCGTTCGAGAGGTGTCTCTTGGCTGGTGAGCAGGTCTTTCAAGGCTGCATTAACTCTTGTCTTCGCAGATCCGGCGGGCAGGCTTTGCGTGCTGGATATTACCATAAAGGATAAGGCTCTGCGTCTCATTGGGGTTTATGCGCCCAATAACCATTCTGAGCGGCCTGCTTTGTTTCGGCAGATCGAGCCGTTCTTGACGACATCTCGTCGGGTAGTTTTAGCGGGGGGAAGGAATGCCGTCCTTGACCCCGATATAGATCGTATAGGGCAAAATCCGGGTACTAACAACCGGGATGTGAAACCATTTCGGGACTTTATCGACGGGTTTGATCTTGTCGAATGAGCACCCTCGGGTGGTAGCATGGATAGTGGCAACTTGGCTCCTGGAACGCTTGCTAGACCGAGTCTTAGGAGAGTCGATGTAGGGCTCTTAGGGCGTCCAAGTTTCCATTATATAGTTTATTCGGATCATAGGCTTGTCCGGGTCCGTGTAAACTTAGATAAGCCTAAGGTTAGGTTGGCTGGCTACTGGAAATTAAACTGTTCATTATTTGGTGAGCAGGATTTCCGGGACCAGCTGCTTCTAATGATAAGGAGGGGATTGACGGGGGCGGTTGATAAATTAAAATCCAAAATTAGAACGTTTGCTGCCGATTTTAGTCGTCGACTCAATCTAGATAGATAAGCGGCGCAAACGGCTTTAGAACAAAAAGTTGATCGGGCGGTGAAATCCCGTGATAGTGGGGAAATAGGCTTAGCTAAGGCAGAGTTGTCCTCCTTGCTTATCAAGGATCAAGCTCTGGTAGTTAGGGCTAGGTTAAAAAGAATGTCCTCTGAGGCGACAAATATGGCCGCTGAATTGCGTGCAGAGGAAAATCGGAGCGCATCTCGGCGACATATCGCGTGCGCCACATTGCCGGATAACCGGACCGTGACTACAAACGTGGGCATATGCGAGGCTTTTCGGGATTACTTTCAGGAACTCTTCACCAGGGTGCCCGGGCTGAGCCCAGCTCAGTTCGACGCCTATTTAGCCGACTTTCCCTGCCTCGAGGCAGCTGAAGCGGCTGGGTGCGAGGGTCCCATCACAGAGTCGGAAATCTGAGAAGCGCTGAAACAGGTTGACCTGGATAAATCTCCGGGACTAGATGGTCTTCCCTTGTTTACTCGAGGCAGTCGCCAGTTTTTGTTCCTTTGCTGGGACTGATTTTCAACAACTGGATGAAGCAGGGGTCTATACCTCAACGCTTCACCAGGGGTGTGATCAAGTTGCTGCGTAAGGACAAGAACGGTGGGGATGGGTTAGATAATTTTCGCCCTTTAACCATGTTAAACAGAGAGTTAAAGATTTTGGCGAAGATCTTAGCCAACCGTTTGCAGCTTGTCCTGTCTAGTCTGATTGGCTCCGAACAGACTTGTGCTCTGAAGGGCAGGACTATTCAGGACAACCTTCAGATGGTACACTTGATCTTAGAACAAGTCGACAGTGAAGCCGCGCTGATCAATTTAGATCAGTCCAAGGCCTCAGTGGTTATGAGATGGTGACAGGGGCCAAGATCAACCGCGATAAGTCTGTTGGCTTGCGGTTGGGTACGTGGAAGGAAGTTTCTCTTCCCGGACCTTTCCTCTGGACGGATGGGCTGGCCAGTCAAGATACTCGGCGTCTGGTTCGGTCCTGGTCTCCAGTTGGAAATGAATTGGTCGGAGGTACAAGGGAAGGTCAAGATTGCGGTTAATCTGTGGTCTCGGAGGAAGCTTTCACACATCTACCCGATTCTCTTTTACCGACTCTCTGTACTTCCACTTTCGTATACCACACTAATGTCATTAGTAAGGCTCTTGTTCTCTTTCTTGTTGGGAGACAAGGCCGCTATGGTATCTCGGGAGATCTGTTGCTTTCATCCATCTGAAGGCAGTCTGGGTATGCCTCGCATTGAGATTTGTCAATATATGCTTCGCATCGCCTTCCTAGGCCGAATGTGTCGTGAATCGGATGAGGAGGGCGCCTTCTGGAAGGAAGACGTCCGTAGAAACTTCCCATCCCTGAGAAGTGTGCACTCGTGCGAGGAGGAGGCCGACCTTACACCCCGAGCCGAATGCTCCTTCTACCGCGAATGTCGTCGCGCTCTGAAACGCCTCTTATGTGCGTCGGATGGCCTCTCCAACGTCCAGTCGTTGCCTCGTAGGGCATTGTTATCAACTATTAGTCAGGGGGGGGGGGGGCTTCGTGATGATCTAATTGACGAGCTCGGTCTTACGAAGCAGGAAGGTCGCTCAATATGGCCTTGGGTGCCTGGGTTGAAATGCCTCAATAATGATGAAGCATCACTCACCTGGCTGGTGATTCGTGGGGCCCTCTAGGTCGCCAAAAGACTTTGTGCAGCGGGCTTGGAGAAATCTCCAAACTGCCGTCGTTGTATTGAGGAAGTCGAGACCATTGGTCACGCCTTCTTTCATTGCAGGGTGGTAGTGCCATTGTGCAAGATTGTTGAAGGCCTCATGGTCATCATGCTGCAAGGAAAGTTCTTTGTCCTTGAGGCCAGTTCTGTTTGTAGCAATGTAGTGCCGCAGATGACGAAGGCTGAACATTATGTGTTCTGTTGCTTACTAGGTGTTATGAGAGTCGTGATTTGGACGACGCGTCAGAAGGAATTCTATGATGGCAAGAAGTTCACTTCTTCCCAACTGATTTTGTACTTTAAGCATCAGCTTAAAATCAAGATTAGCACAGAAATGCGGCGGCTCACCTCATCAGAATTTGGCAAAAGGTGGGGGAATCTTGCGCGTTTGTGCCGCGTAAAAGGGGCTGACCTGGAGTGGCATTTTGATGCCGGTAAGAATATTGTTTTCCTGGGTTGAACTTGGGCAACCCATCCCTAGATTTAGGCTAGAGTAGGTTTTTTGTATTTGATTCTTTAGTTTTTTCTTTTTCTGTAAACTTAGCTAGGGTATGTTTGCTCATTGGTCCCTTTTTGTTTCTGTCCCCCCCTTTTTTCCTTTAGTTTAACTCCCCATCTCCTCCCTCGTTAGGTGGTCAATGATATCAGTTCTCTGGTGGATGCGGGGCGCCTTTCGTTTCGCGTGTGTGTTTTTTTCGTATGTGTTGTTGTGTCAGAATGAGTGCATGTCTGTGTGAATGCTTGGGATAGATGAATGTTTCTACATTATTATAGACCCGCATCGATTTCGTCCAGTTAACTGATATTTCTGCCACATTTAAGGTTTGTGGGGATTTTTATTACTAACATGATTTTGTTTAGTTTCTTGTAAATAGTTTATAACCATATTGTATATAATCATTGGGGTGCTTTAACTTGTTGTTTTTTAAAATTACACACGTACACACACTGATAAATGAACGAACACATAATTTCTTTTTCCTTGCAGAAACCAAATCATTTTAAATTTCTTAACAATCAAAAAATACCAGCATTTCTTAACAACATTCCACACAAACATTCCTTATGACATTGTCTTAATTATCACAACAGCAAACAATGTAATTGTCGTTACATGTATATTTTATTGTTGACTAGCAGCATGGCCCATCGTTGCCCGTGCTTGATTCAAAAATCGTACGACTCATACAGCAATCACTATCACTTGACTTAAAATATTTTTGCCCTTTCTTGCCTTTAAAGGAGTGCCCTTTTCCGTGCTGATGTTGCTACATGCCTTACTTCTTGCCTATCTCACACTGTGAATACTAAACATTAAATCTGTTACAAAAAAGAACTAAACAAAATGAACACAAAACGATCAGCTTTAAAAAAGGACTCGTAACTGGAAAAACCGAATGAAAAAAGAATGTTAACAACAAATACTTTTTCACACCCAACCCAGTTCTGCGGAATCAGAATCAACGTTGAGTTTGAGCAAGCGAATGAGCCAATTGGACTAAAGTGCCATGCAGATTTAAATTTTTCCCACTTGTGACGAATGCAGCTATCGATTTTTTTTTTTTTTTTTTTTGCATGCTAGCATGCTAGTTAACATTCGTGTCAGTCAGCTGTTGGCTCTCACGCTGGCCAATAGAATCTTCCTGCCTATTCGTGGCAGCCAGCTATACGCTCTCACTCTGGCCAGTAGAAAATGGCCGCAAACTACATGAA
Organism: Acanthosepion lycidas; assembly: GCA_963932145.1. Lineage (NCBI taxonomy): Eukaryota > Metazoa > Mollusca > Cephalopoda > Sepiida > Sepiidae > Acanthosepion > Acanthosepion lycidas. The sequence continues at coordinate 104,780,953 of OZ010574.1, read as the reverse complement.
AACTGCCGTAGAAGCATGAAAAAATCGATTATTTCCACTATCGATGGGAGTTGGGAAATGCAAAGTCGGTCTTGGCCTTCCGGCTAACTTGGAGCATGTGCATGTAAAATTTGGTGCAAATCCGTCAAAAACTGCGTCCGTGCATTCGTTACACACACACGTACACACACACACACATCCTGCCTTTTAGATAGAGATATAAAAATTTCTTTAATGTCAAATCTTTAACGACAGTATTTAGTTTCTTGCCATACAATTTGTTTTTAAATTGTTTGTATAACCAATATTTTGTGGGATACGGATGCTATAAGCACGCATAACCTTCATCTTTTACTTAATTTTACCTTCTCACTCCGTGTACATCCCGCAACAATAGTCTTTTCGTGACCCAACATCACTTAAACTTTATGTCACACGCCTAAACAAAAAAGACAATACTGAAAAAAAAATAATAATTTAACCATCATCGGGACGTATGATAAGACTACTTAAATGTATTGAAAACAATTGTTTTTATTTAGTGTTGTTGCGAAGAAAAGAGAAAGTAAAAAAAAAAAATATTGAGTGCGTAGGAAAATCCCTGCATTTGATGTTTAAAATTTTCTTTGCATTTGTGCATTTTTTTGCAGTTAATTCTGTTCTATATCTATTACCATTTGAACTTTTTAAAACCAATTTATTTTGGGGCTCTGTCATTTTTCAACAACAAAAAAGAATACTATAGTCATCAAAGAACCAAAATTTGTGAGATTTTCTCCTGTTTCATATTTAAAGAAAGACGCTTAGATTTAATGGACCGATTTCGTTATTTTGAAATGCGGAAGAGATGATTACAATTTTTTTTTTTTATAAAATCAATTTCTTCCAAAAACAAAGCGAAAATGTTGAGCAGATAATGATATGTCGGAGATGCCAAAATCATTTGAAATTTAAGGTTAATCCGATCACTTCAAGGTAAAAAAAAATACAAAGAAAAAAACACAAGCAAACAAAAGACATTTGTTTTCGAAGGTTACTTTTTTTTTTAGTTGTCTGTCGAGAAAATTGGCTATTATTGAGAACTAGAATTAAAAGAAAAAACAGAAACACACACTTTTTTTAGTTTTTTAGTAGTTCTTGTAAAAATAAATTAAAGTAGCAAAAATAAATTAAAAAAAATTTTCTTTGTTTTTTGCATTAATAAATGAGGAGAAAAACAACTGAACAAAAAAAAAACACAGAATTTTGACAACGAACATAAGATAAAAAAAATCCTTCCAAATACGTTGATTCAGAGAGGTATACCGTATAAGTTACATTTCTAATAAAGAAAGTTATTGTTAAATTGTTATGTTTGAAAAACCTTTCGAAATTCACTAAGATCACACTTTTAGTTTTTTTGTTGTCTTCATTTCGGTGAATGTTCTTTTCTTTTTTTATCAAAAACTTTATCAAGTCGAACAAATGGAATAGTAAAGAAAAACTGTTTTAATTTGCTAACAGAACTACTAAAACAAAACTTACAATAAGTTTTCGCTTTTAGATCTATAAAAAATAAAAACTTCCAAACTACCTATATTTTCCGAAAGGATGGTGTACACATAACTTCATAAATTTAATTTCGTAATAATAACTGTTAATTATTTAAAAAAATTATTGCTTGTTAATGTTATTTTTTAATTAAAATTTGAAATGACATCGTATTTTTCTTTTAATTAATTAAATATGCCACTTACTTGTATTGGCAGGTTGACTTCGTCATATAAAAAAGGCGATTCTCTTAGAATCACATAGTAGTTAGAAAGTTTTGTCACTTTTGCAGACAGTAAGGAATATGGAATAATAATGTAAAGAGAAAATGTTGTTTGAAGCCACTGGACTGGAGGATATTACTGCTGCTGCTACTACTCCTAGAGTCGAAAAGCTAGAATGTTTACTTTTAGTTTTACGGCTTTACATATGACTAAACTGCACTCATTGCCACTCTCTTAAAAACAAAAGAAAAGATAAAGTATTCACGGGCTTCTTAATTTGACTTCAATTATTTTATTTCACATTCCTTACCAACTTCTTGAATAGACGCCAGCAGTTTTACGATTAATTCTTTCCTTTTCTTTTATTTTCTCTCCGTAAATGAGAGCATTTAAAATTAATTTAAATGTAAATAACGACGTCTCAGATATAAATTTATCCAGAAAATATCCTTTTCAAGAATGTCAATGCTTGGATTTGTTTTCTTTACGCATCAAAGTTTCCTAACATTCAAAACATACATCATAATAAATAAGATTTAGCAGTAAAAAGTATACAATTACGTTTCTCAATAAGTCAATTAGAGTTACTTCCCTTAGTTTTCCATCCGCCTATACAAGAGGAGGAGACAATGTATTCTTACTTTTTTTTTGTTCTCTATTGTCTCTCGTAAAGTTGGATAATTTATTTTAACTTCAATACTTAATACACTAGGGTTTTATGAACTTCAACTCATTAAAAACATTTTTAAAAACTGCTTCGTGCAAGAAGGAGAAATGAGGAAAGAAAAAAAAAGCATTCGAAATTCTATTATATATAGCATCTCTCTCTACTCTTTCCAAGTTAATCTTCCTTTTCCACGTCTCGTTTTCTTTCTTTCTTTTCTTTTTTCTTTCTTTTTCTTTTTTTTTTTTCTTTTTTCTTTATTTTCTGTTTTTGTATTCTTTGCTTAATTCTTCATTTTTAGTTTTCTCTGTCTTACAGCAATATTTCTCCTCTTTTTCAATTGTTCTAATTGACTATTATTTCTCTTTGTTATGCCATTAAGAATTAGTAGTCAATTGTCTCTTAGATCATTTGAACAGTACCTTCAATTACTCTTGTCCTGCGTTAGTACGTTCACAACAGCAGTAATAAAGAATCCCAATTGTCTATCAGCCTCGGGACAGTTTACTACCCATCGTTTTCGTGTGTTGTTTCCTTAACTTGTGTGAGTGACCACGCATCTACCCGTTTGAGAATATGAAGAACTTGTTCATATTTGTTTTATTTTTATTCAGTGTTTTCATTACACCACACAGATCGGCGAACTGGCGTCTTCTGAATGAATGGTAGATTGATATTGTCTTTATCTAGGCTGAGACCCCTGTAGTGATCTGATAGTATTTTTGGCAATCTTTAACATTCGTGCTCGCAAAAAAACGTTGTGTCAAACAAAAGGATTGTTTTTCCCTTGACACTGCTATTATTTATCCTACCTTCACTCCTCGGTAATAGTTATATAGTTTTAAAAAATGATAATTAGAATTTTCATAAAACCTATGATGTAAGTGAATTTATACACTTTTTTTATTCTTGAGAACAAAAACAATAAATATTTTATTGCTTATATACACTATGATACTGTTTACTGGAATTGTTGGCAAAATATTAGCTAATTGCCGATTGTACTTTAATATGTATTTCCATATGTATGTATGTCGTTTCACATAAGTTAATAATTTACTAAATGCCTATAAATTTATGAATAAGAAATTGTTTTTTGTGTTTATTTCTTTAAATTGGTAAATGATAAATATTACATTAGTTTTAATACAAATGTATGAGTTTTTAGAATGTAAATATAAAATTATTCTTGTAAATAAACAATCAAATAGTGTTCAATATTTTTGTGGTAAGTTTTCAAGAACAAAAATGTATAAATTTACTTTCATAATATGTTTAGGTTTTATTACAATTGTAATCATCGCTTTGTAGTGAGCTTAAACATTGTAGCAGCTCTAAATAAAACTCAACAACAGCTCTCGAATGTAAAAACACATAAACCCTAAAGTAACTCTCTCTTTCTCTCTCTCTCTCTCTCTCTCTCTCTCTCTCTCTCTCCTCTTTCGAACTGCTGTCTTGAACTTTTCACGCTGTAGCTAAAAGGGCTGTGAATGCTGCACCCATAAAACACACCAACAAAGTAAGTTTCCGTTATAACATATTCATGAACATTTCGCTGTGTATACAATTTGCGTCCAACAGAAGAAACTCTTGTTTTAAAACTTTCCTTTTGTTGATTTGTTTAATAAATTTTATCTTGCATTGCAAATCAATTTTCTTTGTTATTTTGTGCATGTACTCTTTTTCATCACCATTATTTAATATACTACAAAATGTCCCCGAAAAAAATCTTACTCATTTAATTATTGAAGTAGCTAATCATTGAAACCGATGACCACGACAAAAAAAAAATTTATGCTAAAAAAGAACGCGTTATTTTTTTCTTTAAAAATAAATAGTGTATTAAAACTTCACAGGGGCAAGGTTTCACTAGTTTTAATTTAAACGGATTTCTTTTTTTTTAATTTAATTGTATTGAGTTCTGTGTTACTTACATTAACTATAGGTATATTTTCATTTTTATCTTTCATTTTTTAAATCTTTTCATACAGGATTTTCTCTTAGTAATTTTCGGAAAAAAAATCTTTTATGAAATTGGACTGTGAATTAACAATATTTTATGATAAAATATCTTATAAACTTTAACGGTGATCCATAAAATTTTAAATGTTAAAATAAATATATATTTTTCTCTTTCACAAAACTTCTTAGAAAGTCGTGAAATAATGGGGATGACGTTGCTTCCGACCGACCACGTTTCATTTCGCACATTTTTCTTTTTCTTAGCGCCCTGTTGGCCTAATTACCAACAATTCAAACACAGAGCGAGCCTCTTAAATTATTTACATTTTTAAGGAAGGAAGTGCTTGAGGTAAATAGTAAATTATCTCGTGTTAATAAATAAATAAATAATAAAAAGGAAAGAAAGAGATTTCTTTTTACGAAATGAGCAACGTCTCCACCCTATTCTAAATCTCCTTAACGTGTTATGCATTACCTTCCACTGAGAATTTATCTCAAAATATTTTTACAAAATATTCTATGCCATTAAGTAGTAAATAAAAATATTTTTACGTGCTACAACCTTTTGATACTGCTTAGGCATGCTCATTTATTTTTACAAAACTCGTAAAATTGTTTTAAAAAAAAAGACTTACACACAATAAAAAATAGAGGAACCACTTCTTTTGAAAATCTCTAAAAATGATTTGGTGCAGTTTTTATCCGCTTGGAAGCCGTTTTTCTGATTAAAACCATTTCATCACAAAAGCAAAATTTTGCTTGCATAGTTTCTGCATTACCTCAAAAAATAGCCACGTATCTACGGGGTCTCCTGTTAAATCATCCACAAACCAACGCCTACGACAAATCAAAAGAGGAGTTAATACCCCGAACTTCATTATCTGAGAGAAGGAGATTGCAATAATTATTGGAAACGGAAATATTGGGAGATAGAAAACCATCTCAATTTCTGCATCGTTTTCAGACTCTGTCTGGCAATATGTTGAATGACAGTGTTTTACAACACATATTTGAAGGAAAGCTGCCGCATATGGTACTGATATCCTTAACGGCAATGAGAGTCAATGTACCATGAATATGCTGTGCGATACGGCTGATAAATTGATGGAAGTCATGGCCCAAGATAACCTAGTTCCAAGTGCACGGACTCCGAGTGATGGCATCACTCAAATACAGGAGCAAAATAAATTGTGGAAAAGGCAAATAGGCGATTTAACTAAAAAAAATATCAATAATTGCAAAAACACCAGCACTGCAGTTCGTCGAGCAAGTCAAAAGGAAGGATCGATATCTGTTACTACCACAAGAGATTCGGTGACAGGAGTGGTGTAAAATGCACAACTCTTTGCAATTACAAGTCCCAGGGAAACGAATAAGCCAACAATCTTTGTCAATGGAACACGATGGCATTTCAAACTCATGTCGACTCTTCCACATAATCGACAGAAATTCAAAAACAATATTCCTGTTCGATAATGGAACACAGATATCACTAATGACAGCTTCTTAGTCAGACAAATTAAAAGACCCTGGAAAACTAACATTATGAGCGGTAAATGGATTGATTATCCACACATATGCATGATATTTAATTTGTCGCTACACCGTGATTTCTAATGGACTTGCTCACATGTTCTTTGTTACAAAATCAGTAATTGGTCGAATTTTAGCCAATCAAACATTTTTGTGCTAAATCAATTTTCCAGCGTTGTCGCCTAGAACCTACCAGCAGCTTTATAAACAAGTGGTTTGTTTACACAACTTTCAGTAGAGTCCAGCTATTACGCCTGTCTACACAAATCCACGATTTTACTCACAACGCACACACAGACACAGATTTTTGTATCACATTACACATTCTCCCTCTCTGTGACTATGCCAAGTTCATGAACCAGAACTCTCTTACTTACTCAAAACAACACACTTCTTAATTATTCTATTCTAACACCAGACTCTATTCAACATAGAATCCGGAACATTCTTATTCAAGAGAAATTCTTTTGAACATTCAATCTTAATCAGAATACAGTTGAAGGCAAGCAACTTTTTCTCCCTTAATTACGACACAATCATTGCATTATTGTTTTGTATGTTATTGTTTCAATATATATTTTATTGTTGATCGAGTCTCGTTTTTTTTTGTTTTGTTTTTTTGTTTTTTTGTTTTTTGTTTTGTTTTGTTTTTCTTGAATCGTTAAATGCATAATAGGTAAATGCTCTTAGAACACGCAGTTACATTTGATAACCTCAACGCATAAACCCAAGCAGCATTTACAATTGGTTAACCCGACGTGATTCAAGAAACAGAAAAACACAAAAAAGCGAAATAAAACCCAATTTTGTCCCAGCAACATGAAAAGGAAATAATATAGAATTTCAACTTGGCGCGAAGAAATTTTTTCTCGACCACGTGCGTTAAAAAATTTACTCAAAATGGCCGACCAGGATGCAAACGAAACAACAGTATTACTCAACCTGCCAGTCATCGACACGACAAATGTGCATGTCTGGTTCGCACAATTAGATGCCATTTTCCAGGCGAAAAAATACAATCTCAGACGACACGCTTTTGCCTACGTTGTTGAGAAGCTGCCGCCTGAAATCGCATCCGATGTATCAGATTTGTTAGACAACGTCCCGGCAGACAATCCCTTCGACATATTAAAGGAAGCAATCATATACAGAACAGGGAAGACTCAAGAGCGCCGATTGAACGACCTGTTCAATACTCTTTCGTTGGGAGACAATAAGCCAACACAGCTACTAGGAAAAATAAAAAATCTGCTAGGGAAGAATGCCATGTCAGATCCGTTGCTCCGTAAACTCTGGTTGGACAGGACAAATTGCCCACCCACACCGCCCAAATCCTAGCAACACTTGGACCTAATGAAAACGGCCGAAATAGCCGATAAGATAAATGAAGCCAAGACTCTCAATAGCATGAGTGTCCCTGTGCCACACGACACACCCGTCGAAGATGTAATTAACGAACTCCAGCAACAACTCAACAAGTTATCTATGCAGTTTGATCGTTTGAGTAGAGAGCGATCGACCTCAGCTCACAACTTCTACAAGTCGCGTCGACGTTCCCAATCTAATTCTCGCGGGAGAAATACTACAATCTGTTGGTATTACCATAAATTCGGTCAGAGCGCCAGGCATTGTACCAAGCCGTTCAATTTTAAACCACAGTTAGTATATACACCAAACCAGAAGGCGGGAAACGCCAGTCCCAACAGCGCATGAAGACGGTGTCCGCTGTTGGGGGAGAGAAAGCCAACCGTCTTTTTTACGTCAGAGACAGGAATTCTAACGAATTATTTCTGGTCGACACAGGTGCCCAAGTCAGCGTAATTCCACCCAGACCAGGTTTTCCAACCGAAAGATCTTCATACACTTTACGCGCAGCGAATGGTTCCCAAATACAAACCTTTGGTCAAGTGTCTATGACCCTAAGTATTAGATTAAAGAGAACGTTCCAATGTTTTTTTTACTGTGGTGGAAGTCAAATTTCCCATACTCAGCGTAGTTTTCCTAGCACATTACAAGCTAGCCGTGGATATGTCGAACAATTCACTTATAGACCAGACGACTAAACTCACTAATACAGGAATAACCTCCACCCTCACTTCAACCAAATTATGTTTCGCTCTACCAGAGAATAATCCACTCCAAGACGTACTGGATAAGTTTCCCTCACTTATCCAACCTTTTATATATACAGAATCGGTAAAACATCACACCGTTCATAAAATCCATACATCTGGTCCGCCAGTTTTTTCGAAACCGCGTAGACTCGGACCAGAAAAATACAAGCTAGCACGTGCTGAATTTCAGCACATGTTGGATCTCGGCATAATTCATCGAGCCCTTTCGCGTCTCCACTCCACATGGTCCCCTAGGCGCAAGAGGGGGCATGGAGGCCCTGCGGAGACTATAGACGCCTCAATGCGCAGACAATTCCTGATAAATATCATGTGCCAAATTTAGCCGATTTTGCAATTTCTCTGCAAGGAGCTAGAATTTTCACAAAAATAGATCTATGAAAAGCTTTTTATCAAATTCCGGTGGCCACTGAAGACGTACGCAAAACAGCCATCACAACTCCCTTCGGTCTTTACGAATGTCTTCGAATGCCTTTCGGCCTTCGGAACGCTGCACAGTCATTCCAACGACTAATCGATGAAGCACTCCGTGGTTTAGCTCTCTCGTTCGTTTACATCGACCTTCTTTGTAGCAAGCGCTAACATGGAAGACCACGTGCGTCACGTCACACAAGTTTTCCAAAGTTTGGAACATTTCGGTTTAAAAATCAAACCGGGCAATTGTGTGTTTGATGTTCCTAGACTAAATTTCTTCGGATACGAAATTGATTGTTCTGGTATCACACCTGTCCCCGAGAAGGTTACTGCTATACGAGTGTTTCCTCAACCTACGACACTCCGGCAACTTCGACGTTATCTCGGCTTAATAAATTACAATCGCCAGTTCATTCCGAACTGTTCCCACATTCTGGCACCTCTTACTAACTTACTTCGTGGCATGGGAAGAGAAACGCGAAGATAACACAATCGGACTAAGCTCTTACTGCTTTCATAAATTCCAGAAATGCACTAGCAAATTTTACCAAACTAAGTTATTTACGTGACGAAAATACAACACATCTTTCGCTTACTACTGAGAGGCAATTGGAGCTGTTCTACACCAGCACACGGAAAAAGAAACCACACCAATTTCCTTTTTCTCAGTCAAACTCACTTCAACCCAAAAAAAAGTATAGCACCTTTTCACGTGAGTTACTTGCTATTTATCTTTCGATAAAACATTTCAGACATATATTGGAAGGTCGGAATTTCACTGTCTTCACTGACCATAAGCTTCTCTAGTCTATGCCCTCCATACCAAATCAGATAGGTATAATCCGCGTGATTACAGGCATTTACATTTTATTTCGCAGTTCACTGCCGATATACGGCACATCAAAGGCAACGACAACACCGTCGCCGACACTCTTTCAAGAGCTTTTTTACTTAGCACTACTAAAGAAAAACTGGATCTCGAATTTCTAGCAGACGAGAACACAGGGACACTACTCTATTTGACTCATTCAAAAATTCGTCGTTATCGATCGAACAACATCCGATGCCTTTCAGTACCAAGTTAATCGCTTGCGACATCAGCACCTCGCGTACCAGACCTTTGGTACCCGTCACTATGAGAAGAAGAATTCTCGACCATTTCCACTCGTTCTCACACCCCGGTCGGAAAGTTTCGGCAAAAGTAATTTCTGAACGTTTTGTCTGGCCGAAAATGAATATCGATATCAAGAACTGGATTCAATGTTGTCTCGTTTGCCAATGTACCAAAGTGCATCGCCATACTAAATCACCACTTGGAAACTTCACCGTACCTGAAGGACGTTTTAGTCACCTGCATGTCGATTTAGTGGGTCCGTTACCTGAAGTGCACGGATGCCAGTACATCCTTGACAGATTTTCGAGGTGGCCGATCGCAATCCCACTTCAGTCAATAACCGCAGAATCTGTTGCTAAGGCAATACTAAAAAACTGGATTTCGTTTTTTGGATGCCCATCAGTCATAACGACAGATTGTGGTCCCCATTTTCAAGCAACACTATTCAAAGAATTTATGAATCTTCTCGGAGCGAGACATATCTCTACTACAGCATATAACTCCTGTGCTAACGGTCTTGTCGAACGTTTCCATCGCCAATTAAAGGCCACATTAACTAGCGCTAATGTTGATAATAACTTATCCTGGATAGACAATTTACCTTTAGTCATGCTTTCGCTTCGGTCTCAATTGAAAGAAGACTTACAGTGTTCACCTGCTGACCTTGTTTTTGACCAACCATTAGTGTTGCCAGGACAATTTCTGTCCGATAACTTAGCCTGACAACCTTCCTCAACCTTTGTTCAATATCTGCAGAATAGAATGTCTAATTTGGCATTTACACCCACTCGTTTCCAGACTAAATACATTTAAGTTCCTACCTTTTTAGACAAGTGTGATTTTGTGCTTATTCGAAAAGATTATGTCAATAAGCCACTGACCCCCAGCTACTCAGGTCCGTTTCGTGTCCTTGCTCGACATGAAAAATTCTACACTATTCAAGCTCACCAGTGGCCGATCGAACGTATCAATTGATCGCCTAAAGCCGGCATACATGAAGCGGAATATTGAACCAACCCAAATATCGTCATCACCAACACCCACCGAGCAATACACAACAAACACCCGAGACACCTGAACATCAATTTACCAAAAAAGGAAGAAGGGTCCACTGGCCTTCAAAATTCAAACAGTATGTTTCATATAAAAAAAAATGCTTTTCATCACTTTTTCTAATCTGGGAGATGGGTAGTGTAGAGACTGCTACGCTTTCCACGCCCACAATTTATTCGTCTTCGATTGGCTAGTAAATCGATACTGCCTTTCCATAAGACAATTTAGCAATCGCAGTCATCACTTTGATTTTTTTTCTGCCATGAACTTGCTCACATGTTCTTTGTTACATAATCTGTGATTGGTCGAATTTTAGCCAATCAAACATTTTTGTGCTAAATCACTTTTCCCGTGTTGTCGCCTAGAACCTACCAACAGCTTTATAAACAAGTGGTTTGTTTACACAACATTCAGTAGAGTCCAGCTATTACGCCTGTCTACACAAATCCACGATTTTACTTACAACGCACACACAGACACAGATTTTTGTATTACATTACACATTCTCCCTCTCTGTGACTATGCCAAGTTCATGAACCAGAACTCTCTTACTTACTCAAAACAACACACTTCTTAATTAACTGTATTCTATTCTAACACCAGACTCTATTCAACATAGAATCCGGAACATTCTTATTCAAGAGAAATTCTTTTGAACATTCAATCTTAATCAGAATACAGTTGGAGGGAAGCAACTTTTTCTCCCTTAATTACGACACAATCATTGCATGATTGTTTTGTATGTTATTGTTTCAATATATATTTTATTGTTGATGCACAATTGGAGTCTCGTTGTTTTGTTTTGTTTTGTTTTTTTGTTTTGTTTTGTTTTTCTTGAATCATTAAATGTATAATAGATAAATGCTCTTAGAACACGCAATTACATTTGATAACCTCAACGCATAAACCCAAGCAGCATTTACAGAATCTTTTCAAACCTTGACCTCATCCGAGCCTGCCATCAGATACCCGTAGACGATTCTGACATAAATAAGGCAGCCATTACAACGCCATTTGGACTTTATCATTTTTTACGTTTACCGCTAGGACTACGAAATGCAATACAATATTTTCAAAGATTTATGAACCAAGTTCTTCAAGGACTAGATTCAGTTTTCTGCTACATCGATGACGCGCCTATTACCAGCTCTTCCCCAGAAGAACATAAACGTCATTGACAAGATGTTTTTTGAAAGATTTCGAAAATATAGTGTTGTAGTGAATCTAATTAAATATAAATTTGGATTGTTTGAAGTTGACTTTTTAGGTCACACGCTTGATAAAAATAATATCAAACCATTACCTGAAAGGACCGAAGCTATTCACTGTTTCTCAGTTCTTAAAACTTTAAAAATCTACCCGAATTTCTTGACATGGTGAATTTTTATAGGAAAATTATCCACAATTTGGCGGAAATATTTTCCTCATTGACCGATGTTCTTCAAGGACAAAAGAAAAAGACTGTGATATAAAACTTTCTGAAGAAGAGTTGTCAGCCTTTAATTTGGCAACGGAAAAGCTAGCCATTCTTAGTTACCTCACTTTTCCCAATCATGAAGCAGAGTTATTCTTGGCAGTAGATGCCCCAAGTTTTGCCATTGGAGCAATCTCGCAACAATGTGAATCTGGTGAATGGTTACTCGTGTCTTTCTTTCAAAGAAATTATCAGAAACTGCTACTCGGTATAGCACTTTCACACGAGAGATAATGACAGTGTACTATGCCACCCGACATTTCTTGGAAAGTACATCTTTTCACGGGCTCATAGACCATAAACCCTTAATCTGAGCAATCAAGGCGAAATAGAATAATTATTCTTCTCGGTAACTTAGGCAACTCGATTTCATCATCCACTTCACAACTGATATTCGACATATCAAAAGCTCTGCAGACATTCTAACAGACACACTTTCCAGGAATATTTCTGTAATTAATATAACTCCAGTCAACGATTTTGAAGCTATTGCAACTTCGTAAAAAGATGAAGATCTAAAATCTCTTTTAGAGGACGATAATCCTTCATTATAAATGTCCTACAAGTGAAACATTTCATTTTTGTGCGACATTTCTACAGGAAATTTGCGGCCTTTTATTTCGAAAACTCTCCGTAGTGTCCTATTTGACACTCTGCACTCAATATCACACCCATGCATAAAAGCGACCTGGAGGTTAATTAGTAAAAATTATATCTGGTTCGAAATCAATAAGGATACCAGGGATTGGACACGCCATTGTGTTCCGTGTCAAAAAGCTAAAATAGACAGACTAAATAAGCTCCTACATGTTTCCTTGTTCCTGATACTCGATTTAACCAACTAAAACTGGCACATGTAGAAAATAGTTGTGATGATTCACTACAAATCACCAAGCAGATACAACCTAGAACTTCAAAGAGCAGTCATCATATTAGATAGCCTCAGAAACTATGTTCTTACCTAACATAATAAAAATTCTTTCTTGAAATTGTTGCTTGAAAGGGGGTACTGTAGTGACCTTAAACATAGTAGCAGTAGCAGCTCTAAATAAAACTTATCAGCAACAGCTCTCGAATATAAAAATACGTGAATCCTAAAGTAACTCTCTCTCTCTCTTTCTCTCTCTCTCGAGTTTTTCCTCTCTCAAACTGCTGTCATGAACTTTCCATGCTGAAGCTAAAAGTGCTGTGAATGCTACACCCACAAAACACGCCAACAAAGTAAGATCCCGCTATAAAATATTCATGAACATTTTGCTACGTTTACAATTTACGTCTAACAAAAGAAACTCTTGTATGTTATTTTGTGCATGTATGCCTTTTCACCACCATTATTTCATGAACTACAAAATGTTCCCATAAGAAACCTTACACATTTAATTATTGAAGTAGCTAATCACTACATATTTTTAAAACAATAAACATTACCAAGGAGTAGAAGGTAGTTAAAATGATATCGCTATCAAGGGAAATACCGTCCTTTTAACACACTGTTTCTTACAGGAATAAAGGTTAAAGATAGTTTTGTAGTGTGGGCTCCACATAACAGTTCCATATCCGAGTACTGGTGAATAAGTGTAATGTAAAGTGTCTTTACCTTTTTGGAGTAAGATTCATAAAGCAAAATTTGATCATACATATTCTTTGATTA
>OZ010574.1:104722223-104764723 GCA_963932145.1 Acanthosepion lycidas | reverse complement strand
TATATAAGGCCTTAAAAAGCAAAATTATTTGTCATGTAAGGCCTTAGAAAGTCAAATAATTTGTCTTAAAAGGCCTTAGAAAGCAAAGAATTTACCTTATACAGTTTAATAAAGCAAAAGAATTTGCCTTATATGGCCTAAGAAAGCAAAGGAATTTGCTTTATTATTAAGCAAAAGATTTCAGCTTAAAAGGTTTAAGAAAGTAAAAGAACTTGCCTTATAAGACCTTATAAATCAAAAGAATTTACCTTATAAAACATTAGAAAGCAAAGAATTTGCTTGATAAGGCCTTATCCAATATTTTCTTACTTTATAAGACGTTATAAAGCAAAAAAACATTTAAAATGTATTGCAATAACTTTTTCTAATTTTACTAAGATGTCAATTTTGTGGTGAGTTGCTAAAATTAAATACAATTTTATTGACTTCAAACAATTATTTCAACAAAATTTCTTACAAAATATTTTATATACACATATATATATATATATATATATATATATATACATCCCCAATACTAAGTATGATTGAAAGAAATATGAAATAAACCCTCTCTAAACTCGACCATGTCAGTCAAATCACGCCTCATTACCCCCTCTGTTAAATTACAAAAACTTACACTACCCATCAAAAGTGTAAATTTTCATTTCATTTCGTTTCAACTTTTCGAAGTGCTATCTGATCCAGCATCCTTTAAAAAGGCTCTGGTGAAATAAATTATTACAATGGAACCTTAAAGTGGTCTGTTTTTCTTTAAAATATGTGTATATATATATTTGGTTGGATTCATGTGAGTTTGTGACCCTGGGTTTCGCGCTTTTGCGATCGTCAGTCTGAGTTTGTCTGACAATCGCAAAAGCGTGAAACCCAGGATCACAAACTCACATCAATCACACCAAATATGTTATCTCTATCTCTGATATTGAGCGCTTTCTAATAAGTACCGCGCATATAATATATATATAATATATAATATATATAATATATATATAATATATATATATAATATATATATAATATATATATAATATATATATATATATAATATATATATATGAATATATATATATATATATATATATATGAATTTATATATATATATATATATATATATATATGAATTTATATATATATATATATATATATATATATATATATATATATATATATATGAATTTATATATATATATATATATATGAATGAGTGTATATATATATATATATATATATATATATATATATATATATATATATGAATTTATATTTAAGTTTCAAAAGGACTGCTTTTACCCTGATATTGCTATTATTTTAATTACTTTCACTCCTCAGCAATGTTTATTGTTTTAAAAAGTAATGATTAGAATTTTAATAAAACAAACATATGAAAGTAAAATGATACATTTTCTTTGTTCTTGAAAATTGACAACAAAAATAATAAACACTATTTATTTATTAAATGTTTATTTAAACTATTTATTGATTAGTTTATTTATTGGAGCAATTTGCAAAACATTGGCTGCATGCAATAAGGCAAAATAAATTATGAATTATTGGTGGGAAGGGTGAATTTCTACTGCCATACCAACAGCACAATAAAATATTACTTTCAGAGCATCGTTCATAAAACCTGAATGCAATTTCTGTTAAACAAGGATAAAATAAACAGAAACAAGAATAAAAACACAGACAAAAAATTTTATTTTCCAATGAAATAATGAAGACAGTTAAAATTACAACTCCTAAAAATTCAGGAATCAACCACCAAAATCAGACTCTTTTGCAACTCGATAGGTAACATTTGCTGAAACTAAAAAATAAAAATAACAATTTAGATAAATTCTTTTTAAAAACTTAATTGTGTTTCATCAATATAAATATTATCAGATATACTACATGATGCATACATACATATATATATATATATATATATATATATATATATATATATATATATATATATTGAGAGAGAGAGAAAGAGAAAATTAGGTAAATGAAATAATTAAATATTAGCAACCGTATACACATGTGCTGGCATACATATGCTGATAAGCTAATAAATAATTAACAAATTTTGCCAGGAGGTGTTGACATTATAGTGCTCAATGTGGTTAGACAGAGCTAAGAAATAAATATTAACAAATATACATATATCTATGTTTGGTGTGCAACTTATGTTTCATTGGTTACCCAACTCGTCAGATGCAAGATATAGCTTATTGTTTATTTAAAAAATATATATATGCTATATTTATGGGTTAAAGTGATCAATATCAGAGTTAAAGTGTTTGGAAAAATAAAAGTGGACACTGAGGTCAACACCCACCGCAACAGCCTGTTTTATGCTTGAACACAATCTTCCAACTGTGTGTGTCAGGTTATTTCAGCATCAGACACACATGGCCTGAAAATTGTGTTTAAGCATGAAACAGACTGTGGCCACCATGTGTTGACCTCAATGTCCACTTTAATATATATATATATATATATATATATATATATATATGTACCAGCATTTATATATATATATATATATATATATATATATATATATATATATATATGTACCAGCATTTATATATATATATATATATGTACCAGCATTTATATATATATATATATATATATATATATATATATATGTACCAGCATTTATATATATATATATATATATATATATATATATGTACCAGCATTTATATATATATATATATATATATATATATATATATATATATATATATATATATATGTACCAGCATTTATATATATATATATATATATATAAATGCTGGTATATATATATATATATATATATATATATATATATATATATACCAGCATTTGAATCATATGTATTACTGTTATTTTTTACTTACTAATTATGTCTTTTATGGTAGAAAAAAGTGTGTGTTGGAAGTAGAGTTGGCAATTGAATTATATTTCACAAACATATTTTGAAAAACACATGGTAAATTGACTGACCTGGTAATGACATTTGCATCATGTGAGACTGAAAAATTTCACTTCCATGATCACTTGGAAACATTTTCTTCAGATAAGTTGTTATCGCTTGCCAACTCTATTATTTCTTCCTCACCATTTTCTGTGGGCTCATTTTCTGTTTCTCTTGGCACTTTCTTCTTGTCAGAGAACAAATCTTCAGCATCAGTTTCAGTATGGTTCTCAGCTTCATTCTCTTCAGAAATGAATTCTTCAGCACGAAAGCTTTTCCATTTAAGCAAAGCTTCAATATTTGGCATCTTCACATTACTTATGTAAATCACATTCATCTTGTGTGCAAGAGCCGTACCAAACTGAACACGATTGGCCCCAAGGGACTGGTAGTCATTGAGAGCTCGGGAAATGTTGTAGGCTTTGCTGAACCATTCCACAGCTTCATCATGAATTGCCTTCAAAAGAAATATCCAGTGTTGTAAAAGACAATAGCATTTAGTATTCTGAAAGTCAATAGCATTCAAAGTTATAAAAATGAGAGCATTCAGAGTTGTAGAACACAATAACATTCATAGTTATAAAAGACTTCAGCATTCTGTGTTATGAAAAACAATAGCATTCAAATTGTGAAT
Organism: Acanthosepion lycidas; assembly: GCA_963932145.1. NCBI lineage: Eukaryota > Metazoa > Mollusca > Cephalopoda > Sepiida > Sepiidae > Acanthosepion > Acanthosepion lycidas. The sequence goes on along the minus strand of OZ010574.1, from coordinate 104,761,136 downwards.
GATAATAGCTATGATGTATTAATAAATACAGAGTTAATTCGCTCGTACCTATTTATAGAGACCAATCACGCTTCAATAAAGCATGACGCCTGCAGCTACTAACAGTCAAATTTACTCATGCCATGGGTTTCTACAGATTAGCACACAGTACATTTTGTCTTGTCATTCATTTTTACTCACAGCTGTCCAGCATGTTACAATATTAACAGGATACATAATAGCCTTCAGTAGTATGAGAGACAATAGCATTCAGAGTTGTGAATGACAATCATCCATATTAAATAGGCTCCCAAAATTATGGGACAGGAGTTCAAATCTTGTCAAAAGCTATTTTTTATAGTCGTAGAACATCAAACAATCTGAGTATTATGATAAAAAAAAGCAATAATAATATGGAAAGGAAAACTAATAAAAAATAATGATGAAAGTATTTCATCTAAGAAATTTTGATAACTTAAACCTATTATATCTATGACTATGTTAAGCATGTAGACTTCCCAGCAGAGTATAGAGCCACGACCTCACCACCCTAGGTGATGCTGCTATGGTTGCTATGGTCAGTAGGTTTTTACAGCATGAAGTTGCTAGCCAACAAGCTTTGAATTTAGAGTTATCCTTCTCCTGAACTGATTGCTAACTAAGGCTAGAAAAACCAGTTTGGCTATTAAACTATAGCTGGCGGTAGAAGAGAAGGATTAATCACTTTCCAAGGGGATTTGCACAAATGTGAACTTGACAAGTCAATTCTATTCTCCATGCTGGTAAGAGAAAATAGCATAAGAAAAGTATGTAGTGATACAACAATATTTAATTTTGTCTGCTGATTAGTGTTTGTAACCAAATTAGAAAGGCATTACCCATGTAAGATGGACTCCAAGAAGACTAGATATGAATTCAAATTTCATTAGAGGCTACATTTTTATTTCTAATCTGTACTGCTTACTTAACAGTCATAGAATTTAATGGTAATGGTATCCACTGTTTCCTTATAAGTAAACATTCAGTATTCATTGATCAAGCAATCAGTGCTACTTTCAGTTGAGATTTGTAAAATCTTTCTATTAAGACAATTTTTCAGGAAAATAGATTTCTTAAGTCCAGTTACTATTATTGCTCTTTCCATTACTGATGTGGGATTCTTTTCTAACCTTTTGCTTCAAGTAAAAAATTTTCATTATGTCATTTTCTTTTTGAGATACATCTGCTAGCCATTTTAGTTGTTGCTGCTGTTGAAAGTCCTCAGGTAATGTGGTTTCTGTTATTTCATGATTCTGTAAGGCCAGTCCAAGAGGTTTGAAGAGAAATGGTCCTTGCTAAGAACTACAAGCTTCATTTGGTTGTATACAGCTAACAAGGTTATGATTAAAGTTTCTAGGCTAATGTTTCAGTTTTGTGGCAACTTGAAGTGTTGTGCAAAACTACCTATTCCTCTGTTCAAATTCCTTATCTCCTATACTAAATTTGTTATAACTTATTGCTGCCATATCTGGTCTGGTGCTTCTGCTATATATTTAGAGATTCTTGATAAAATACAAAGAATCTGCAATGTTATTGGTCCTGATGTGGCATCTTGGCTTCACTCACTTTCCCACTGCTGTAACATAGCTTTGCTGTGCCTTATAAATATTTTCATGGTAATTATTCTGATGAGCTTTACTCTTTAGTACCTAAACTTTATAAATTTAAGTGTTCTACTAGATGTATAGCAAAGTCTCATCATCTTACAGTTGAATTGGCTAAATGTAACCATAAGTTCTATGCTAAAAGTTTCTTCTCTTGCACTTCTCACTTGTGAAACTCTTCTTGCTTTCCAGTCAATTCTTCAAAAATTTAAATGCAATGTCAATCATTATCTTCTGTCTTAATTCTTGTTCTTTAATTGTTCTCTATCTTTAATGTTTTATTTTTCTCAAATAAATATTTTTCTCATATTTTCTCACACTCAGTAACCTCTTGCATCTTAGTAGCTTTATTTCTTTGCTTGGGTTAAAATGATTAAAAAAAGAGAAAACTAATCCATACACTGAGTGTATTGAAGTGTTTAGTATTTATTAATTTCAAACCCTGAATTTTTACAATAGATTCAGGGTAGGTGCCATCACTACTTTCATTCCAATTCCAGATCATAGTTTCTGTTTTAGAAAGGTTTATCTTGAGTCTTATTTAACAGAACACTTGTCAAAGGATGATGATAATTTTGTTCAAAATCTTTAATAAAAAGAAATCATACTAAGATAAAAGAACTTGCCAGCAATTAATGAAAACAGAAAATATAAGAAAATAATAAATCTAAGAGAAAGAACTTACAAGTGAATTACAAATGCTACCCAAATGATGACATGCAGTGCTGTAGGCTTGTTCCAAGCCATTCTTTTCGGCAATATCTACATACATTCTCAAGTAAGTCATGCATATGTCCATGTTACCCTTCCTGTAAGACAGAAATCAAATTTAACATTGTGTAAAACTTCATAAGATAAACAAATGTATAAAAATTTTATTTTTTTATAACTTAGTCTTTAGTGTCGTAAATAGACGTTTAATCGTCTAAGATTGTTTTTGTTACATGTGCCTTTGTGAAAAGTGTATTTTTAAGCCAGATGGATTATAAAAAATTGTTACAGTTGTGTGAAAATCTATTTTAGAATTAGTTGTTAAAGAACCACCAAAATCATTTCTTTGTGAATTGTTGGGGATTCATTTTTGAATTTAAGAGAAAATAAGTTTTCATATTAATTGGCCAATAAGAAACATGCTTTCAAGCCCTTGTGAAAACCTGGGTGAAGCCTCCTGGAATCCCCATTTTCTTGAATAAAAAGATTGCAGTTAACCGATAGCTTCAGAAAGCAATTAATTGCCAAGAAGAAGGCATTGAAGTGGCCACACTTCAAGGCTAGAGGGTCAGTCCAGCCAAAGTGGTCATATGTCATGTTGGGTGGTGAGAAAGAAGAACTGGTAGAACCAGAAAAAGGTTCAAGTCACAGTACAGAAAAGTCTTTTTAGCATCTTCATGGGAAATATTTGAACAAAACAAACACTTAAGTTGAACTTTGCAGTAAAGGACTACATAAAGTCCTTCAGACAAAAACCTGTTGAAAACACAAAACACCTTTGTGCTGAGATAGCAGAACAAAGAAGAAACAACAAAAATTTACAGAAATAAACAATTGTATTAACATAAAATACAACAAATGATAAATCAGTGTAAATGTCTCTCATTGAAAAAGAGTGGAGTTGTAAAAGGCATCCAGTGAGGCATACAGAATGAGAGGAAGGATGTATTGTGACTTACTGGGTGTAGAAGTCAAGTGACTTACCTGCCAACATGGCTGCCTCCTTCTATTTCCTTGTAAAAGCTGATTTTACCTTATTTTATAGGAGAGCGCCTAATACACCAGTTGGGTTGGTCCATTTTGCTAGAATGGACCTTCCCAATACATTTGCATGAGGGGTCTTTGTTCAGCTATATATTTCTCCATAAATGACTCAAGTCAGTTTTGGCTTTGGCTACATTTGCCTACTTGTGTGCTAAACCTCTGGCAAACTAGCTAATATCCAACATGGCGCTGCGAACAGGATACGAAGACTGGCAAGAGCTACTTATCAAAATTGGCATTCCTACCGACTCTGCCAAAACCTATGCTGAATCGTTTGTGAAAGAGAATATTACTAAGGATAGCCTCTCTATCATAGACCGGGAAATCCTTAAAGAACTAGGTGTCACAACCATGGGACATGCCCTAGCTATCCTTAAGCTATCAAAGGAGCAACCTTTGACATCAGACAGCTATACGAAGGCCCCTGCAGCCAAACTCCCCCAGCTGATGAGACTGTGCAAACGTCGATCATCAATACATACCCCAAATTTTTCTCGGAAAAACCAAACAGACTCCTGAACATGTTGGAGGCATTAGTTACCCAAAAATCGAACCCTATGGTTCATAGATTGTCTTTCGCTTCGATTTCCCAGGGACCAGGCGAATCAATCCAGCAATTTGTTGTCCGCCTTAAGGGTACAGCACAGGATTGTGACTTCACATGTCCCATTTGCAGTCATGACCTATCTGACATCTATATCAAAGACCAGCTGGTCAGAGGTACAGCAAATGATGCTCTCCAAGCAGATTTACTAGCAAAGGCCAGCTCATTGAAGACCCTTGACCAAAACATCAACCATGCTGAGGCATTCGAGGCAGCACTGCGTGACCAAGCACGAATGGCAGGGTCAACTGAAATGTCAGCATTGCGTGCATCAACCTATCGCAAAGAAAAAACAACACAAGTGGAAAAAAATCCCCCTCAATCCAGAAGCCCCAAAAAACTGATTATAAAACAAAACAAGTTCCGCTGTAGTGGATGTGGTAGCCACAAGCATGGCATCCCAGGAACCAGCACCCGCCAACAGGCATGTCCTGCCTGGAATCAGACCTGTGACTTGTGTGGCATCCAAGGTCATTTTTCAAAAGTTTGCCGATCAAGAAATCGCTCTAGTGAAGTGAGAGGCTTCCAAGACGATGAAGCTAACATGGACAGTTTGATTGCACATGTAGAGTTTGACCAGGAGACAGGCTCATATGTGTCCTCTAACAAAAATAGTGTTGTTCAGATAGAAGCAACACTGGTCCCATTCTCTCCAAAGCCAGACCCCAGAAATCCTGAAGATATTCCAGGTAATCAAAGCACTCGTTTGAAAATCTTCCCAGATAGTGGGGCCACCATTTGCCTTGGAGGACCCAAGCACCTACATAGCATGGGTCTCAAGGAAAGTAACTTGATCCCATCAAAGAAAGTTATTCGTGCTGTGGGTGGCTCAACCCTTATAAGCCAGGGATGGTTGCCTATTCAATTTAGTGTTGGAGAAATGTCGACAAAGCAAGCATTGTACATCTGCAATAACATCGATAAGATATATTTTAGCAAGGCCGCCTGTATTGATGTTGGCATACTGTCTCCTCACTTCCCCACGCCTATGACTATGACAACCCACAGCAAATTAGATTGGACAACCAACGATCACACAGCAGCTGTCGAGCAAAAGCAACTCAGAAGATTTCAGCTACCAGATCGCCCTGAAGAAACACCCTTTCCAGCAAACGAAGGAAATGTGGAGAACCTAAAAAAATGGTTACTGAAACAATTTGCTGATTCAGCATTTAATACTGATGGGCAATTCCCAGCCATGTCTGGTAAACCAGCACATATCCACCTGAAAGAGGGGGCAATCCCTAAGGCAAGACACAGACCAATACCAGTGCCATACCATTTAAAAGAACCAGTGAGGCAAGCCCTTATGCAAGATATAGAAAGAGGCATATTAGAACAAGTGCCCATTGGTACTCCAACAGATTGGTGTAGCACAATGGTCATTACAACAAAAAAGGATGGTCGACCGAGGCGTACCATCGATTATCAATATTTAAATTCGCAATGCAAGCGAGAAACCCACCACACTGCCTCACCTTTCCAGCTGGCAATGCAAGTGCCACCCAATACCAAGAAAACAGTACTGGATGCTGTCGATGGCTACCACTCTATTATATTAGATGAGGAGTCCCAACCGCTCACAACTTTTATCACAGAGTGGGGAAGGTTTATGTACCTTAGGATGCCTCAAGGCTACTTAGCATCTGGTGATGCATACACCCGTAGATATGATGAAGTCATAAAAGATATTCCCAGGAAAATCAAATTGGTTGATGATACTTTGCTCTACGACACCGGCATCAAAGAGGCATTCTATCATACCTTTGATTTTCTAATGAGATGTGCACAAAATGGGATTGTACTCAGCAAAGACAAATTCCAGTTTTGTAAGGACACTGTTCAGTTTGGTGGCCTTCAAATAACTTCATCGGGAGTATCTCCCTCTGAATCTATGCTTAATGCTATTTTAAATTTCCCTGTTCCGAAAACCATCACCGATGCAAGGTCTTGGTTTGGACTGGTAAACCAACTTGCCTGGGCATATTCATTAAGTCCCATTATGCTACCTTTTCGGGACCTTGTCAAAAAAAACTCAAAATTCACCTGGAACCAGACCCTTGAGAAAGCATTTCAGGAATCAAAGCGGGTCATTGTTGAACTAGTAAAGCGGGGCGTCTCAACATTTGACATCAACAGAATTACCTGCTTAGCTCCTGACTGGAGTAAAGACGGCATGGGATTTTTACTTCTTCAGAAACACTGCACATGTGCAATCGAACGAGCCCCTGTCTGTTGCCCTGAAGGCTGGCATCTTGTGTTTGCTGGAAGCAGATTCTGTACTGACGCTGAGCAAAGATATGCACCCATAGAAGGTGAAGCAGCAGCTATCAGCTGGGCACTTGAAAAGTGCCGCATGTTCATACTAGGTTGCCCAAACGTTATAGTCGTGACCGACCATGAACCACTCAAAGGACTTTTTGGTGATCGAGATCTCAGCAAAATTCACAACCCTCGCCTATTCCGACTCAAAGAGAAAAGCTTGAGATATCGTTTCACCATGCAACACTGCCCTGGAAAATGGCACAGAGCCTCTGATGCTATTTCCCGCAATCCAGTCACTACAGTACAAAGCCTACTTGATACATTCTCTATAGAACCCTCCCTTATAGAAATTGATGAATCAGATGAGACTTGTGCAACAATGAGATTGACAGCCCTCACATCAATATCTCAATTAGATGATAATCCTGCCATAACTTCCCCTGACCACATTCGTTTTGCTGGTCAAGAAGACACACAATACACCCTATTACGGAAAACCATAGACAATGGTTTTCCAAACAGTCGTCAAGCAACACCACCTACAATCCGGGAATACTGGGAAGTTCGTAACCGCCTAAGCAATGAAAATGGTCTAATACTACTTGACAGGAGAGTAGTGATACCAACCTCCCAGCGCAAGAACATATTAAAATGCCTACATTCAGCTCATCAAGGAGTAGTTGGCATGAAAGCGCGTGCCAATGACTCAGTTTACTGGCCTGGAATGAATGCCTCAATTCGCAATTACAGGTATAATTGCATTACATGTTCAAGGAATGCCCCAAGTCTACCACATGAACCAATCCAAATGACACCTACACCTGAATGGCCATTTCAACAGATTGTAATGGATTTGTTCTATGTTAAATCCTTCACATATCTTGCTTGTGCAGACAGGCTCACTGGATGGCTCATTCTGTACCGCATCAAGCCAGGGCAAGCGGTTGCTTCCAGGTTGATTTCCATCTGCAGAGAAATATTCCAAACATATGGTGCACCTGAGGAACTTAGTACAGATGGTGGACCGCCATTCTCAGCTTACTCATTCCAACAATTCCTAAAAACCTGGGCTGTTAAGCAAAGAATTTCATCAGTGGCCTATCCCCAGTCTAACGGACGTGCAGAATTGGCAGTCAAGACTGCAAAAAGACTCATAAAAGACTGCACAGGACACCAGGGTTCCTTGGACAATAACATGGCAGCACAAGCAATCTTGCAATATAGAAACACCCCTATCCAAGGCATTGGCTTATCACCAGCGCAACTCCTGCTTCATAGACGTCTTCGAGATTTTATCCCATTGCACCCACAGTTATATAAACCACACCCTGAATGGATAGCCGCAGCGAAAAAACGAGAACAGAGATTATCCAAACGCAATGCAGACCTCATCAAGAAGTACAACCGTACTGCACATGCACTATCCCCACTTTATAAAGGTGACACAGTCTCCATTCAAAACCCAAATAGCCGTCGATGGGACATAGCTGGGCGAATAGTAGAAACACTTCCCAACCGTCAATATAGAATTAGAGTTGCAGGATCAGGCAGAATAACCCTGCGGAACCGTAGGTTTCTAAGGAAACTTGAAGCACCCATAATCAAGACCCCCATACCAAGCGCCATGCCTGTGTCACCTGAGCCGACAATTACGGATACATGCAGACCACATCAATCTGCCAAAGACTTGGAAAATGGTGACATTACATTACAAAATAAACCAGCGTCCCAGGGCCCTACTCAATCACAGCCATCAAGAACGAGGATTCCCAGGGCGCTATCCCGACTACTCTCGTACAATCAGCCAGGCAATAGGGAATTAATTCCTCCCCAACGGCCAATATGCTTCCGCAATGGGGAGAGGAGGGAGATGTAGAAGTCAAGTGACTTACCTGCCAACATGGCTGCCTCCTTCTATTTCCTTGTAAAAGCTGATTTTACCTTATTTTATAGGAGAGCGCCTAATACACCAGTTGGGTTGGTCCATTTTGCTAGAATGGACCTTCCCAATACATTTGCATGAGGGGTCTTTGTTCAGCTATATATTTCTCCATAAATGACTCAAGTCAGTTTTGGCTTTGGCTACATTTGCCTACTTGTGTGCTAAACCTCTGGCAAACTAGCTAATATCCAACACTGGGGTGACAGTATTGGGCAAGCTTGCCAAGTCTGATATCTCTTGGAGATTGAAGGTTGTTTTCTGATGAAGCCTGTGGACCTGAGCCAAGATGTGTTATTTTTATTTTATTTCTTTAGCCAGGAGTGGGTGCTATTGGGTGGAAATTCTGGATTACATGATTTTTTTTTTCTTTGAGCATGTGAGTAAAAATGGAAAATTTTAGTTCAGTTTTTGGTGTTCAGAGTGTTAACATCCTGCCAGTGGTATAAGTTAGTACAGCATGAATCAAAAAAATATCTGGTTTTAGGAAAAATGTAACATTCCTATTTGGTATTCAGTTGAACAAATTAAGTGGGTACACTTTTATATTATCTGCCTTGTGCAATTTTTGCTTCCTCTAAAGGTTTTTCCATTTTTTTTTTAATTTTTAAAAGATGTAATCTTTTTTGCCATATGTTGAAAGTGTTATCCTGCCTCAATTATTTACAAGGTGCACAAAAGCAAAATTTTCTGCAAGAGTCTTATATGTACATGTTTTGGATTTCTGTTCTTTCCTTTTCCTGTATTCCAAAATAAATGTTTGTCCTTTAAAATTTCATGCAGCATTTGAGTCTTGGTTGTTAATTGCATCTTATACAATTTTCTATTCCTACTAACTAGGTTTTTGTGTTTGGCACAAGAATTTAGATTTGGTAGGGAGCTAATTTTTTTTATAAATGATAAAGAAACCTATCAGATCAACAAGATAGATATGTTAATATTTATTTGCATCATTCTCAGCATTTACAAGAAACAACCACAAAGAGATTCAGTTCAATAGAAAAAAAAAGCACATTAAAGTTGAATGTTATTGATTTTCTGTAGCCCATAAATTCTGAAAGACTGTCTCGATAAAACAGTAAAAAACCCAGTTCCTGGAAAGTATTTGGTAAAGTAGTTTAGACTAAAATGTATTTATAGTATTTAAACTGATTAAAATTTTGAATAATCACAGGAATTTGTTAGTATTCAATATTCAAAGTGTTTTAAGTTGAAAGATGAAATTGACAAACACTATCTGGGATTAAGAAAGTATTAAAAATTCAATCGATTAATAATGACACCACTAATGATGTTGACGAATTCAATGTACTTTCAACATTTATGCTTGAAAATGTAATCCACAAGCTTTTTACAGAAATACAGTAATATTTCAACAGGAAGTTGTAAAATACAAAAGTGTATAAATGTGCAATTCAATATTGTTGCATTAAAACAGAAGGAACCCCATCTACTGAGACATCAGAAATTAATTCTTTCATTTCTGATTTCTATTAAATGACAATTACTATTAATTATTCTACAATAATATCTTTCAAGTTTTAAATATTGGTATGATTTCAAGTGATTATTTGATAAGAAGAATGAATAGAAGTTTGTTCAACAGACAAAATGCTAAATTTGAAAAATTATTCTTTTAATGCCATGTTCTTTCAATAATGGATTCTTTAGGGAATTCCTTTTCTTTATTATCTGTAAATCACCATGACTTACTGGGAAATATAGTGGAGTCATTTCCTGTTGTTTTCTCCATGGTTTAGTATTTGAGTTTTCCATCTCTTAAACTGGTTGTGACCCAGGACTTGAAAGCCAAGTCTACATTACTATTCAAAGTGGTTGTATTTTCTAAAGCCAGCATCAACTGAATGTTCAATTCTCTTTATAAAATTATTGTCATTATCCCAAAAAATATTTTCTTGGTCATCTCTACTTTAACATCACTACTTATCGGATTATCTCCACTTGACATCAAAATTATAAATATAATATTTATAATAATTATAAATATAATTATAAATATATAAATATATATAAATAAATAAATAAATATAAATATATATATATATATATATATATATATATATATATATATATACAGAGTAACCCGGATATAAGAGAGTTGTCGGGACAGGAGAAGGAGTCTCTTATATCCGGTTTTCTCTTATATCCGGGTTTGGTCTATTTTGTTTAGGTAAGTATGGCTCTAATTTGGGACCAGAGAAAATATCTCTTATATCCGGGTTTCTCTTATATCCGGGTATATATATTATATATATATATAACCTTCATATAAAAGAAGTCTACCACCTTGTTAGTTTTTTCAAAAGCTAAATCCTGCCATTGACTAGGGCTAAAAATTTTTAAGTAAGTTAGCCCTTTTTGGATATTTTGGTAAGATGATGCTAACTTGCTAAGAGAAATAACACTACAGGTGAGTAAGCACCCTGTCAAGGGTCAAAAAGGTAGATATAGTTATGGCAAATAAGTGGCCTCTTTCTGAGGTAGGATTATCCCTCTGCATGAGGATGTAGTCAGTATAATCTTGAACCCATTCGACAGTGTGTTATGGTACAAGAAACCCTTCTACTTACAGTCTGTTCATAAAATTAATAATAATTAAATGGTAAAACATATTTACATTTCATAAGCAGACGCGATACCATTTGCAGCTCTTCCCATGCCATAAGCACTGTGGAGTTTTTCTGAGATTTCCATAAATTTTTTCAAGTGCTGTAAAAAATTGAAAAAAGGGAACATTACAACAAATTCTTTGAAACAAATTGTTTCTCATTTGTCAATTTATATACTTAAAAAGTCGACAATGTATCCCAAGACTTAAATGCATTTTACAATTACAGGTGTCATGCAGAATAATGTTTAGCAGTAGAAATAACAATCAGCAGTTCATGTTTAAACTCTGATGAAAGCTTTTTATATTCACTTTGCATTAATACCTTTGGAAAAGGTATGAATCCACATCTCTTTACAGTCTGTTCATTACCAGATATTTTGGAAAAGATTTCACCTCATTATTGACATGCCATTATGGGAATGAAAATATCTATCATCATTGTGGTTACTAGTTAATGGAGGTAAATAATATTATATGTTAGGTAAGTCACCAAATAATGACGGTTAATAATATCATGTCATGTCAGGTTGACCCAGATGATGTGTGCACTAGAAAAGAAAGGTTTATTCTTCAATTTGTGTTTCCTTCTATTATGGGCATTATTATATCCATGATATAATAACACTGTACTTCATGGACAGAACAGAATGGTTTTCATCAGAAAATTCAAATAGGAAAATCAGGAAATTTTCATGGGAACTGTTAGTATAGATTTATTCTTTATTATCCATAAAGGCCTAATACTATGTTTAAGCCTCACCAAAAGCTTTTTCCTGACATATAGTGTTTACTAACAATTATGAAATGACACTCTGAGAAGTCACAACAAAAGTCAATTGAAAATAAAATGATAGAAATTCTAGTAAAAAATTAATAAGAATTGACAATGCTTGTTACTAAGTTGTTTTCATTAAATATTCATGTGGATGTCACTCTTGGATTAAAAAGAATAACAGAACTTAGTGAAAAAAAAATCTTCTCAAAGACAAGTTTCATGCTCTACCACTGAACCAAAAGATTTACAGTCTTAAGTACTGATGTAATGGAATAACCTGTCACCCCCATTGGTAGTAACTACCTATAAGTATCTGTAAGTCAACGGACTACAGAGACTAGCTGGGACCTGTTGAGTATGACTCAGACTTATGCGAGAACTATCGACCTTCCAATAGTAGCACTCACTACTGGATTGACTTGCAACAAGCTTGTTCATAACTGTTACCTTTATTCTTATTGTACTGGTTTTTTACAATAAACCTTTACTTATTTTATCCACCTTGTTTTTCAAGTATATATTCCTATTAGCACGGAATATAACAAGTACAAAGCTATTTCAAGAGAAATGTCTACACAGGTTGATTTTAAAGAAAGCAAAGAGAAAAAAAGTAATAACAAAATCAAAATGTGAAAAGAGAAAGATTTGTTTTATTCTATTCACCTCAAGAGCAACATCAGGATCTTTAGCATCAAGGTAAGCAAGACCAAGTTTATAGATGGCTTCTCCAATATCATTTTGATCTTTAGCTGGAAAATAGAAAAAAAAAGTAGTCAGGAAAATAGATATTTAGATAAAAGCAAATTATATATATATATATATATATATATATATATATATATATATATATATATATATATATATGTATGTATGTATCATGTAGTATATCTGATAATATTTATATTGATGAAGAAATATGCTGTATTTATGGGATAAAGTGCTCAATATCATAGATAGAGCATGTGTAAATATAAAAGTGAACATAGAAGTCAACATTTAGAGGCGACAGTCTGTTTCATGCTAGATGCAATTGTCAGGCCATGAGTGCTGTTCTATATATATATATATATGTATATATGATTAATACAAATAAAATTTATGACTTAGCTGACTGATGTTATACTCAGCACATTGACTCCAGAGTTTTATAGATGAACCTTTTAGCAATTGTTTGGTCCACTCATCAGGAGATTTCAGCAATTTACAGCCATTTTTCTCATTTTGAGTTATTTTTATATTAAATTAGAAATTGATTTATGTGCTAGTTGTTAGTGCTAGATTGATTTTTTTTCTCTTTTTTGTGTATATGTGTTTGTGTACACATGTGCAGTGCATATGTGTTGAATGTTGTAGTTATTTCTCATCATCTTTTCTCTCTATACTTTCTCCCTATTCCTTTGCCTTCTTTTTTCTCTTTAGGAACTGACATATTTGATAAGATAAATAACAAATAGGAAATGTTTGATTTCCTATTTGTTCTTTATCTTATCATTCTGTCAGATTCTGATCCATATTTGATTCCAACACATCTGAAATACATATATATATATATATATATATATATATATATATATATATATATATTATAAATTAACTGATTTAAAATATGGTATTTTTGCTACAAAGTTCTAACCATGTTTCAAAGATGGAAGCTAAAAGCTTCAAATTTAATTTTGTAATTAAATTAAAGACATTAGTTCCATTTCATCCTCAAGTGAATTTTGGAGTAACTTATTTTTAAAATTACTGGGTTTTAAAGGCACTGCAAAAATTCATAATTCACATTTCCAAGGATACAGAGAAATCCATTCATCCACACACGAGGTGCTTGCAAGTTCATTATCGCTGTATTTTGTTGTATCAGTTATTAGTTACGTTTGAAGAAGGGTTTTTGTTTAGGTAGGGGTAGTGATGTATGTTTCAACAAATTCTGACATCCGTTAAATGCATGTAGTCTGGATTTACATTGAGTACTATTTTGTAAAAATAAAAATATCTATAAGAACACTGGATTATATATCTTACTGTTCTTTCTTTTTTTATATATATATATATATATATATATATATATATATATATATATAAAGAGAGAGAGATAGATTAGAATTTACTATATTTATAGGGAAAGTGTACTCAGTATCAGACATAGACCATTTATCAACATAGTCAGAGTGGTCATAGGAATCAACACTGCATGGTGACTAGCAGTTTTACACATTAATGTGATCTTCAAACCAAGAAGATCTGAAAATCAAATTATATATATATGTGTAAATTGTCCCAAAAGTAATGTTTTCTATTTTATTAAGTACCACCACAATATCAGGAGTGGATTTTCTTTTTTTTTTATATAGACATTGAACTTTCATGTCAATATTATTCCACTGGTGTAGCTTTTATGAGTACATGAATGTAATTAAGAAAGCAGAATGACTGCCGAAGTGAGAGAGGTTACCTCTACATTGAAACATGGTCTTTATTTAGAATTGAATAATGATAACTCATCCAAAAGGTAAACTAGTGGGCTCAACTGATACTATCAGATTTTACATGTATATGAATGAAATGACTGTGTACCGCTAATCTCTTGAAGAAACCACCTGCTTGCTTTTGAAATTCTTGCTTTTGCTTGGACACAAACTTCCACTATAGCAAATATGTAATTCCTCAGCCACCTCCAAAGAAGATGGATAGATAGAAGCAAAGAATTTAACAAAAGCAGATGCAAAATAAGATGGAATAACAAACAACAAACATACTAAATAGTTATCCTATATCATTTTATGCTATAATCTGCTTCAAATTAGAGTTCTTCCTGATTCACGATGCATTAAAACCTGTTGGCCAGATGTGAACACTATGAAACCAAAATTAAAAATAAAAACATTATGATGCACAGGGGCTCCAAACATTGCATCTGGTTCACAAAACGAATCCCCCAAAAAATAAAATAAAATTTAAACATCAGAGCCAATCAAAAACAATGCCATTAAAAGCAAAAACATGTCAAAAATGCCGAGTCATGTATTCAACAAGACTGCTTAAAAGGACCTACACAGCTACCCTCAAGGCAGTTACCAGAGGCCTCTTGGTCAACTGATCTGACAAAAATTTCAAACATAATACCAGAACATAACCAACTCTTCTATCTTTGAGATCAAGCACTTTCACTCACAAGTGCCACCTCCATCGGCTACAAGAGTCATTCTACCTTGATCCAATGTATACATTGGTAATACAGATAATTTTATTTGAACATATCTTGTCTCCTTTACTTTCTTCCTCAATGGCAATGCATCATTGTTTTCATTTGTTACTCGTGCAACCATATGCAATATATAATACTTATCTATTTGACAACAGTTATAAGAAATGAGTATCAGAGTTAAATACTGATCATGACAAATATAATTGCCTTTTGTCAAAGTCAGTCTTTATTAAGATTATTATTATCAAAAGCAATAATAATATCATTCAAAAGTGTAAGATTTTAGCATGCAACAAGCTGTAAATTGTGCACTGTTATCTCAGAACAACTTCTAAAATATTCTATAACAAGAGACAGACAAATTTGCCCCCCCCATTATGAGCTATTAGATTGGTAAAAATAATGTCGTTTTCTCACATAGTAACATATGTGAGAAAACATTATTTTTGCACCAACCTAATATTTTTATATTATTCTGCTTGGTGTTTGGAATATACTCTCTTTACGACCACAATTAACATTTTAGTTACTGAATTTTTAAACATGCAAGATGTTTTTTTTTAAATAATATTTTTTATTAAAAAATGTCAGCTGAATGATTCGATGTGCCCTGAATTGTTTAAGTTAAAAATAGTTAGCTGACTACTTCATCAAAAAGAGATAACAAAGCCTTTTAATGCTTTTTGTATCTTTTAAAATATCATCTAAAAAAACATCTTTTCTCCTTTTCTTTCTTCCACAACGGCAATATGTGGTTGTTATTTTTCATTTGTTACTCTTTCAACCATATGCAATATTTAAAATTTAGAGACTTATTGGTTATTAGCAGTAAAAATGAAATATTTTATTCCATATTTCAACTTACCTTCTAAAGCTCTTTCATAAGCCTTCTGTAAATATAAAAGAGCTTCTTCTGTGAAACCGCTTTCTTTTTTTTTCATAGCTATAAATGTGTAGATCTGGAAAAGATAGCTGCTGGCTTGCTGATGAAGGTTGAGTCCCTCATCATTTGTCCATTCCCGACCAGCAGTCAGTTCATAATACCATTCCAACTTTTCCATTGCCATAAGATATTCACCTGTAGAGAAATAAACCTATCAGTACAAAAAACTCTTTCATCCTTGTATATATATATTTGTTTTTTGACACAAGTTCCAACACGGTAACTATTTGGGAGAAACCAGAACAAAATTCTGACTTTGTTTTAACAACCATAAGAAAATCACCAGGGACAATAACAATAGAGTCTCCCAGTCACAAATCACTTCAATTTATTACATCATAATGCAAATGACATTAGATGTGTGCTTTCGGTGTCTTCATTCAACAGCCAAGAGGTGAGATGTAGATCAAAGTTGAAATTTTATTTTCAAAAGAAATTCAAACATGGAAGGATTAAACAGAGATTTGGTTTTACTCAGAGAGTATAACTTCCACAGGGAGATCTCCAACCAATGAAATTCTTTGAAAGAATAAGTCCCACTTCTTTGTTTATTCCTCGCATCATTGAAAAAAAAACAGAAAATTCTGACTTTAAAATTTATCTCTTAGTGCTTTGTTTCAGTCAAAAGGTTTATATAAAATAAATATCAATTTTATTGACAATATTGGTATCATTTTGTTGGCTTTTTATCCTTCAAATTTCATTAACCAGCCTATTTATTCTACATATGAGAAGCACATGTGGACCACCTTTAATCTTATATATATATATATATATATATATATATATATATATATATATATTGTGTGTGTGTGTGTTAGTAACATTTTTCTGAATCATCTGAAGAGTTCAATGCATCAACTGCATGTCTCTATAATTCAACTCTTTTGGTGATATAGAAAAATAAAAAGAACAATGATGCAACTAAAAAACTTTAAAAGTAAGATAATTTTAAATATATGTAAATATTGAAAATTAGTTTCAATTGGTTCCACTTATAACATGAGGACAAGGCAGAGAATCAGCTGTTAAGTTTACTTAATCCTACTTTTAGTTTTAAATTTGTAGTGATACTAGGAAATTAGTATGCATAATTTGCATAAGCACAAGTGAACACTCATATAAGTGGTCACTGAGAATAACAAAGTAGTACAACAAGCTTAGCGGCTGATTAGTGCTAACCTCTACATCACAACAAAATTCATGTATATATTAGCTTACGTATTTAATATTTAATATATTTAACATAAATAAGAAAATGCAAAATTACATAAAGGTTTTGAAATAAAATGCAATTATAAAATTACTTCACTGCACCCATTTTTTGACAGTATGGCTAAAGTTGTAAATTTCATAAAGCCTCAAACGAAACTAAAATGTTTCTATTGTAAATATAAATAGCTGATTTTGCATTTGTTTGTTAGTCATGTAGGCACTTGATCCTCAAAATTACATTCTACCTGTTCAGTACCTAAATAATTTTTATAATTCCTCATACAATAAGCAACTTGATCTCCTTTGATGCTCACTTTATCTTGAAAGCAGATAGTCAACTGATTGGTCAGTCTTTTTACTTAAAATCTACTTTGGTAAACTTATAAAGAATTTGCCAAAATAGATTTTAAGTGATTCTTACTAGGAAGGCTCAAGAAAACCGTTTTATGCTAAATATAGAATTTTCAAGGTTTCAAATATTATCAGGTATGTATATGATGATGCATCTGTTTTTCAATTCAAGATACCAGAAATAAATAGAATACAATTAAATTTTACTTCTGAACCCATCTTTAAACTGTTGTTACTTCTGAAACTTGTTAAAATTTTTAAAAATAATTATTGCTTCTACTTTGCAGCTTTCTGTAAAAAAATATTATTTAACCATCAAAATGTTCTATAAACAAGTGCATGTTTCTTATTCATAGTAGAAAAATCTAAAATTATAATTTGGATCAGTTGTCCATCAGCAATAGAAACAAGATCCAGATTTTTTAAGGAAGAAGGAAAGATTTCAAAAGTGAATCAGGAATTACCAATATTATAAAGAATAATTTTGAAGTATATTTTAAAAATCTCATGTTTTATTTTAAAGGAAGATCATGTGAAATTATCAACTTCTATACACAGAGACAGTAGAAGAGAAATATTTTTATTTTTAAATACTCTCTTAAATATACATACCTACCATCATATATTATATACAAGGCAGTGTTAATGTTTGGAAAGCAAATAGTATATACACTTCAGCATGCTTTCTAAGAATGAGAGAGTTATCATTCACATGAAAATTAAGTGCAACAATAAATATTTCTGAAGGAGTGAAGTTAGTTAAAATAATAATGGTGTCAAGGGAAACACTTTCTTTTTCACACTTTGTTTTTTTGGCAGACATGAAGGTTCAAGATTGTCGAATTTACTTTACTGATCTTAATCACTTCACCAGAAATCATAGATGTTATGAAGATATCACATTTACCATCTACCATATTCATACTTCAGGTTTAAAAGATGAAAGATAATCTAAAAAAACCTACCACTGTCTTTGAGGGCCAAAGCCATGTTGCAATATCCTTCAGCATAAGTTTTACCCTCATCAGAATCTACCAGACAACTGACTTCCAAACATGTTTCCCGAAAATGATCGGACAACCACTTGTCTTCCTCATTGCTGAAATGATTTGCTAACACCAATCGAGCTTCATATGCCAGTCGATAATTCTCTGCAAAAAAATGTAATATTAAAATGAAAAAAAATTAGATACCCTTGTTAAAGATCAAAGAAATACAAGATTTAAGAACTGAGACAGAATTCACAGTCATTTGTCCAATGACATTCAAACTTATTTCAGAGAAACCCTTAATGTCATAGATATACAAGCATAGCACTGAAATGATGTTGTTACAAGAATCCTATCTTAACTAATTGTGTTTTTCACTGTAATTATTTAATCTACAATATGACAAAAAAAACTTTGAAATTTTTATCAAAAGATCTACTATACACTACTCACATTAAAATCAGCATTGTCTTTCTGGAGGTTGCAATTTTATTTTCCATCAGTGTATATTATTCAGTGATATAAAAAATATATAACTCTTTAGTCATTTCTTAAGAATAAGTGACTAATTTTAAAGTTTAAATATTTATTTTCTGAGTGAAAGATATTCACAAACAAGTAATTCCATCTTCACTTTTTCAAAAATAAATCACAAACTAAATCAGTCTGACAGACAACCTTTATCTCATTTGGAAGCAATAAATCACAGTAAGTCTTAAAAAAATTCCATGAAAAACTTCTCGAGAGTTTGTGTTTGATTTCTTGAGTAAAATCTGAGTAATCAATTAAAATGAGATCTTAAAAGAGGAAGTCAGTAGAATAAATGTTACTCTACTTAAAATTTAAACTATTTCATTTAGATTATTTCTGAATATTGTCAAATAAAATCAGTTTTCTTTTTAAAATCCACTTCTTTGAATTAAATGGGTTCTGTTTGATTGTGGATAAACCAAGAGTTACTACCTGCTTGCTTATTTTGTTCAGTCATTACTATCACTGTTGTTAAGTATAGGTTTTTCACCAATATCTGCTGTGTTTTTCACTTCTAAACATTATCATTCAAAACCATTCTGAATTTATCCAGATCATACTGTTTTATTTAAAAGAACAATTTCACAGATGATCTTGAAGGATCCATGGTTTCTGACACACTTGTAACATAATCTGCTCTTTGCCATTTAAGTTTGTTAATGGCTTCTAAGATGTCTCTCACTCTTGTTTGTTCTCTCATACATTGAACTGTTTTGCAGTCTTTACAGGTCATGATTTGTTGTGTGTATGTTGCGTAGGTTTTAGTTTGAGGGCCGATTTTTGAGCTCAATACAAAATGTGAAGACAATGTAGTTAAGAAAAGTTGGGATGAATTGATTTGTTTTTTACAGTTTATCAACTTTTGTAGGTTATTTAAAGCCAGAAAATATTTTTAAATTATAAGGATTTTTTGAAGATAATAATGATTTATTGATACAAGTCTTACTACTTAACTCATAGCTGGAGAAAGAAGATATGGATTCATACCTTTCCCAAGAGTATTTGCACATAAGTGAATATGACAAACCAAACTTGAACTTGGCATTCCGATTTCCAATTCCAAACCATTATCCATTACACTACTTGTATATCCAAGCTTACAGCAGCTGGTATTCCCAAGCAGTCACCCATCTAGGTACCAACCAACCAACCTTGACATTGACTAACTTTGTTGATCATACAGGAACTGGTATTTCAACATGATATGGCCATAGGCTAGTTTGGATGACGAAGTGTTTATAGTTTTGTGTAGAACATTTTCTTGTATTCTTTTTTGGTGTCAATTTAAATTCTACCTCACACTATTCTAAAGTTTCTTTTGACATTGACTTTACTTATGACCTGAATATGTTTGATACTTTCTTTCATCTGCTAAGATAATACTGATTTTGTGTTTGATTTCTTTTAGGAGTGGGGAGAGATTTTCCAAGTTCAGTAGTTATTTGGTTTTGTAGCTTGTATCCAAAGTTGTCAATACAATCTTTATTTCCTAACTTGACTACTGAAGTTCGTCACAAGTCATTGTAAAAGTTGTTTAATTCCTTAACACTGAAGTTTTTTACTAATGTTCACCCAATACAAGGCCCAAAAGCCACTCAAGGTAGAGGGTTACTGCATGGTGTTGTATTGGCATAAGAAAAGGGAAGAAGTGAAATTCTTGGGGCTATGCAGGAAAGATAACAGCTAACTCTAGATTTGAAAAGGTCAATATCTAATTAGTGAATAGCATTTCAAATTTCACTTGGAGACGTCAGAAGTAATAGTGTCAAAGTAGACATTGGAAGGAACTGAAAACCCAATCCTAAACAGAAAACAAGAGATAAACCACTACTCCTGTTCAAAAAACCATGGAAGAGCATGAAACAGATGATAGGTGAACCTATCTACTCCTATTGGGAGAGAAGAAAGATAAATTAATCAGGGCTCAGTTGGAGATGTTAGGAATATAGAGTTGAGGTAGACTTCAGAAGGAATGCGAAACCCAATCCTAAAAAGGAAACATGGGATAAACCTCTACTCTTGTTCAAAAAACTGGGGAGAAATGTGAACTGGACAATAGACAAACCTATCTGAAATGAGAGTAGAAACTGTAAAGATATTTATTCTGTATCTCCTTGAAAGTTCTATGATGACACTGACTTATGCGTTCTAAAGTAGCTTCAAATCCTGCTACATTGTTCTTATGGTTTCCAACCCATAATTTTCTATTTGCCCCTTTGATACATTTTGTTTATCAATTTTTATAGTTGTTCACCTGGTTTTCTCATTTTCCTAATACCAATGATGTCCCATTTGTTGTTTTAAATCTCACTTAAATCTATGTCTTTAGAAATCGCTCTGACATTTTAAGTGCCAATATAACATACTGTCTTCCTTTTACTGATCTTGAAATTGTGTTTGGATATTCTTGAAGCATATAGCCCTGACTGAAGGAAAGTGATGTGGCTAGGCTTTTATTTAAATCTGATGACCACCAAGAACAACTAACATTTTGTTATAAATGCAAAACATTAGAAATGATGAGCCTTAATATGCCCTGTTGGCAGTAGTAGTAATCAGCATCTGTTTATCTTGCAAGACAGTAATGGTTGTGTTGGCAGTAAGCAAGAATAAATTGATTAGGAGTTCACAGAAATTGGAATTTGATACCAACATGGCATTAGGCAGACTTAGAACTGTAGAACCTACCAGCAAGCATGGCAGATTCGGCTTCCATCAATTGTTTCTTGATTATATTCAATTTGTCTTTTTCTTCTTCCAATAATGTTTGTTTCTTTTCATATGGTGATATTCGCTTCTTCTGCTCTTGAATGAGATTGAAGATCTCATCAAAGGACAAATGAAAGCCAGATGCGAGCAACTCAACACACAGACTATGCTTGAAAGACTTCCAATAGCTGCAAACAGAAAGAGATATTGTAACTAATTGATTGCATCACCAAATTAAAAGAACATGTTAGCAACAAATATAAGAAAGAAAAAGAAGGAAAATGATATTGCATTAGTTTTCCTCACACAAATAATTAATTCTAGCAACTATCATGTTTATACAGAAATACATGGAAAGGAATAAAGTGAGCGAAACGAAAGCACGAATATTGGATGGTGGAATTAATCTCAAAATTAATAAAATGAACAAAATAGTTTTTCCTATGCTATCAAAAATGACGGAAATATGAAATTTATCCATTATCATTTTAGGTTTTCACATGTGAATCTTTACATTTTTTTTTCAATTATTAGTTTTAGTCAACTTTTTCAGCTCCCGGCTTGCTTACCATTATCATAAAAAAAAGACACTACCACCTGGTGTTGCCAGTACAAGGGAGACAACTCTATCCATCAAAAAAAGTTACAGACATCACTAGCCAAAACATACACATATGTGGTATATTAGCAAATCTCTCACTCTCTTTCTATACATATATATGTATTTCACCCCATCCCATATATATATATATATATATATATATATATATATATATATATATAGTATGTGAACATAGAAATTGATACAGTATAATGACTGTCAGTTTCATGCTTCCAGCAATTTTAACCTAGAAAAGCATGAAAATGGCAGTCACTATGCAGCTGATTCCTATGTCCATGCAATATATATGCAGTTGTCTCCGTGCAATCTATGGCTATACTTTTCACAATAAGGTGTCCAATGTTGATCTTCTCACAAAATGCAACATTGTTGGAACTGAAATACCTGATGCAGTCACAACTTTGCTGGGCTGGTCATGTTGCAAGGATGAGTAACAATAGAATACCTAAAGTCCCTGATGTATAGCCAACTTGATAGTGGACTGTTGGACGGCCATGGGGGTCAGGTATAAAGAGTAACTTCTCAGCTGTCAATGTGCCTCATAATAACTTAGGTGAGTTGCCCTGGATAGAAATAACTGGAGATATTTGTGCCAGAGCGATATCAGAAATCACTTGTATTGATCAGCTGAGGGGGCGAAAGACAAGGGCAAAAAGCATCAGCAAATATTCCTGTACCTATCCCAAGATCTTCGTTGTTTCAGAATATTTGGACTTGTATGCAGGTTACTAGTGGGGCTGAAGTTTCGCATATGACACAAGCATAAAAACTGAATGTGATTATTGGGTGGTTATACATAGAAATCAACAGGAGAGTCCATCATATATATATATATATATATATATATATATATATATATATATATATATATATATAAGTGAACATAGAAGTCAACACTTAGACACGACAGTCTGTTTCATGCTATATGCAATCGTCAGGCACTCGTGGCCTGACGATTGCATCTAGCATGAAAGAGACTGTCACCTCTCTAAGTGTTGACTTGTATGTTCACTTTTATATTTACACACGCTCTATCTATCTATCTATCTATCTATCTATATATATTAGGTTGGTGCAAAAATAATTTCGCTTTTTCACATAGTAACATATGTTAGAAAACGAAATTATTTTTGCACCAACCTAATATATATATATATATATATATATATATATATATATATATATATATATATATATGATAGGAAAAAAACAAGTAGGAAACAGATCTTAACCAAACATGTTTCGATTTATTAAATCTTTGTCAGAGATCAAGATAGAAATGATAAAAAATGACAATCAGCAAAATGATGCAGATTAATACCATGTTATGTTTGGCTATTTCTTATTGCTTCGATATGTGTCACATGTAATGAAGTAACAGATAATATTTAAATATGCATGGCAAACATTCTCAACACTAAAGTATGTAAAAGTTAGCAAGATGCAGTAGGATGTTTTGATATAACAAAACACAACATACCATTAATCTGCGTCTCTATAACAAAACTTTAATAAAGTAAAACCTGTTAGATGAAGAGCTCTTTCATACTTGTTCTTTTTCCTAACATTTTGTTATTAGGTTGGTGCAAAAATAATGACGTAATAATGTCGTTTTTTGACTTTAAAAAATACGTCAAAAAACGACATTATTACGTCATTATTTTTGCACCAACCTAATAGATTCCTATCTATGCTATATATATATATATATATATATATATATATAAGCAAGAACTGTATAATTTTCTCAGAGCTTTATTTTCATTTAATTGAAATTGTAACAAGAATCAAAGTTATTATATATCATTATTGACATTATTGTATACACATCAATAAGTCTGTAGCTTAACAAAAAATAAACATTTATTTCACACAAATATTTATTTTTCCTTGTTAATCCACTTAAATCAGGAGTGAATTTTAATCAAACATTATACAGGGAAAATTCCAGATGAAAATTCACTTTATAATTACATGTCAAGCTATGGTTTGGTTTGGTTTGGTTTGGTTTGTTTTATGGCATATCAACCTCATGGGTCATTTAATGCCAACAACTTTTTTTTTTCCTGGTAATATTTTTGTTAATGCTAATATCTTCAATAAACACTTACACCAAAACCAAAGAAATTTAGACAATGTAAAAATAAAAATAAAAAGAGATGAAGATAAACAAAAATTATGTAACTATAGAAATCCTCATAAGTGTCATCTACAAAATAAATGCCGCACGGAATCATTAGTATACCACTGTAATATCTCATCTATTGAGAATCCTGAAAACATAAAAATCTATATAGGTTGCACAATACATGAATTCAAAAAGCGGTTCAATCAACATCAAACTTCATTTAGGATAAATGAATACAGAAATCAGACATCCCTTTCAAAATATTTCTGGCACTTAAAAGAATAAAAAAAAAACACCTACAGTAAAATGGAAATTAATAAGAAAAGCTAGAATATGTAGGTCATTAAATGACCCATGTCCTTTGTGCATACATGAGAAACTATATATTACTAAGTTAATAAAAAATAAAAATTTACTGAATCAGAGAAATGAAATAGCTATTCTTTGGTGTCATTGTCAAAAAATTTCCTTAAATAATATTTAAAAATAAAAATAAAATAGAAAAATGGGAGCTGATAATATACATACGCATATTTGATATGAAAAAATTTTAAATAATTTAAGTAATTTTATTACATTTACTTGTTTTAAATAGAAATATAGTCTATTAGAGATTAAGAGTAAAAATATTTTAAAATTGTAGTTAAATAAAACGTATTATAACCCAAACACCCCTAGATAGAATCTTTAAGTATATAAGTACGAAAAAAATGCTGAAAACTTTTTGCCATTAAAAAAGAGAGAAAAAATACAAAAAAAAACTCCAGACGATATGCATTTAACAGATGTCAGAATTTGTTGAAAAATACACCACTACCCTCCCTAAACTTAACCTCTTTTTCGAACGCAACTCATAATTGATACAACAATAGTTAATAAAAATGAACACGCTACCACCCCTGTCTGAATGATTGGATTTCTCTGTATCCTTGGAAACAGAAAATTATGAATTTATATGTGCATTTAAATCTCAGTAAATTTAAAAATAAGTTATTCCAAAATTCCCTTGAAGATGAAACGGAACTAATGCTTTTAGTTTTATTATATAATTAAATTTGAAGTTTTTAGCTTCCATTTTTGAAACATGGTTATTACTGTGTAGCAAAAAAACTATATTTTAAATCAGTTAATTTATAACATATATACACCATTGGCAGTGCCAGCTTTATTTCATATCCAAGAATTTAATTTCTTCTTTGCAGATCACTTCCTTTATGATAATGGCATTGATGACTAAATTCACTGCCAAATGTGCAGGTTCAGGACTAGAAGCTTCCAGTTTCATCAAAACTTGCTCCTGTCATCCATTCCCTTATGCCATTTGGTTTTGCATGAATTGATTGGACGTAAAGAGAGTGGTGATGGCATGAATTTGTTTAAGGTGGAACTCAACTTGCCAGAAAGTGATGCACACACTTCATTTCACGACCTTCCTCTGTGGCACATATGGAATGAGACACGCAGAATCCAGTTATGAAACTGCAATGGACTGCTGTTGATACTGTTATAATTTTGAGTGTCACCTTCTGTGGCATGTCCATCATGCGTAGCCCTCTTCAGTCACTGGATCAACTGTTGAGCTCTGTTGTAATCATCATCCACTTGTTCTACCATTGAGATCTTTGGGGTTGGTCACATTTAGTCTGGGTCCTCATCTTCGACCTTGCTGCCAAGGGTTGCCTTACTAGGAGTTCAGAACTCCTGACAGCATCGTTCTCAAAGTCATTAGACCATGCAAGCCCTTTGACCATAATAAGGAGTGACCATCAGTGGTACACACAATATATATATATATATATATATATATAATCAAGTGACTAGCAACAGCAGCACTATCATCAGGCAGGCTAGTTTTAAAACAATCTCTACTCTGAATTGTCCCATGGAACAATAGCTTAGTAGTTAAAAACATTGGTTCAATGATATGGTAAGATAGTAACTGTGAGTTACTGGGCTGCATAGTGCAGACTTAGAGCCAATGGAAACAGAGTAAACAATAACTGGCCAACCAAACAAGAACAATGTATCCCCATAGATTAAGTAAAGGGTTCAGTTCAAAATTCCTCAAATGTTACCTGGATTGACAAGCACCAGATGAAGACCAGAGAGTACAATAGCAATAAATGTTGTAAAAATAACACCAAAGATATAAACAACATGTAAATAATGAGGCAAGACAGTCTTCCACATTTTCATATATGTATTTATTTTTTTTTAATATTTGGTTTTGTACCAAAATAGGCTTATCAGATATATGTATTGATAGATATTTACCAAAGTACATTTATTTTGGTAAATATCTTTATAGACATAGATATATAAATATTTACTCAGATTATCACAGAATAAAATAGAGAGAAATAGCAACAATATGATTATGTTGTGTCAGGAAAGCTTGTTGGCCATGAAAATAAACATTTGAAATATTGGGAATTCTGATAGGAAATCTACAACCGTCCCTTTCATTAATCAAGTGTGTGTGTGTGTGTGTGTGTGTGTATGTGTGTACAATTATCACTGTACTTACTTGGCAGTTTCCTTTTTGTTCAGAACTGGTAAATTTTCTCGAAGATACACCTGTTTCTCTAACAAATCTCTTTCTCTTTTACTTGTTGGCACCTTCATTGGTTGTAATAGCTTCCGGCCATGCACAGGTGGTCTCATCAAAAAAGACTGGTCTCTACGAGTCAAACGACGAAACATTCGGTTCGTAGATGTATCCACTGCAGACGCCATGGTTAGGAAATTCTTGAGAAAGAAAAGAAAAAAATTAAATGCAAGATTGTAATTTTTTTATTTTTATTTAACTGTTTTTTAAAATTGATAATATGAAATAATAAATTTTAAAAAACTGTTATATATTATCAAATATTATTTGTTCAATTTATAATATAAATTCTTTCTTTGGAGGAAGAAAAGATACATTTGGAAACTAAAGGAAATATTTTTTCATTTTTTTAGTTTTGGTCATTTGATATGGATTATGTCAGGTCAGTCTACAAATGCTACCGGTACCATGTAAACCAGTACTACCTGCCACATGGTCAGGTCATTGGCAACTAAACCGGTTCCTCCACCAGGATTTTCTGGTGAGGAGAGTGGGTAGACACCCAGCAGGGTTAAAAATAAGACCAGTCAAAGTAGAGATGAACCTTCTTGTAGGTGGATGGTCATCGAGTACATTGAGGTAGATCAGGGTCCATAGCTATGTCTGCAGCTAGTGCAGTGATAACACGGTATCCACTGGGTGGAGGACTTATTAGACTGAAGTCAATGGCCAGGGTGAAGGTTTTTCTATTATAATCAACGGCCATGGGACCATGAGCAAGATGAGCCTTCACATTGGAGGGCATTAGCATAAGGTATGAGCTCCACTAGATCTACTTGTCAAAGACCTGCTATGCATGAATAATCAATAATCTCCAGCTTTCAATTTATATATGTGGTGGGAACTACTGGTCAGGTTCTAAGCCGCACAGCAACCCCACGACCACACCCAGTCAAGGGACATAAAGCGCTTTAAAGATTGTATCAAAATCAATTTCAAAGTGCTTGGGATATCAATTGGTACCAGGGAACTGGAAGCTGAATGTTGACCTTTGTGGAGAACGTTAGATCACCAAGTTTGTAACCAGTGGTGGAACATGCTAAGGTAATCTTGAAGTGCTACTTTCCACCCTAAACTTACAACATGTATGTAGTTTATGTGGTAGTTTTGCTCTTCCAAAGGGGGGGGTCTTCAAAGTCACCTTAGGTCTCGATCCATTGTAAGAAGCCAGAAATCAATCCTTGTGCCTTTTGTACACTCTGTCATAAAGTATGCAAGTCAGCTTCTGGATCAACAAGACTCATGAAAATTCTCCCTTTCAGGTGCAACATTTACGCAAAGGCTTGTAAAAGTAAGGCTGGTTTAAAAAGTCATCTGTGCTCTCATGATCGATGAGTCTGAAAGTAAAAAGAAAATGTTCAAATGTTCCACTGCTGTTCTTTTTCTTTTACTGTACCACCTTGGTTCACTAATTTCTGGTACCATGGGAACGTCAAACATGTCATGCAATATTTCCATCGGTACCTCTTTTCGTGGACTTACTAAATCAGTGAATCTTCGTTTTAAATGATTAAGGTGTCGAATCTACCTTTGTCCCTGTAGCATGTCATTTTTCTGATCCGTTTTTTAACATCATCTTCCCAGAATTCTTTTCCACGTTCGTACATTTTAAAGAACACCTTACTACTAGATTTAAAATATTTATTTATATTATTTTTAATTCCTTGATGTTCTTGTTTTCCATTTTGGTAGTAATTTGTTAAATACGAACTAAATCTTCCTGGCGATTATCAACTCTACAGACAACATTTCAGACATGGTGTTCGGGTTTGGTGTTATTCTGTAAGCACTCAAAAATTGTTGTAGCATTATTTCATCTGACTCCTCTCCCACCGACTTTTTTTAGTGAACTTTTAAAAGTAACAACAAACCGCTTGTCCGTTTGATCTTCGGTGATAAGGGGGAGTTCTATTGCTAATGATTCTATTGTTAATGATTTGCAAAACAAAAAAAAAAAAACTTAAATTCACTAGGCATGAATTGAGTCCCATCATCTGAAACGATAGTCAGGAACACCGAACCTTGCAAAAATCTCATGTAGGAAATTTAACGTTTCTTAGGTAGTCGGTCTTTTACATTTTAATATTTCTGGACATTTAGCGTAACTATCAACTACCACTAGATAGTATGCTTCTTTAATGGCCTTGTAAATTCTATATGTATTCTGGGCCATGGAATATCGGTTTTCGGTCAAGGTTGAATTTTGTTAGGTGGTGACTTCGCTGCCAGAGCACAACCTCTACACGTTTTCACTAAATTTTCGATATTTTGATCTATTTTTGGCCAGTAAGTATAACACCTCATTAAGGATTTCATTCTAGAAATTCCTGGATGCCCTATGTGAAATTCCATTAGCATACGTTTTTGCAACGATATTGGTATCACAATTTTTTCTGATGATGGCCATTCGGAATAGTCTACAGGTATATTATTACATTTTTGTGTTATGGTCCGGTTCCTTGCACCACGGTGATACTGCAAGGTAGAACCAATAAAGAAGAACTCGAATACGGATATGGAATAACACAGATATATTACAAACAGTAATATATACAGAGAGTTAGAAAAGTGTTAGTACGAACAATCAGGCTTAGTAGTAATTGATTGAACGCGACTCTGTTTGGACTGCCTCTGACTCGACTGACTGACTCGCTCTGGCTGACTGACAGACTCCTGACGGACTTCACTCCAGACTTCAGACTAAACAGTGTTTAGTCACCCCCCACCCACGAGGGTATCATGTGGCACAAGGCCGGTTTAACGTGGGATCTCCGAGCCCGTGTGCTCGGTCAAAAATATGCCCTTTGAACCCGTATAAACAGGTTCAGGATCGGTTTACCTCCCCGAAAGAGACTCCGCTCTTCGACGCAGCCTCGTTCGGGTTCCTCCCCGCCCGAAGACAGAGAGTTCAACCGATTAGCCGATCAGCCGGTCACCCGACTTCGGACTGAACTCTCTGCTTCCTCTTGAGGCGCAGTATTTATTACGTATGGAATAGTCCATTATGTTATTATGGGTAAGGTCCCATAACAATTTGAAAAAGCATTATTTCCAGTAATATTTTTTTTTTCCTTTAAATCTTAATTGCTTCTTTATTTTCATTATAAAGTCGTCTTTTTCCGACTTAGTTCTTATTTCCTCCAATGTTATGGCCAGTTCTCTCACAGTACTTTATAATACGTTATTAATTTCATTTTCGTCTCTTATCGCCGCAATTACTGTGTCTTCAAATGGTTTGCAGAATCTTGGTATTATTGCGGGGCCGATAAGGATGTCGCCCCCGCAAGCTTTACGAAGAAAGGTGTGAACAGCTAAGACAATGAGGAACAAAGGCAGAGGTTTAGAATAACAAACGTCGGATTTATTTGTCGATCTGGACAAATGTATGTACAGGAATTGTTTGGTGTAGTTCGATTGTGAAGTCAGGGAGTGCCAACTGAAGGATCGTTTTTGGGTAGAAGGCAGCAGCTCGGAGTCAGGCAGATGGAACAGCGGTATTCGAGGTCCAGTCGATCCCCGGATATGACTGAAACGTGCGTCGGTTGTGGCGAATGTTCCAACTGGTGATTTGGTGTATCTCTGAATTTTGCATTCCTCATTACCTTAGCTGTTCACACCTTTCTTCTTAAAAGCTTGAGGTGGCGACTCCATATCGGCCCCACAACAGTATTAGTCTAGACAATCCGTCTGCATGACTTAATTTTTTGGATGTTAGAAACTCCATTTTATAATAATAGTTCAATAGAACAGTACCCCAGCGCTGCAGTCTATTCGCTGTGTGTGTGGGAACACCCTTTTTTATCAATATATGGACGATGATCTGTCTGTAGAATGAATTCTCTACCCCGTATGAATTTATGAAACTTTTTAACTGCAAATATGATGGCCAATGCTTTCTTTCCAATCTAACTGTAGCTTTTTCAGCGGCAATTAATGATCTTGATGCATGAACTATTGGTTTAGTTGTTCCGTCCTCATATTTATGTAGTATCACTGCTCCTATACCCGAATCATTTGCATCTGATGCAAACACAAGCTTTAATTTAGGGTCAAGATGAGCTAGTGACAAATCCGATGTTAAGACTTTTTTGATCTCTTCGAAAGCATTTTGACATTTATCTATATAATTCTATTTCACATCTTTCTTTAACAAGGGTGCTCTTAATTCGTGAATATTTGGTATATATATATATATATATATATATATATATATGTGTGTGTGTGTGTGTGTGTGTGTGTGTGTGTGTGTGTGTGTGTGTGTGTGTGTGTGTGAAAGTAATTAGCAAACCCTAAAAATGCTTGTAACTTTGTTACATTTGTTGGAGCGAACATGTCTTTGCGTTCGCCCTTGAAGAATCTAGTCGTTTTCGTCGATAATTTGTCCTAAATATTTAAGTCTGGACATAAACAATTCGCATTTTCCTTCGTTGATCTTAAAACCAGTTTGTTTGCCTGTTACAGGAGAAAATGCAGATCATCAGATTTTTAAATAGAATGGATTTATTAAATCAAAGATTTGAATTAATGGTCAATTGTAAACACATTTTAACTTTCACCCTGCAATCTTGCTAGACTTTGACAATTGCTTCTTACACCTACTATTAAATTCTGAAATTCTTTTAACTCACAAGGTATACGATTTGTCTCTTGTATATTACATTTTCTTTTCTTATAGGAAATGTAAGTAGCCTTTGTAACATTGTAGCAAACTTAAGATTTGTTTAAAAATAACGTCAAAATTCACTATAATTTTAAATGTTTCATGACCTCTTACTTAGCATAGGCCATTTTGACTGGTTTAACTGATTATAAACTTAACAAGTTTCGCTGCTACCCACCCTCTATGCTTCCTACTCCTTTTTTTATTATTCTTTTTCTCTGAAAAGAAACTGTAGCTTGAGTCTTTCGTTATTGCTCTTTTTTGTTTCCTTTTTTTCGCGTGAAAAGACGTTGTGGTTGAAATCATAATAAATTGCACTAATCAGTCATATACTAATGCCTAATGAGACGTGTTGATACACATCGAAACATGAGTGCATTTGTGAAGAGTTTACATGATTTAATGTAATATCCCATAATATATATATATATATATATATATATATATATATATATATATATATATATATATATATATATATGGTTGGATAGATGTGAGCTTATATATATATAACTGACCCGAACAAAAAAATTAAATTAATTATCTACTACAAAAAATTTAAAACAGCTAACCTTATCCCCAAAAATAACAGACCAACAAAATCAAAATTACAACGAACGAACATTATCTATGAGTTCAAATGCACATTAAGGAACTGTGTTCCTGATCAAACAAACATCGGTCACACGACTACATGCCTATCCAGACGCCTTACGTTACATCTATCTGACCACAGCTCTATTAGAATTCATTTGAACACACACACACAAACTTACTACCTACTAGCAGAAAACACAAACATAATAACGTTATCCACGTGTAAAAAACATTAAAAATAATGGCAGCTTTAATAATAAAAAAGAAAAAATCAATACTTAATAATATTAACTACGAACACGGCCACAATGTGCTAACTGTGTTCAGAAAATAAAACATCTCTATAACACTAAAAAGTTACACAGAACTCACACAGACAATTAAATTGGGAAAATAAAATAAAATTATACTTGATAATGGCTAAATTCATAGTCGAAAGCGCTCGAAATTATAGAACATTTGTTTTACATACTCTGTACCAAAAACACTCTGTCCTCAAGTTCACATACGAACTTAACAAAATCCCTTTCCTTGGCATTTTAACAGATACAGATAACAATATATTTACTATCTCTCCATATAAAAAACAACCAGCAAAAATTCTTGCACCCTCAACTATAAGAGTGAATGTCCAGATTACTACAAAATAGCACTTATACAGAATTTAATTAACCAAGCACAAATTAATTCCTCTACAAAAAAGATTTTCTACACTGAACTAAAAAATATTAAGCAGACTCTCATTAATAATGACGTCCCAAACCACATTGTAGATGAACATATGACGATATATATATAAAAAAAACTTAACACACGTCAAATAGAATATAATACTTTCTCATAGGACACTAAATATATCAAACT
Source organism: Acanthosepion lycidas (assembly GCA_963932145.1). Taxonomy (NCBI): domain Eukaryota; kingdom Metazoa; phylum Mollusca; class Cephalopoda; order Sepiida; family Sepiidae; genus Acanthosepion; species Acanthosepion lycidas. The sequence goes on along the minus strand of OZ010574.1, from coordinate 104,728,119 downwards.
ACTATATTGTAAGCAGATGCACGCTAACTACAAACGGGGTGAAAACATCATGAAGAATCTCATTCATATTAACATATCTTCCATGGATTCTAATAAAAATGTATATTATAAAAATACAATACAGCAAATTTAATTATTCGCAATAACACCTCCCACCAGCTAATGTATTACGTAAAAAAAACATTATATACCAATTCAAATGCCCCTTGGGAGAATGTATCACTGAAAAAAAAAACAAATATTTATGTTGGGTATACCACAACTACATTAACAAGACGTCTTACACTACACATGTCTGACCATTCTTCCACTGCGAGACATCTACAACAACATCCCTTCTACATTCACAATATAAAAAAATACTGATCGACAACACAACTATCCTACAGCAAGAAAATAATAAATTCAAGCTACAGATCCTAGAAGCAATTTATTTTAAAAAATTAAATCCGGCACTAACCAGAAGCAACTATGAATACTGCAGTAATGTTCTGAAATGCCTATAAAGGAACAGTTTTTTTTCAGGCTTTAATGCCGGTATGACCATAACATTATAACATAGAGGAAAAATTCCATAATGGATAATTTTTCACATTCTAATGAACACTTGCACATTGTAACTGTTTTCATTTAAAAGCATAATGAAAAATTACGTTAATGGATAGCAATGCACAGCTTTGTATAAATACTTGTATCCCTGAACAACATATAGTTTTGTACTACTTGTACCACTGAAGATGATCTTGGAAGAAAAACGAAAGTACTTGGGAAATAAAAATAAAAGAAATTTAAACGGTTATAGCACACTTCTCTCGTCCTTTAATATCAACACACAGAAGGTTATTCGTGAGTATGAACAAATTTTGTTAAAAATTAGCAGACATAATGTCTGTAATTTATTCAATCAGAAAACGACTGAAAGAGAATTTGTTGTCTAAATACACAAATATAGATATACACACACACACACACACATATATATATATATATATATATATATATATATATATATATATATATATATATATATATATATATACCTACATATATATACATACATAAATATACATATATATACATATATAAAAGTGAACATAGAAGTCAACACTTAGAGGCGACAGTCTGTTTCATGCTATATGCAATCGTCAGGCCACATATGCTGTTATTTTTCTCGGCTATTTATATATATACGGGTTAGTGGTGCATTGTGGGTATTCTGTTATGGCGGTTATTTCACCGGAAGTCGTTTGATTATCTATTTGGGTCAAATTATATTGCTTGTTTTTATTTTTTTGTTTCTTATTTTATTTATTTATTTATTAACGTAGTAAAAATTTGTTTATATCACTTATTTAACAGTTTTGTTTTGGTTTGGGAATTTAATTAAAGCTATTTGTTCAGTTTTGGGGTTGATTGTTGTAGTTCATTCTAAGTATTATTTTGGCGGGAACAGTTTTTAATTGATTATCTTTATTTGGGATTGGTTTGTTTATTTATTTACTTGGATGAATTTAGGTTATTTATTTTACTTGTATATTTTCTCTTTTTGATTTTTAAGTAACATAGTATTTATTTATGTTTCTATTTTTTTTATTGTTATTTTGTTTATTAGTATATTTATTTGTTTTTATTTTATTTTTTCCGTTTTTAATTTTTTAGGTTACGTAGTAAAAATTTATTTTCATGTCTGCATTTAGAGATGAGCTCGGATCTTTTGTTTAATAATTCATTTTGGCCGGGGAAAGTAATGATAGCTATTTTTTCCTCCAAGCAAAGTTTGCAAGTTTTTGATTGGTTATTGTAGGCTGATGATTTTTTCCTTATCTTCCAAGATATTTTTGGTGTGATGTTCGTTTTGTTTTTAATTTCCCAGATATACTTACAAAGCATTGTACTGTTTGCATATTTACTATTTGTGAAAGATGTTTTGTGTGTATAATTTCTTTGTTTCCAGGGTCCTTCAGTTACTCCTATGTATACTTTTTCTTCATTATCTGGTGATTTTATCGTGGCTTGGTATATTACGTTGTTTTGTAAACAATTTCCGTTTAAGGGACATTCGTTCTTTATTCTGCAGTTGCACGTGGGTTTAATTTGTTCGTGTGGTTTGTTGATAATTTTCCTATTGTGCTTTTTTATTATTTGTGCCATGCTCTCGGTGCAGCTGTAGCTGATTTTTACTGTGTTTTTGTTGAATATATTGTGTAAGGTGCTTGATTCTGGGAAGTGTTTGTGTAAGAGTTTGAAGAATATATACATATATATATAAACATATACATTTACATACATATCTATATACATACATAGACATATATACCCACACACACACACACACACACACACATATATATATATATATATATATATATATATATATATATGTAAATATATATACATACACACACACATATATATAGACATATGTATATATGTATATATATATATATATATATATACATATGTATATATTTGTATATTTAGGCAGCAATCCTTCGTTTATGCATGTTTCATGAAAAACGACATGCAAGGTACTACAGTTAAGCTTTTTATTTAATTTTTCTTGTGTTCGAACAACAGCTTTCTTTTCTGGACAAAGAGTGTGTAAGAACTGTTCAAATGGTTTATAGTTCATTGAGTGCATGCATTATGCGTATGTTTTAGTGTGTTGTAGAGATGTTTTTAATTTCCGAATACGGTTAGCACATTGTGGCCTTGTTCATAGTTAATATTGAATCATCCTTGATAATGGCTAAAGGTACAGTTTTTATAACTGAATTACCAGACTACACCCACACACATGCTTTGATTATAGTAGTGGAGGCTTGTGTAGAATTAGTCACACTTTTCAAAATAACACAGAAATGATGCAGTTTGCCACAAAGTCCCCAAACAGCCTTCCTCATTCATATTCCTGAATTCAAAACCGATAGCTGGTGGAAGAAGAGATGAATCTACACCTTTCTCAAGGAATATTTATCAAATTCAGCCAGAATTTGAACTCAGTTCAAGAATTTCTTTTTTCAAATCCCTCTCCAATACACTACCTGCACACACAAACACACACAGAGTACAGATAGAGGGCAAAAGAGGACAGCGAAAAACAACACACAACACTTTCTTGGTTTGAGTAAATGCGTGACAGAACGGAGTTTGGGAGAAATAATAGAAAGACAAAGTTTATTAAAAGTTACAAAGGACAGGAAGTTCTGGAGAGCCATGATCGTCTACGTCCTGATGAGATACAGCACATAAAACAAAACAAGGATTTCTATTTAATTTGCATTTAATTTGCATTTAATATTTAATGTAAACAACTAATCTTCTTTGTAAGTCAATAAACATTAATATTTCTTAATTTTAACCATTAATCTTGTTCGCTAGTCAATAAACACTGCATTTATTGTCATGTCGGAGTTAGCTCCTCCTCAGCTCCTTAACCCTTCACCAGGGGTCTCTCTCCCCTGGCTATAAATACTGGCTGACTCTTCGCCTCGATCTCTTTTTTCCTCAGGCCTTGGGCCATATATCACCTCATAGATGTGAGCTCTCATAGATACAACGTTTCCCAAATTCTGGGAACACGCTAAGAACAATACACGTACGTACGAACACTCACCACAACACACACACGTAATATTCACCGCACGCACTCTGCCCATGTGCTTGTTATTAATATATATATTTGTTTACATATATTTATCGGTCTTGTTTGTTTTCTTTGTCTTCTTTGGACTTAATTAAAGTCCAATATTCTCATGTGGTTGGACCAGCTAACAGGAAATCACTTCATCACCCAACGGTCCGCTACAGTCATTTAAAGAGTGGGGACATTTTTCGGGGGATATCCAGTATAGATAGAAATTAAAATTTTCAAGTTTTCATCTGGGAAAAGTCACTTATTTTTAATTTAATCCAACAAGACTGGAAGTCAGTCAATATTCTATTCATAAGGATTTTTATTCCAAGCAGTACCTCTCCATTATTACACTAGGGATAGAAACAGGAACACACACCCTACAATTAAAAATAATCCTGTGTTACATTATAAGTCACGTTAGTAGTGAACCCAACAAAGAGAGGAATCATTATCAATTTTTGACCAGCTCAATAAAGATAGATAGATAGATAGATAGATAGATAGATAGATAGATAGATAGATAGATAGATAGATATGAGGTTAGCTCTGAAAGTAATGATTTCTATTTTGTCTACAATATCAGAAGTCGATTTTGGTGGTATAGCAGTAGGGACTGAACCTTCCAGTCAATAACCGATTGTTTTTTGGGTTTTTTTTTTTTTTGCTTGTAACAAATAGAAGCTGACCAGCAGTTTACTACAAAAGTAAAACACACACAGCAGAGCTGTATCTTGGAATTCGTCCATATGGAAGAAATTACATTTACAGTGACACCCACTGACATTCATCAACACTTGCTGAACACTTACAAATTATCAAACAGAAGTAAAAATGGTAAGGAATACATTTCGCTTTCAGCAGGATCTTTTTAATTGCTGGCAAAAATACATAGTCAATGGAAAGTGTCCAATAGTGTTATTGTACTCAAATGTACTAGTTTCCATAGAAATAAACCAGAAGCTGAGAAGAGGCATTATTACTTTCGAAGCGTCCCACGTAGAATAGACAAAAAAACAAAACAAAAAAAAAACATTTAAAATAAATCAAGGTATATCAATCAGCTAAGTGACAAATTTCTATAGATAGATAGATAGATAGATAGATATGACATGACAATGCCATGAACAGATTGAGAAATATAGAGTCTAGAGACTATATTGGAAATTTAAAGTATTCTCGATTAATTAAATTAGTCGAGAATAAATACTTTAAATTTCCAAAATTTGGTAATGACCGAATTATCCTCTCTATTTTCTGAAAATTATTAAAATACATAATTTTCTTTTAATTATTTTATCTCCCATCTCGAAGTGAAACTTCTCAATACTAAAAAAAACTCTTTTGAATTAAAATAATTTGCAAGTACAGACTCTTTATTTAATTTCATTCAATAGATTAAAAAAAAACTAACATTAATAATCTTACCCGTTCCTCAGACTTAATGGGATCGTGAAATTCCACTTGTAAATAAAAAAATAAAATGCGAAATTTTTCCGATGAAAATCTTCCAACAGCGACAAAGAAATATTGTTGCTAGGCAACACGTAAACTTGTTGGGAAGACTATTATTAACACTAAAACAGTTTACTTTATTTGGTCTTTAAAAAAGTCTCCTTCAAAAATTAAATTAAGGAACCTAAAAATATAATATATTGGGAAACATGAATATCTTTCTCATTTGTCAAAAATTCCAGTTGTTTAAAAATTTGTGTTGAAAATTAAAAAAAGGGGAGACAACTTTATATTAATCGCATCTCACCAAAGAACATTTAGAAATCTATTCACTCATAATTGGCGCCTTACTCTTATGAACTTGGACACTATGAGCTGGATATAATCGTTTTTAACGTTTCAAATAGTTTTTTCATAAGAAAGATTGATTTATCTCCCTTACGTCGAACGTAAACATTTTGAATGAAACTCATAAAATACATACATGCATTTATTTTAAGAATATAACGAAAATAATTTAAAAAATTTAAAAATAATGATCGAAATGACAGTTGTTGACTTGTTGATGAGTATATGTATTTTTTCGTGCGCTTACGTCGCTACCGAATGTGACACAAGGTCAGTAATTAAAGCCACTTTAGAGTGGCTTTAACCGTGGAAAACAGACCAAGCACTTCTCTGCACTTCCCCTTTTAGGGACGATTCATGGCCTGACGATTGCCTCTCTTAGCATGAAAGAGACTGTCGCCTTTGAGTGTTGACTTCACAATGTTCACTTTTATTTACATATGCTCTATCTCTGATATT
>OZ010574.1:104714723-104717223 GCA_963932145.1 Acanthosepion lycidas | reverse complement strand
ACTAAATATCGAGCTAATACATCAGCCCGTATGACAGTCAACCCTTCAGTATGCCCTTCGTGCGGATTTGTTTGCAAATCCCGTGCAGGATTATTGTCTCATACGAAATATAAACATAAAAACTGAAGTGAAAGACACTCATTCGTCGAAAACAACGAGAGAGTCCATCAGCTGATGAATTGGATCGTAATTACGATTCCAAAGTAATAAATTATAACGATGGAATATTAGTGTTTGAGCTTTTTATGTTATATTCTTACTCTGTCCTGGATTACCCGGATTCTATCCTCTTTGAAATTTATTTATATATATATATATATATATATATATATATATATATAGCTGGCCACTCATAGCCAAAGATACCCATCTACTAGGGCAGCTAGCCAATCCCTATTGCAGACGCTTGCTCAGGCACATTTTTGTTTAGTCAACAACCACAGAGTCCACCTGTGGTTTATACTACAACTATGCTGAGCAGACATTAGTTAAAGTTTTTGGGAAAGAGTGTGATATCAACAATTTGAACAAGGGCAGTACACTCAAGCCCTTGGCCACAATGACTTGTGACTGTGTGCTAGTGCAGCTATCAACAGCCCCCAAAGGTTCTTTATCGAATTTAACTCACATGGCTTGGGCCAACTCATGATATTGTTTTCAGGCGCTTTCCAAAGGTGCAACACACCTGGGATCATCCACTCCACACCTGATAACATCAGGATGGCTACTTCCTGACAAATCAACTGTGGTGAGATTCGAACCTTGGTCTCCATGGTCAGAATGTTTTGAGTGTGCTGGGCTTGTTCAGATTCTTGATCGTGCTAGATAACATGCTCTCTCCAAAAACTGTAACTACGGTCTGAATTATAAACACAGGTTGGCTCTGTGGGTGTTGAACAAACATAAATTTGCCTGACCAAGCATCTGCCAATAAGGATTGGCTAGCCGCCCCTAATAGACAGTTATCCTTGAATACGAGTGGCCAGTTATTACGTGTGTATATATATATATATATATATATATATATATACGCATACACACACACACATAGTATAGGATTGGTGTATACAAAATAAATTCCAATAACCAAAAAATACTATTCTTAAAAGAGTGCTCAATACAGAGTAGAGCAAATACAATTTATTCGAAAATATATAACATAAATATGTTATAAAATCACTGTAAAAATAGCCATTTTGTTTCAACACTTCTTGTGTCTTATCAAGTGAGGTGCCTGAAACAAAATGGCTATTTTTACAGTGATTTTATAAACATATTTATGTTATAATTTTCGAATAAATTGTATTTGCTCTACTCTGTATTGAGCACTCTTTTAAGAATAGTATTTTTTGGTTATTGGAATTTATTTTGTATACACCAATCCCTATACTATGTGTGTGTGTGTATGCGTATATATATATATATATATATATATATATACACACGTAATAACTGGCCACTCGTATTCAAGGATAACTGTCTATCTAGGGCGGCTAGCCCAATCCTTATTGCAGATGCTTGGTCAGGCAAATTTATGTTTGTTCAACACCCCACAGAGCCAACCTGTGGTTTATAATTCAGACCGTAGTTACAGTTTTTGGGATAGAGAGCATGTTATCTAGCACGATCAAGAATCTGAACAAGCCCAGCACACTCAAAACATTCTGACCATGAGACCAAGGTTCGAATCTCACCACAGTTGATTTGTCAGGAAGTAGCCATCCTGATGTTATCAGTGTGGAGTGGATGATCCCAGTGTGTTGCACCCTTTGGAAAGCGCCTGAAAACAATATCATGAGTTGGCCCAAGCCATGTGAGTTAAATTCGATAAAGAACCTTTGGGGGCTGTTGATAGCTGCACTAGCACACAGTCACAAGTCATTGTGGCCAAGGGCTTGAGTGTACTGCCCCTTGTTCAAATTGTTGATATCACACTCTTTCCCAAAAACTTTAAACTAATGTCTGCTCAGCATAGTTGTAGTATAAACCACAGGTGGACTCTGTGGTTGTTGACTAAACAAAAATGTGCCCTGAGCAAGCGTCTGCAATAGGGATTGGCTAGACTGCCCTAGTAGATGGGTATCTTTGGCTATGAGTGGCCAGCTATATATATATATATATATATATATATATATATATATATATACTATATATATATATATATATATATATATATATATATATATATATATATATATATATAATATATATATATATATATATATATATATATATATATATATATATATATATATATATAATATATATAATATATATATATATATATATATATATATATATATATATATATATATATATATAAATATATATATATATATATATATATATATATATATATATATATATATAATATATATTAATATATATATATATATATATATATAATATATATATATATATATATATATATATATATATATATATATATATATATATACTATATATATATATATATATATAATATATATATATAATATAT
>OZ010574.1:104519849-104707349 GCA_963932145.1 Acanthosepion lycidas | reverse complement strand
CTTTTAGGCTTTAAATTTCTGTGGAAAATCAAAATGCCAGCACTGCAATGCAGTATAACCAAGTTTCATAGGAGTTATTAAAAAAAGAAAAAGTTAATGGATCAATAAAAAATAAAATCAATTTGGAGGTTTCCACTCAATGTTGTTTCTGATTAGCATTCAAACAATTTGGTACCAACATGGTAGACTGCTTCAGCATTCCTAATTGCTTATGAATTATAAACCCAATATGTTTCCTGGATATCTCGTGCCCCTCAAATTCTTTCAATCAATTGGCTGAAATTAAGCCATGAACATGACCATTAGTTTTGATGTACTAACACAGTTGAAGACCTCCCCTCCAGACCGTGTTGCATCTTGTGTCTTACTATCTACACACTGGGAGTTTGTGCATCACGCTTTCATAATTGTTATAAAAACAGACTACTTGTTAACCAATATTTGCATAATACATTCATGGAGTTCTTCTGCAAGAGGGTGTACATTTGGCATAACAGGTAGCAGCTCAGAATGAGAAATCAAAGAACTGAGTTCATTACATTCACTTACAAGCAAGTACGCTCCGGATAAGTATGAATTTATCTCCTACTGCTATGAGTTAAATAAGACTTGTATCTGGAAAAGTCATTATTGTTAAAAAATTAAAAAAAAAAAAAAATCATTTCAATTCTAGAAAGTTCTATGGTTTAGACAATGATCAAAATAAAAAAAAAAAAATAAAAAAAAAAAAAAATAAAAATAAACCATCAGATTTTGGAAAGTTGGTAAGGCCAAAAACTTTTCAACACCTCAGTTTCAGTACCTACTGTAGCAAGTGTTCATGAATAAGAGATAGACTGGAATACTTACAGATCCTTACCTCACCAGAACATTGATTTTAAACAGAAGTCTAATTATAGAAAAATGTTAAAAAAGAAGAAAAAAAAATCTAAGTATTCGATATATGGATGGATGTGGACATTTAAGATATTTTTCTTGATTGATTTATTAGAAATGTCATATATATATATATATATATATATATATCTTCACAAAAGTCTTAAAAAAATACATGAAAACTGTTACACATAATTATTGAAGGAACATTTTTTTTGATATAATGAGAAGTACAATTGATCAATGAAATGCATATTCTACCAAAATCTTGAAGCAGTAAATTTTACAGCAGCCATATTAAGGAATTTTCATTTTAGTATTATTTAATATAAACACTTAGAAAAATCAATTTTTACTATATCCAAGATATTAAATGGTATTCTTCAAACAATACTTAAAACCTTTAATGTCCTGAGCAGAAAAGGAAAGAAAAAGCCACTTAACAATGGAATAAAAGTGTAATCTTCCAAAAAAAAAAAGTATTCAACTCAAAAGGCATTGCTTGTTTTTTTAAACTTAGCCTTATCAAATAGTGAATTTGTAAACATGCAAGTTTCTTTGCCAGAAGAAAGTTATTTTTGGTTGTTTATAAAAGGGAAAAGATTACATCTTAAACTTAATTTTAATCAACTACCTTATTTTTTGGAATCTAAAAAAAAGGGATATTTCAGCACTCTAAATTGTAAATGATGATATCCACTGTAGTTGCATTCTTCAAATTTAATAACCGTTCAGAGTCTGTCTATATTTCTGAGATGAGGTATTATGTACAGTATTTACATTAGTCGGACTATTGTCCTCATCTTTGTCGCCATATTTTTCACAACGTTTCACCCGTTGTACGCTCCGGCCTTCTTCAGGTGGTTGGAATTTCAAACTGAACCCTTTATTTCGATCACTAGGGTAGACTGAACCAGTATTCCAATAGATAATCTGAGGGAGATGTTGACTTTCTGTACACAAACAACACACTTCGGAATGGGATCACACATATATCGACAAAATGAGGGCTTAGCAATGGGCTCACCATTATCACCAGCAATGGCGAATATATACATGGAATACTTTGAAGAAATGGCATTAGAATCTATATCTCTAAAGTCAACCATATGGTTACGGTACGTAGATGACACCTTCATACTCTGGCCACACTAGGAAGATGTCCATGTTCTACTGGACCATGTGAACTCAATAAGACCTTCGATACAGTTCACAATGGAGAAAGAGAGTAACAACACACTCCCATTCCTGGATGTACTAATATCTTGAACAGAGCATGGGTTCAAGACATCTGTATACCGTAAACCGACATTCACCGGACAGTACCTCAATTTCAACTCCCACCATCCATACAGCATAAAGAAAGGGATCGTCCGTTGCTTACAACAACGAGCAAAAGTCATAAGTGGCGATCCAGAGATGTTAGATAAGGAATTGGTCAGTATAAGTAGTACCCTACAACGTAACAACTACCCTGGGTACATGGCAGCAGCCCCCAAAAACTGGGATAGGCGGGTACAAGAGGAAGAGGAGGACAACACTCAGAAAACAGTCTGCCTGACTTATATGAAGGGGTTATCAGAGAAAATACAAAGGATCTGTGGTCCATATAACATCAGGACAACCTTCAAAAGCGTGACAACACTTCGCAGATATCTCTCTCGAGTGAGACCCCCCATAGAGGAGAACATGACTAAAGACTGTGTGTACGCTATCCCGTGCAGCTGCGGAAAGGAATATAAAGGAGAGACGGGCCGCCCCCTCATGGTAAGGCTTCAAGAACACCAGAAAGCTGTAACGCAAGGGGAAGTAGAAAAATCAGGCGTGGCTGACCACATATGGAGAGAGAAGGGAGATCACCGTCCCCTGTTGGACCATGTTGAGATCATAGACAGGGAACACCATTGGAAAATTCATAAACTTAAGGAATCAGCACGTATGCTAAGTCACAAAAATCTCCTGAGCCGACCAAGCATAGAAATAAATACAATATGGGAACCAGTAATAAGGAGTGCCAGAGAAAAGCAAAGATAACAGTTGCAATATGAGCTCTGGTAAAAACATGCAATGATAACAGCAAAAATTGCAATATGAGCACTGGTAAAAAAATGGATGCTGAAAACATTAGGTTTATAATACCCAGAAATTCATACCCAGATGTCGTCAAGGACACAGTGGATAAAGGCATTGGTTAGATCCAGTGACAGACCCAGAGTGTGAGTTCAATACCCGGTTAAGGCAGTGGAGAACTTTCAGAGGGAAAATTAGCAGGATAACTGATAACTGACATCCATCAAACATGAACAATCTATCCCAGTGATTGAAATAAAGGGTTCAGTTCGAAATTCCAACCACCTGAAGAAGGACGGAGCGTACAACGGCCGAAACGTTGTGACAAATATGGCGACAAAGATGAGGACAATAGTCCGACTAATGTAAATACTGTTAATAACCGTTACAAAGGACAATTGAAATTCATATATAATTAAATTCATTTCAACAATTAAAAGATAAAGTTTTTTTTTCAGTTTTCTTATAATAGCAAGACTGGTATTATGCACAAAATTATTCAAATTAAATTAAAACACTAAATCAAAATCCTTTTAAAATAAATAATTTAATATCTTGAAATTATTATTTTGTAGAAAAGTGTGGTGGACATTTCTGCACAGGTTTTTGATCTGAATATGATTTGATTTCCAGAGAGAAAAAAAATTGATAGGTTTACAGATCCTCAAAATATACTTTTAGCCTTTAGGAAACACTGAACTTTTTTGAACAATTACAAGTAGGCATCATTAATTCAATCCAAAAGTTGTATTGTTATAAATCTGATTTATTGTTTATGCTAGTTTCCAGAACTTAGCAATGAAAATATTGCATTAAGTGGCATTCTAACAAATGGCTGTTTAATAAGACCATAAGATTGCTGGACTTCTTTTTTTTTTTAAGTTTTTGTCCTTCAAATATAATTTTTATGCTCCTTGATCAAAAAAACATTTCCACTTTTCATTTGACATTTCAACAAAAACCTCTTTGATAAAACATGAATATGCAACAAAACATTATTTCTAACATGATGGCTACATAAAGAATCACACAGTGTTACTATAGTATTACAAAATCACAGCTCTGATTTAAAATTAAAATATTCTTTTTAAAGATGAAGATATTCTTCTTAGCCTTGTCTGCAGAGACTTAAGAAAAAGTAGCAATAAAATATGATGGCACAAGCCCTGAATTAATTTGTCATTTTAGCACTTATCAAAATTCACATGATTTGTTGCAAAACCAGATATTCTCATTGGGGTGCTGCTAAATTAAAAAAAAATATCTCTCCTCAAAACAACTGCATTTATTCTAAGAAAAGTTATCTTAGAACACTTAAGTGGATAAATTTTAAATTTTTGGGAGATGGAGTCCATTTTATCCCAACTGCTCATTATTTTGACAGCTTTCTTATTTTACAAGTTCTTATAACAGAGATACATCACTGTAAACACATGCACAAATGTGATAAAAAGGAAAGAACATGGGGAAAAAAAAGGAGACTGAAAAAGACAATATTGGATCCAAATTTGTTTTTAAAATTAAGCAAAAGTTTTAATGACAAATGGTGTTAGCAGTATTGTGTGTACTGACTGAATCCTGAAATGAGTCTTTTTATTGTTTTTGTTTGGTTCAGAATTTAAAACAGCCTAACATTTGCTTCCAACATTCAAGGATATAGAAGTAAAGAAAGGGAGGAGACAAACAAGAAAATGAGGCTTGGAAAGAAATACAATTTTGCTTTGAAAGTGGGGAAAAATGTTTCTTTTAATAATTACAAAGTTTAACATTATCAAGTGCTAAAGAAAATAAGGTTTCAAAATTATGATAGAATCAGAGCAACATATGTTTAAGTAGAGAGGCTTTACTTTTTACATTTACTGGTGGTTTGATGGCAACTTTAAGGCTTTGAAATTATGACAATAGTAATAATAATTATAGCTTAATGATGGAAAAAAAGTTTAAAACAATCTGTTGTAAATAAACAAAAGAGCTTATTTTAAAATTAATTTCAAGTGAAAAACTTTTGAAGCAAAGACAAAAAGTAAAAGGGTAGGAGAATAGTAGCTGTAAATTAAGTTTCTGGATAGGTATCTGCTCAGTAAACAGTTTCTCTTACATTGTCCCCTTCTACAAAATGTTTCTTTGCTCCATCATTAAAGGACAATACAAAACTGAAAGAGAAGCCAGTGAAGAGAAACTAATTTGTGTGTGTGCTTAAAAAAACTGAATTCAGAATCAATCAGTTACGGCTTTAGCAAAAACATATGGCTGGACTTAAGTAGGGAATTGGCGATGGCGTGAGGAACCGGTAAAGAAAGTGATCTTGAAATGTATTAAGAAACTAGTTGTCGTCATCAACTTAACACAAGCATTATTTGGAAGATTAAAAAAAATGGACAGGCAGTTTTACATCCCATGCAACCCCCCAATGGAAAGTAATACATTAAGCAGCAAACTACTACCACAATCACCATGAAAAATGTTCCTTAAATGTAACAGCAACTCTAAGCTAATTCTGATAGGAATCAAATTAGGAATTACTAGAGTGGACTCAAAATTCAAAGCAAATAGATGGGTTACCTAAAAATGTGGCACAAATGATATGATTATAGGAAAATACCAATTAGCAAAGATCTAGGATCCACTTTTCTAAGTCCTGAACAAATGTACACCAGATGGTGAGCTAAGGAGCCAGCAACATTTTGAATATATGGCAATATCAACCATGCTGATGGTAGTGGTAGTTTTAGATGCTTGTATAAATTAAATTAAGAACCATTGCTGATATGGAGAAATGAATGAGAAAGAAGGAGGGGGAAAGAGAGAGACCAGCAAGAAACTGTCTTATTTTGATTGAAAATTATAGATTTGGGTCCTAAGCTAAATAGGGGACAGGGGTTAGAACAACTGAGCTCCATAGCCAAATATCTGTTTTATGCGTGCCCAGTAATGGCGATTCCATCCATCTTGTGTGTTGTCATATTCTTTCTCTGGCACATGTTTCTGAGTCAGATTCAGCATTGTCGAATCACCTTTTGCTTCAAATTCTATTGTCACTTCTGAGTAATGGCTCTCAGGCCAAGTTTTTAATCTCCATTTTTGAACTATTTTTTTGTTTGGAACCTGAACAAAAGAAAAGAAAAAATTAATTTAGACACACACTTTATATATAGCCATTATCATATAATAATATCAATATAAATGTATTAAAACAGACTGAAGCAAATACATGAAATATTTTCAAATGTAGAACTTTCATAATCAAATCCATTAATATCACTTAATATATTAGTTTTATATGTAAAACTTAAATGTATTTTCTTTTTTTTAATCAAATAATGGGTAATAGATATCCTAAACTACCCTAGTTTACACTGTTAAAACATGTCAAAACAGTGAAATTTTCTTCAATTTCAACTGCTGATATCTCATTTATTTTTTTAAGCTATTTTGATAAAATTAGTATATAAAAAAAAAATTTTTTTAATATTCTCTTTAAAAGATATAATTCTTTCTCATGTGTGATGATTAGTTTTTATCCCACATTTTTAAATTATTTCCCTATTTCAACAAAGGCTGCTCGTTTTCCTGCATTTTCAAAGCCGACAATTTCATAGTGGAGTTTTTAAACTTGTTGCACTTCAAGTTGTATCTTCCGACACATAAAATAGTCCCATCTTAAAGAAAAAAGGATGCTTGTCAATTTGATGGACTTAAGATAGAATTTGAAGCTGAATCCCATTTTAAATCAGACATGTGTCATTGATGGATATTACAGAGTTTAAATCTTTGAATTTTCTTTAAATGATGCATTTTAATATTGTATAAAGTACTTTTGTATTTTGTCAAAAACTGTCACGCTTGAATCACTTTTGCTTCAGCTGTTGTTCTTATGCATTTTCTTTTAAAACATTAAACAGAATTCATATTATGAAAGAAAAATAATAAATATATAAACTGGATATATTTTTACTTCTTGAAATTTTTGTCACATTTTTCCATAAAAATATTTTAATAAAATTTTTAAAAAAATGTTTCCCTTTTAATGGTCATTCATTTCATTTACATTTGTGGCTGGCAATATTTTCTGATTCTCAGAATTATTTATATTTCTTTTAAAAAATGAAACTGGATACATTTTAAAAAACAATAAAATAAAAAATAAAAAAAGGAACTGGATATTTTAACTTAAACTCAGCATAGAGTTCCATAAATAATTGAAAGTGTAATTACTTAGGCTGTTTTTCAAAATGTAATCATTTTTTTTTTTTTTAAATGATTATTTGTTTACAAATTCTGGGGATTAGGTCCTATTTTGAACATTAAAATGAAATTGTTACATTTTCTTACAAAAAAAAAAAAAAAAAAAAAGTATTGTCTTTTCATAATTGTTTTTTTATCTTTCCCTTAAGTTGTTATGGAAGATAATAAGCATAACGTTTTTTTTTTTAATGCAGGCAAGATTTTTTTTGTTTTTTGGGGGGTAAATGTAGTAATGCTTTTCATAGCAGAGACCTGGGTGATTAATAAAATTTACACTTAATCTTCTGTTCAGCAGATGATAAACTCCATGCCCTGAGAAGTAATTTTCTTCTATATGAGAAAAGTAGACCAAAGAAGACCCCAAATTCTTTGCAATGCACGCTGATAAAAGTTAAAAACTGTGTGATGAAAGGAACAGACATTACAGTGATATTACATCTCCATCCAGTGCTGTAATCAAAATTTTACTTCCAACCAAAGGCAGGATTATTTTTGATAGCCTTTGTTGGATGATATTTCATAAGTTGCATAAATATTTGTCTAGAAGAGATTTTCATATAATACCACTTTCAAGGGAATATTGGATATGGAGTATTCCAGGAATGTTAGCTATAGCAGAAACTAAGATTGCAAATCCCCATGAGAAGAGGAAATGCAAGAGGACCATTCCAAATATCCAGAAAGTATTTTTGTCAGTTCCAGTAAATGTATTTTTATTCATTTCAGTGTTTTAAGTTAGATAAATAAGTTTAAAGCTTTGTAATAAGCATGTTTGAAGGATTGACTAACAATTCATTTCATGAAACCTATTTTTAAGTTTTGTAGTCATTACTGTCCTTTTTAGTTTTTTTTTTTTTTGACAAGTTAAAAATTGCATAATTTTTCCAAATTAGATACATCTATGACAAAAGATATTAGAGAGAAAAGAGCTTTTCTGCTAAAGTCCCCATCCCCAAATTAGTAAAGTTTCAGGCATGTACTTTCAATGGACAATTTTTTTTCTGGCAAGTTCAGGATGGTATACTTTTTACCTGCTTTTTGCCCTACTATCAAATTGCGCTTCTGGTTGTTTTTACAAGATGTAAATGTGTTTATAGATGTACTATTGAAAAACATTTAGCTGCATCTCTGTTGTGCCATGAATCATAGCAAGAAGTTGTAAGGCATTAACTGTTGAAATGAAACTTATATGAACAGTCAAATATGCCCTTCTGTGTCATTTTTAATGATTTCATTTTTGAGAATGCAATTTTCCCCAATGTTTTGGCTGGTCTGATCTAATAATTATTGATCCCATTATATTTCCTTTACTTCAAGACTACTTATATGGCATAATATTTATAATGATTGTTGTTTGAAGCCGCAATCTTCAGTTATACACTTTTGAAATTGGCTTCTGGTCCAATAGCACATGATATGGAAAATCATCTTTAAATGGTTATAACATCATTGATAATTGATCTACCAAGATAATTTGGTACTATTATTTATGTTTTGTCAAGCTCTCTATGTGTTAAAAAGCTTCCTTTTTTTTTTTTTTTTTTTTTTTTTTTTTTTTTTTTAGATATATTGAAAATAAAATTTCAGTTTGGGATACCTACTTGTAGGCAAAAGAGTTTAAGTAAAAGCAATTACTTACAAGTTCTACAAACTGGCCATTAACAAAACCAGAATACAAGCTGAAATCTCCAAGAGGATCAGTCTCACAAACAACTTCACTATTAGTAAAAGCTAACATCAACTGAAAAATAAAATGGTTGTAAGTGTAAATTTTGAAGTTTTTCTAAGATTAATGCATCAGCAATTAAATAATGCTAACAAATTCAATAGTGTAGATACTAATGGTAAATACACAAGCCAATTATTTTTTCTTACTTTGATAACATTAAAAATCAATTATTAATGAGATCATTCCAATAAGTTTCAAAATAACTGATTCTAAATGATAAAATTAGAAAATCATAAAATGAATGGTAAAGAATAAAATTTGTTAGATGACAAAATATTAACACAAGGACAATTAAAACCAAAGAAATCAAACTGGCTTTTAGCAACTTTTAATAAAAATCTACCAATTTTTAAGTGATTGTCTATTTAGTATAAACCAATGAAAAAGTTCCCAGAAAAATGCCATTTTGAAACTGAAGAAATAGTTTCAATTCTTAAACATTTCAAAAGCATTATATACTTAATAACATTAAATAGTTGACTTTTCCATAATTAAAAACAATTAGTACAAAACCAACATCTCTACATTCAGTCTATTCCTGGACATTCTTTAAAATCAAACATCATTTACTTTAAATATAACAGTTAAGAATTTTCCATATTACTATTAAACCCATCATACAAACTATATCTCCATTTACAATTTACATATGAAATTTCTTAGTATTTAACTGATTTCAATAACTCTTACTTTATAATGAAGGCATAAAACCAGTGATAATTCACTGCCTGATCAAAATTTAATCAAAACTTTTAGAGCCATCATTTGCATGAAAAGCTAAACAAGATTTACAAATGAATTACCTCTCTTGTGGTGAGTGTTCGATATAAATCCTCTGCTGAACAAATGAATTCTTCTCTAGCTTTTAGGGTTTTGCATGGAATATCAGCTGTAGCTTGGATTGCATGTCCTTGGTTTCCATTAATAGTTTTGTTCATTTCCTGCTTGGCTACATTCTGAAAAAGTTATAATCTTTGTTATAAACCTAAGCACACATGATGCGACTTAAGAAAGAAAAAAAGATCCTAGGATTAAAAAGATAAATTTATTTAAGATTCATTTAAATTTTATTTTTTAGACATAACTGAAAGAAAACAGACAGGTCCAATTATTATGGACTCAGTAGCAGTCAAAAGAATAGAAGTAGACTGAGATTTCAGGAATAAAATGACTGAGACAAAGCAAGACTAGAACCTGAACCAACATTAAGAATTTGAGAAATGGTATTTCTGAAAAACTAAATTGGACAATAGGCCATAGAGGGTTCCCACAAAAAAAAAAAGTTAAGTTTCAAGGACTGAAATTGACTTCCGCACACACGCACATTGAAGTCATCCATTTCAAAAACACAAACTTTGTGATTTATCTTTTAATATTTTGACAAATGAGTTGTTCAAGGAAAAGCTACAGCTGATTCCAATAAGTCATGTCACATGGATCAGTTGAAAGCAGTGAAGAAATCAAAGTGTTGAAGGCTAAAACACAACTGAATGCAGATCTGGTTATGTTACATATTTTGTGTAGCATTCTACATAGTTTGGGGTTCTACTACACTTGAAAATTTTGAATTACTTTAATTCTTACTGTTACACATTTCAGTTATCTAGACTACTCATGGTTTGCAAATGTCACAAAAATTGCTGTCAGCTGACTTGAGCAAATCTTGTGTGCAATTTTCAAGCTTGTGTTTTTTTGATCTTCAGTTGTTCAATTTCCATAAGCATGGATTTCCATTTTTGTCCAGCTGCTTCTTCCTGCTTTTTTTTTTTTTCTTCTCAGCTTCAAGATATTGTTTGTATGATGTTCTGGCATTGGTAGCACTGCCGAGAAGAGCCTTAGTCATGGGGACATTCCCAGCACCTACAACTGTTGTCAAATAGTCTGTGATGTGTTGTGTGACCAGTCTGCCATTTCATATTGTCAGTGGAAATTTCCTTACTGAATGAGAAATCTCTCTCCTCTCAGAGAGTACTAGCAATCTGCTAACAACTTTCCAGTTTTTGATATTCTTTGTTGCTAGACAAAGAGTAGAACAAAGTGTTTAGACAGTCTTCATGCTTGCTGAAATTCTTGTAAGTAATATTTCCAACAATCTCCTTGAACTCTTTATACTGACTAATGATGTTACAATCAGACTTGCTCACTTGTTTTCTGTGCATTATGTGGGAAATATATCTTTTTAGATTATCTTCTGTGGCAGATATTTTTTTTCACAAATGGATCCAGAGTTCTGCCATACAAATGACCTTACAAGAGGGTATCTAAGGGGAGACTTTGTCAGAAGTTTCTCAATGATGTCCTTGTTGCAATTCTGCATGTAAAAAGATCTTTTGTTAGCACATTTCCTTTTTTAGATAAATTTTGCATAGTGCTATTTGCCAGAAACTCACACTCAATCTTTGCAGCATCTTTGTGCATGTTTGGGTTTGACAAAATTCTTACAAATTCATTCAGTTTGGAAAATGTAATTATCTTTTTAGTCTGCTCTTTCTTTACAAATCTTAACAGTTTCATGATCATGCTAAAATGATCATCTGCAAGGAAAAGAAACACCATAATTTACATCTCAATCTGCATTTCATCAATGAAAACTATACTTGTTTAATAAAAGCCTTGACAAGCTTAGTGGAGACCAAGTTACCACTTGCATATATTGTGTAGAACCTAAGATATAAAGCATTACCTTGATAGTGGTAGGTCGAAAACATTTGTTCTAGAAACTGACCATCTTCTGTCTGAACTGGAAATCATAGAGAAAAATAAGTTTACTTCAAATTTGTAGGATGTATTCAGTACAGCACTTTCAAAATTGAACAAATATTTGGATATTTATCCAGTGTATGAGTTTTATAAATCAGCTCATCTGTTTGATCCTAGACAGCTACCATGTATTAGCCATGACATTGGCAGTTTTGCAGCCATCAAAGATTTGCAAAATCCATTCACTGAACTCTTTGAAAAATTTCAAAATAAACTACAAAGATGACCTACCAAATCTCTTCAACATTCCAGCATTTTGGTGTGCCAATAAGAGCAGATAACCCATTCAGTCACAGATTGCCACTAAAATTATTTTAATTCTTTTAGTAATCTGTGGTGCTACTTTTTTGTAGGTTTTGTCACTTTCACTTAATTCTTATTTAGGATTGTAGCATTCTTTACAAGGGTTGTCTCAGAAAATCATCAAGTTAAATTAAGGGCAGAAGTATGAGGTACAAATTCCAATCAAGCTGGAGCAACTTATCCAATGGGTGGATATTCCAGATAATAAAATTTTTCATTTTCCCTTTATTTTCTTGTTTTATATATTGTTACATTTTCTAAGTATTATAATGAAGCAAATACAGAAATCTATGCTGAAAATGGGGGGTGGGGTGGAATTCCCTAACAGAATTAAGGAAAGTTTAAAACAGAAAATCAGTCTCTCTCTCTCATATATATATATATATATATATATATATATACACACACATACATACACACACACACACACAGTATACAACACATTAAGTATTCCACAGAGACATGAAGTGAGCAGATCATGGGAACAGATGTAAATGAGCAGACCACTAGATTATCATCCCAATTTTTAAAAGGAGAGAGAAACAAGCAAACAAACATATATGACTGTTCTTGTAAATGAGCAATTTGGACTTCAGACTATGATTATTGTCAAGCATTAGTATTTGGAGAGGGGTCACTAATTTGAAAAGCTTGCATAAACAACAGCTAAATGTCTTGTTAAAACGTTAAGGTATTTTAAATTATTGCAACATTTCAAACCTGAGGTTTTCAGATCTAAATACAACATGGATGGAAAAACTATGTATCAAGGACGCTGCCAAACTTGCACTAGATTAATGAATCTGTACCAATCATATAACACCACAACTGCTTTTATGCACAGAGTTGAAGAGCTACAAAATTATTTTATTTCTCTTACCTGTCCAGATGAAGTTTTCTGTTCAGCAACCACTTGTTGGTTATCTTTAGTAGGCAAAATTATTCCTTGGCTAAATTCTGAAGTGAAAAATACATTTTAAAAATTGTTAATAATTTATTTCAACAATTAACTTCAGAAAACTGTCTTCTATTCTTTCCTTTGTTATTTCTCAAGAAGTTGCAGTGTCTTTTTCATGATAGATAATATAACCTAGGTACCTCCACGAAATCGCTAAAAAAAAAAAAAAAAAAAAAAAAAAAAAAAGCATAGTCTGATGAAAAAGACGCCAAACTTTATGAAAACAAAATTTTATCATCTAAATGCTTATGTTTTTATGAAGAGGAAAGACCAAAGTTTTTTCTAATTATTTAAAAAAATTTTTCCTTCTTTTTAGAACATTCTAAATTTTGATTAAAAAAACCTTGTTTCTCTTTGTACCAACAGGGGCTAGTAAATAACAGATAATTTTTAGCACATTTTTTTTGTATTACACACATTAATTTGGAAAATCTTGCAAAAATAAAAATAATTGTCAGATGTTAATGAAACTTTCAGAAACTATTCACAGATGATCAAAATTATTATAAATGTTTTTTTTTATTAAAGAAATATTTTTTTTATATTTATTAACACCCCCATAACTAATTTTATGAAAAACTCTAGAAATTCGAGCGCATCAACTTTAGTGATTACAATAGTTAAAAGCACAAGGCTTTGAAGAATGCAAATCATGGTTTTTTGGCTTTTTTTTTTTATTGGAGCTGCAGTACCTGAAAATCAGCTCTGAATTGTATCATACAAAACTCAATAAAACAAATATATTATTTAATTTCAAATGCTTTTATTTGTTTTTATGAATATGGACAATATTTTCTGAAAGCAAAAGCTTTTTTCAATGAAAATTGAATTTTTAATACAATTATTTGTTATTTCTTTAATTATGATAGATTTTTACATTAAGTTTTTAAAAAATATTATAACATTAGTTAAAAGCGACGTCAACCTTTCTAAGTGTCCTTATAGGATTGTCATTGTCTAGCGCTTTGAAAATTGTATCATTTGGACCAATCAGAAGATCCACAGTAATTAAGAAATGTAATTTTTGTGTTTATAATCGGGCGGTAATTATAAAGTACGGAAGACCAACCAGAATACAATTTAGTTGCATTGTTTGAGTTCAGCATTGTTCTCCGCTGTTAAGGCCTTTACTTTTGCGAAACACGTATGGAGAAGTTAATTTGATTCTTCAATTTCAACTGAGAAGGGTTCCTATAAAGTATTAGTATCATCTTATGAAATTTAACTACTGCTAAACTTTAATTTACATGATCTTATTTTTATATTAAGATCAGTTATGACATTTTTCATAAATGAAATATCAAAATTAATAATAAAATGAATGGAAATACAAATAACACAGTAAAATGTAATAAATGTACATAAAATTATAGTATTTTATGTACACTTCTGATAAAATTTCATAAGAAAGGTACCTATAAATTAATTAGATACCTTTCTTATGAAATTTAATCTCACTCTTAACAGTCTTATTTTTTAATTTCTTTATATTTTCCATAAAGCATCATAAACGTAAAGATGAAAGCTAAGTACAAAAAAAAAAAAATTTTAAAATTAGAGCGCTGAAAGTTTTCCTTAAAAGTAACGAGGTAAATAATTTGTTCACTTAAATCTAAATAATTTCACTTCCTTCCATCCGTAGAAAGAATTATCCTCCCGTAAGTTATCTAAACGTCATGAAAATGTCTTTCATCACCTGTCAAAAGATGCGAAAGGTTATGACCTGCTTTGTTTCATTTTCAAATTACATTTTTTCAGCGCAGAAGCTAAGTTAAGCTTGGTTCAAAATATTTTAAATAAACATTAAAATTTCTGATTCTATTAAAATAAGTTTTGAAAAAATAATTGATTTTTAAAAGAATATCAAAGTCAGATTTTCATCTTTTTTATAAAATGGAAAAAAATGATTGAAAATGATTGGTTTATCTGTTCTTTTTTTTTTGACAAAAAAAAAAAAAAAAAAAAAGATTTTTAACGAAAATTTCAGACGTGCTAGGAACGATTAAAAAATGTAAAAAAAATACCCCCAAAATACTTTGATCTTTCCTCTTTAATAATAATATGAACATTAGACAATAAAATTTTGTTTTCGTCAAGTTCGGCGTCTTTTTCATCATGTTTTTTGTTTACATTTCGTAGAGGTACCTAATATAACCCTTTTGATTATCTACCAGCAGAAGTTCTTTACCACAAGTGTGGTGGGAAACTGCATGAACTGAAGAGTAATACAGGGGAATAGGAACAATTTTTAGTTGTCCCCATAAATGATACCAAACCTCCAGTCAGAAAATAAAACCATTTTTTTTTTTTTTTTTTTTTTTTTCATTAGACTGATATTTCTAAATTTATATTTCTCAAATGAACAAAACATCAAACTCAATTAACCCATTTCTGAATGTATGAATCTCAAAACATTTGTGAACAAACCAAGTTGCATATAAAAGCAGAAAATTAACGATAGACCACAGACTGCAGTAGCACCTTTTTCTGCAAATTTCCCCACCTAAATTTCCCCCCTTAGACCTAATCTACTCTTTCGATAATTATTCTGCTATGGTTGATGTGAGTAAACTCCTCAAATAAATAATTTATTCTTCCATTATCATGTCCAGGAAATAAATGTATCATAAATTAAATCTGATTGTACTAAAGAAAGATAAGGAAGAAGTATGAAAAGCAAAGATGAAACCTGAGTGGAGGAGGGGCATCATGGAAAGAGAGAGAAACAAGCAAACTGACACATGACTATTCTATCATGGTCGTAAAAGAGCAATTCAAAATTCAGGCTACTGTGTACAACTGTTCCTGATTCTAAGGAGAAATGTCCTTTCTGTTTCCATTTTCCTTAAAATTTCTTCATTACTCACATGTTCAGTTCATGGTATTCTCAAGATTCTTCTATAGAACCACATTTCTGTTGCCTCAAGTCTTCTTCATCGGTGATGAGATTGTCCAGTATTCTCTGTAATATAGGAGGACTGACATTGCATAATTTTCTTGTTTCTTAATACTTTGCTTTACTTTTGGAAGGGATCTTTTGCTATTCCAATGTGCCTTTGGATTTCAATGTAATATTTTCCATCCTCTATTAAAATACTCCCTAGATATTTAAATTTGCATACTAAACAAGAGATTAAAAAAATTCTGATGTTTGAGTAGATTGTCAGATTTTGAAAATGGACTGGGCTAAAAACTTTACTGCACCTCATATACCTAATAAAAGATTAAAAAATAGTTTAAAATTTAGTTTTGCAATAGAGATTCTTGGTATTTTAGGCCTTTAGAATTATAAATATTAATGCTGCATAACTCCTAACCTGTAACTTAGTATGAAATTAACTTAAAATATGCTTGAATGGAATTTTACCAATTATCTGACAAAAATAATTTAAGAGATTCTGACCTTAAATTTTGCTGCAAACTTCATCAATAAAGAACTTCCATACAATTGTTTTAATTGATCATTTAACCAAGAAAATCCTCAATGAATCTATGCATAAAAAATCTAGATCAACTCAAATACGTATCTACCTATGTGAATTTTATTATAGAAATAAGTAGAAATGTCAATATATAATTATCTAAAACAAATTTTAATTGCAATTATATTACTGACCAATTTTTGCCAAAAAAAATTATTTTCAGAACTTATGAAACCACTATAAAATGAATGCTAATTTTACACAGCAATTTTCAATGAAATACTTTCATACACAAACCAGTGTAACAGTAATTCATGAATTAATTCAGAAGTCCACAAAAAGAAAAAAATGTCTACCTATTTCAGCAAAACAAGCTTGTAGATGTTGTTATTGTTTAAAACCTGCAACTCTAAATGCAATAAAATAGATAAAGAAAACTAAACTGAACTTAAATGACCTTGGTGTATTCACAGGTAAAAAAACAGTAACAGATTAATTGTAATTAGTAGACAATTAAGAGACATGTAATTCCCATTCAACCAAAGTTCTGAGCTAATCTTTTGTGAATCTCTCAAGAAATAGTCAACATGTTGCAGTGAACGGCTTCACAATAACCATAAATAGAAAGACATTCAATCAAGAAAATAATTATCAGCAAATTCTTTACAAGCTCTATTCTTTGAGCCTAAAAAAGGATTCCTTGCTTTGTGACAAGCCAAACCAGCCAGCATTTAAGGCTCATATGGAGAACTGATGATTTTATAAAAAAACATAACAGACACTTTATACCCATCATATTTTTCCATAGGTTTTTCTAATCAGTCAATACTAAAAAAGAAATTAGATGAAATTCAAAGTCTGATAGTCTGCATCTGTAGAATGACTTGGGAGCTTTGAATATTTGTGTGGAAATGTGACCATGTTATTTTTTGAGTTTTGAATCTATGATGTCATATGACCATGATGTATGAATTCTGAGAATTTAAATATATTTTAGCATGTTTATTCCCAAATCATAAGCAATCTAATAGTTTTGACTTCATATGGATAGCTTTTAAAATGCAATATTTTTTTTTACTTTCACAATTTGTTTTATTGAGTATTGTGTCGTTCACAAGGAGCTGTGTTATAATAATGTAATTTAAATTTCTCTATCATGAATGGTATGTGAATATGCCATTTTCAGAGTGACAATCTCCAAGAGAGTAAATCAATTTGTAACAACATTGGTCTTACCTAAGGGATTTTAATGTAAATAACTTCCCATTTCAGAAATTCAAATTGCAATAATGACTCTTACATACTTATTACTATCTGTGAGCTTCTTCTAACTATAGATTATATTTTATTTGGCTATTTCATCTTGTTTCTAGTTTGAGTGCATCAGATTACAATAAATTAATGGTGGCAGTGTTCTGACTGTTCAGCACTTTTATGTTATTAATCTTCCTGAAATAGATTATTTGTTGGAGGATATAAATTGGAAAAACCATTAGTGAGGAGTCTATTGAATGTTAGTTGTAACCCCTGCCCTCACAAACTTGTTTTACAAGAGATTAATTCCTTTTCGTATTTTATTTATAACTACTATTTTATATCACAGAGATTTCATTGTTGCAGTTGAGGCAGGAGTTGGTCCAAGAAGGATGGTTTTATATTGAGAGATAAAAAAAATTACTCCTATTAGAGTTGGTTGATAAAGACGTCCAGAAAGGGGATTGATTTTTTTTTTTTAGTTACTATTTAACTCATACATAAAGTTGGATGTACAGATAGTGTAGTGATTAGTGGCTTGAAAAGAGAAATTTAGTGAGCAGAGTTCAAATACCAGTTTAGTTCATGACATTGATCTTTGCAAAACTACCCTTGAGAAAGGTATGAATTCATCTCTCTCCCCTCCCACCAGCTATGAATTAAATAGCAGGGAAGACGGGGCTCTATAGCTATGCTTGGCAACCAGTGTAGGAGAAAGACAACTTTTCAAAACTTTTTTTAATATATATATATATATATATATATATATATATATATATATATATCATCTGTGGATGACATTATATTAGCTCCTGAATTAAGTTTAATTCCAGTTGAGCACTCTCGTGCTGAGGTATGAGTTTGTAAACAGTGACTATTATAGCTATATAGCGAGACTCTTTGCAAGCCGAATTGAGTCACTGTCGGTCACTGGGCGTGTTTCCAAAAATAAATACGCTAAAAATCCACCTTCATCCCGACCGTGCGCTGACAGCTTAGTGGTAGAATATCCGCCTGATACCAATTCAGTCGGGTTTCGATCCTAGCTAGAGGCAACCGGATGTCTAGCCGCACTGATGAGCTGTGATACAGCGAAACAGTCTGTCTGTGGATGACATTATATATATAACAAATATTTAAAAAATATTTGACATAATATATATATATATATATATATATATATATATATAGATAACACACATGTACATATTTAACACATTCAAAACACGCACATATATATATATATATATATATTTGACGCACACACCCAACACACACACACACACACACACACACACACACACACATACATACATACATATATCCAACACACACACACAAAATATATATATATATATAAAAAATCAGCTTCTGAATACAGAATCAACGAATATGAAGAACAGTATCAAAAGCAGGAGTATTTAAGGCTTTAAAAGATTCTTGTAAAATCATGAGCATAGCTTCTGTTATAAGAGCTGTTTTTTTTTCTAAAAATTAGAATACCACAATACATTGACAGTAGAATATAAATTAGAACTCCATAAAAACACATTAATTCTTGGTTAAAGTATACTTTTTCTTTTTAAATTCTGGAACTGTGTGTCATCACTGCTCAATGAAAACTCCTAAAAATACTGTGTTAACAATGAATATCAGAAAAGGCTAAGTTATCAAAAATCTTAAAAAACTAAATATGATGAAATAGAAAAACTACCTTATCTCGTGGACTACTGAAGTTCATTAATACCTGAACTTAATGAATATATGTACGAGGTACACTCAAGACATTTTGAGACTTTCTTTTCAGGTACTTTTAATTGACCTATGTAAGTATCACTCTAATACATCCTTGATATGGTTATAATAAGTTAACATGCCAAATCTTTTTTTCTCTTCCAAATTGAATTTTTGGGCAGCTACAGCACTTTAAACACTCTAGCCATCATACACGTCTTGTCACAGCTGACTGGTTCCACATTGCAGTCAAGACATGAAGACAACTTGGAGGCTTGATATTCAATAAAGTTTTGTGTCAAGCTCTGTAGAAACTTATGAAATGATCCAAACTGCTTACAGACTAACTTTCATGAGCCAGGCAACAGTTTTCTGCTAGCACAAGAAGTTCCAGAAGAGCAGGGATCAAGTGAGGGATGATGAAAGATGTACCAGGAAGAGGGACATCAGGACACCAAAGTTGGTCGACAAAATATGAAAATTTCTAGATGAGGCATCGTGCATATTTTCTGATGATAGCTAAACAATTTCAAGTAGATGAGGTCACTGCACACTGAGTCATTCATGATGATCTGAACATACACAAAGTTTGTTCCCAGGGTGCTCAAGGAAGATCAAAGGCAGAGGTGCATTGATCACTGCAGGGAGATGGTGGAGTGAATCACTTCAAATCCAAGTGTCCTCGAGTCTGTGGTAACCTGTGATGAGAGCTGGATCTACCGTTATGATCCAGAGACCAAGAGACAGAGTACCCAGCGGAAACATTCTGGCTCCCCAAGACCCAAGAAGCCTAGGCAAAGTAGGTTCACTGAGAAGCTCATGATGATCCCATTCTTCAACACTAAAAGCATCATCCTGCGTCCCCCACAGCCAGACAGTCAACAAAGAGTACTATGTAAAGGTTTTGAGGCACTTCAGATAGAGATTTCGCAGTGGCACTTGCACCAGGACAATGTCCCCTGCCAAAAATCCATCCTGGTGACCAACTACTTAGCCAATAAGGGGATCAAAACTGTCACTCATTCTCCGTACAGTTCAGACATATCTCCATGCAACTTCTGAATGTTCTCAAAGCTGAGGATCAGAGGTATCTGCATTTGAGGATGAAGAGGAGGTGAAGAAGTCTGTGACAAGCGCCCTGGACACATTCCCTTTGGAGGACTACAAGAAAGTGCATTGAAGTTGGAGGCTCCTACTTAGAGGGAGACTAAAGTTTTGTGTTGATCAGAGTTCAATAAGTATCTCTGATAAAAGTCTCAAAACTTTTCGAGTGTACCTTGTAGATTTTAAATGTCAAAAACTATATACCTTCTTTCAAACATTTGATATATTCACCAAGTTGTTGCTGAATCGTTTTCATTCCCTCACAACGCATAAACTCTTTGACTCTGTAAGCTGTATCACTGCTATCTTCTACACTCACATTCACCTGAAATTAAGTCAAAATAGTATCAACAACGTACAAAGATGATTTAAATCATTGTCTCAAGATATGATTTTCATCAATGTTTCAGTCATGTCAACATTTATAACTGATCAATGCTTGTATTAAGCCATTCACGTACTATAAACTAAAAAAAAAAAAAAGCTTTTCACCAACCCTAGCTTTTAAAATTCTTAACAAAAAATAACACTTTGATGTTTTGAGATAAAGATTAAAAACTGAGTGTTTATGATTTTTGATTGCCTCATCTCAAAGTGGTTAGTATATGAATTTCACAAGAAATCTAATGATCCAGAAATAATGACTGTTACAGATATGCTACAACAGAAAGCCACTAAGGAAAGGATCTTTTAAGCAAAATGTTATATGCTACAATTTTTTCTTGTTCTAAGAAAGGAAAATGATCTGAAGATCAGTTATTCATGATGAGGACAACAGAATATTTGGGCCATTCACTTTCCTCAAAACTTAAAAGTAGCCATTACAAATTAACAGTTAGATATCTTAACATCATATTGAAATATGGGGGGGTTACTTTAATGAAAAAGAATACACCTCAGCTAAATTAACCTTATTAAATATGTCCATAATGATCACATATGTAGTTAGTTAAATAGTGAAATAATAACTTACATCAATATCTTCTGCAGAGTTTTCCTCACTTAGATTTGGCACGTCAAGTTTGCCTTTATATTTTGTTGTGTCGTTTTTCAGTTTACCTAACGGGGAAAAAAATATTTAAGTAATTCTCTTTAATATGATGTGACACTTAAAAAAAGTTAATGTCTACTTTTAATATTCTTTTTACTAACACTGACATGCACAAAAATGATCCTGTACTTACCTGACCAATCAGCTCTGATATCCCATTCATAAAAGAAAATTAGTTTGGCTTTTCTGTTGTTAGCAGTAGCTTCACCTTCAAGTCTAGTCACTTCTGTGATTTCACAGAAATCTACAACAGATTGAAAAATATTTATAAGCATACATTTTTAAATTAGGTTTCATAAGTTTATTCTGACTAGGACAATTCTTACAATGTCAAATGAAAAGCTTTTATTATTTGCTTGCAATCCCCCCACCACCACCACCGCAATCTTTGTTTTCCCAATTGCTATGAGAAAGAATTGTTTTATAATTTTATATAAGATTAAACTATACCAATCTAAAAAGTATTAGAGACAAAAAATACTATGACTATTATGACATCTACAGTATTTGTATGTCACCTTCCAGCAAAGTTCATTTGAATCCACGTAATTTTGTTTGAATTTCTGAGATAAACATTATACACTGATTCTTTCGAACGAGTTTCCTTATCTATAATGTTTTGGCAACTTTTGTTTGACACATTTAGTAATGTTCCAGAAATGCTGAAGCTTTTATTTATAAGGGTGTATTGTTGTTGCTTTATATGTTATATCTGGTCACCTTCCTTTGAAATTACAGAACTTGTAACTATAAATTTTTCCATAACGTCAATCTGGTTTTCCACTGAGCCAGTGACAGATATAGAAAGAAAACCATTTCTTAGTAGAGGAACCTGTATAGTTTAAATTTTTATAAATACAAACTATTTCAATTGACTTTAATTTCATGACATTGTTCAAAAACTATACATTTTATTGACACAGAAGAATCACATGCAAAATACTATAGAAACAAGGAATACTAACCGAACAAAACAAGAGCCCCTTGTTTACAGCACGCTCTGGAACAATGACAAGTGATTTATAATACTTGGCAGATTTTACAAATGAAAACTTTTCAAATTATATTCAAATTCTTGATAAATATTTAAGGTATTGGCCAAGGTTATTTTGTATCAAATAAGAAAACCTATGCAATTAGGATACTTAACATTATTTAAAAAAGAAATAAGATGTCATTATGTTTTCTGCACAATGTACAATTTAAAATAATTTTATATTTTATAATACAAAAATAAGTTTTTATTTTTTTATAAACTATTATTTTAGCCAGAATGGTTATTTAATAAATTGTATGAAATGAATTTCAGAACCAAATTTAAAAAATGTATAGTGACAGCCATATAAATTAATAGTCCAAATAGAGTAAATGAAAAACTTTATAAATAACCTGAACACTGATAAAAAAAAATATACATAAATAAAAACTTCTGGTAGAAATAGATAAATAAAAATATAAAATATTTTTAATGTTTATATATACAAAATTAAAAAGGTAAAAATAATCCATCTAATTAACTAAACAAATAG
This sequence comes from Acanthosepion lycidas, assembly GCA_963932145.1. Classification (NCBI taxonomy): domain Eukaryota; kingdom Metazoa; phylum Mollusca; class Cephalopoda; order Sepiida; family Sepiidae; genus Acanthosepion; species Acanthosepion lycidas. The sequence goes on along the minus strand of OZ010574.1, from coordinate 104,684,314 downwards.
TGAAATCCTAAAAAATTTTAAATAAACTGTAAAACTATCTAAAGCTTTTTATTTTCTTGAATCTAATTTTGGTACACCATTGAAATTATTGGTACAAAATTAAAAGCTGTTTAGATCATTTTCCAGTTTATTAGTAACTTTTACTTAGTATGATTTGCATTATAATTACAGGAGTACAATCTAGACCTATAATCCACAAGCCTTTTACACTTTGGATGCATTCATTTTAACATCAGAGGGAAGAAAGAAGATATATGTAAGCAAACACTCAATTATACTAATAATAACCACCATTTCATCTTATACATCAGTCATGCTATTAAAAATAAAAAGCAGGGAGCAGAGATCTAGCCAACATTTAAAGTTTTATTCATATGAATCCCAAGTAATAAGACTATACTTACAATCATCATCCTGAATTACTAAACCAGCTAAGAGTTCTGTAATTTTATTTTTGGACCAAGTTGTAGCATTTTTCTCCACCCTGTAAGGAAAGACAATGCATATTAGAAAAGAGCATATAATAATGTAGAGAAAAACTATTAAGAGTTCAAGCAATTTTACACCTTTCTTGTTAGAAAATGAGCTTCAAAACGTCCTTTATATTGTTTATTTATGGTTCCTATATATATATATATATATATAAAAAAATTTTCAAGGATTTTACTTATACTACCATAACAAATGATTTATAAGTGTTATTGTAGACAGTCTAAATTTCAGAAAAGAAAAACACTTGTTTGTATACAAGAAAAAACTTCACAGAAGTACTTTGTGAGTCTTGTTTAACATATCAAAGAGACATTGCGGCTCAAATGCATAACCGTGTATATATATATATATAATGTAAACATGTGATCTGATTGCAATCAGAAGAGACACTTGATAATATTGGGTCATAAAAGACAATTTTACAAGTTTATAAATAAACCAAATTTACATACTGAAAGACCTTTACATACTAACTTCTGAGCTTTTTAACATTACCTAAATTAATCCATTTTTAGATATATGAAAGTATAACAAATACAATCGATTTTCCATATCTCCTTTTATACTCTTCAATTTCCTTAAGCTATAGACTTCATAAAAATCAAAATCTGGGCCAAACAGTCCATCTATATCATTATTTAAAAACTTTACCAATTAAATATTGCTTGCAAAATATCTTACTCATTCTAATCAGACAACAAAGATCTATTAAGAAAATTCGGTACTAATTCAAGAAGAGCATATAATCTATGGAGACATTTTGTTAATGATTAAAATCAGACAGCAAATTTCAAATGCTCATTATCACTATTATTCATTAGTATTAGTATTGTATAATTTGATTGTCTTCATACTATTTAAAAAGAGAGATACATTATTTTCTAAGCAAAAATATTTACAGATAATTGGCCACAATCTTCAGCAAATTGAATTTCTAAAAGTTTTAAAATTGGAAAAAAAAAAAAAAAAAGTTAAATTGTTCCAATGAATGAGTGGTTGGTTGGTTCTTTAACCAGTATATCAACCACTATGGATCATTAATGCCAAAACCCAATGAATAAGTTAGGAAAGAAAATGTTCTAATAAATTTGAACTGTAAACAGGGAAAATTATCTTAAAATTTGAACATCTTCAAGCTCTCCTAAAATTCTAAATACATATTTAATCAGTACAAAAGTTTCCTGAGGAAAAAAAAAAAAATCAATGTATTCAAATTTAGTTTTTTAGTTTTCAAAAGAGGATTCCGGAAACATCTTTATATATGGAAATATTCCTTAACAGCAAACATGAATAATTACTAAATTAAAAATAGAATTCATTAACTGCTTTACTGAAATCACCCACCAATTCTGGGAGAGAAAATATAAATTAGATAAGGGCTGGATTAGTTAAGACCATCTACTCTCAGATTAGTCCAGTGCAATTTTCTTTGCTTATGAAGATAATTTTCTTGGTATTCATGTTCCATTATTAATTCTTTCTATTTTTTTTTTTCATAATTAACCTTAAATTTCTATTCAGACTCAATGATTCAATGAAAAAATGCAATTGTCAGAGAAAAATACACACACACACACATTATATATATATATATATATATATACACACACACACACACACTTGTAGTTATATATTTTTTATTACATATTAGTTGTAATTTGTTCAACTGACTCAAAACTAAGACAGTGGGGAAGACATAAGAAAATCCTATAAATACAACTCAACTTTTTATAAAGAAATGTTGAGTTGCATAACTCAAAAATTACTCAATTGCTGGAATATAATAATCTTACTACAAAGTTAGGAAGAGAATAATATTAATCCAAGGTAAGGTGAGGTGAGGGAGCTTACTTTTTTTTTTTTTTTAAATTCAGGTTAATTTTTTTGTTTTTCAAATTTAAAAAAGGTTATTAATGCCATTAAGCTTGAGATTTGTTTTCACAATTTGACAGAATATAGCAAGTAAAAATAAAAATGAAAACTTTTTTAATAAAATCATTGTCAGCTCCAACAGATGACTTACTTGAAATAGTGGAGTTGCACAATAGGCATTGTGACCAGAAGTAATAATTTTCTTTAAATTTTTTTTTCATATCACTATAGATTGCATAAATTAAAAAAAAAAAAAAAAGGTTTAAAATACATTAGTTTTCTTGTTAGTTTTAATTCAAAGCTAATAGATTAAATTTAATATTTCCAATAAGCAAAATACTTTGCAGTATTTTAAATTCAAATTTAAACTGATTGGAAGGATTTTTTTTTAAATTGCTAAAATCGATCATATTGATAAATCTGTCAACATAATTCTCTTTTATTAAAAAAAAAAAAAAAAAAAGCTTAAAAATAAGATATACTCTCCTGGAACCTGATTTGAGGAAGATTAACTAATTTAAATTTGAATTAAAACAAATACATACTTACTTTCAGTTTAAAATATCGTAGGAAATCATTTTTTTAACACGGAGTGGGTGTTTATGAGGTATTGACATGTTTATTGATAACCTGACTATGATTGCAAGATTTAGCTAAGAAGAGGAAAAGCATTTCTTTTAGTGAAATTTTTAAATATTTTAAAAATTATTTTTATTTACTTGTTGAGGAAATGTTAGAAAATTACCAATAAATTTTAAATTTACTAATGTTACCACTCATATTTTCTGATAATGTCATGGTGATTTTCTAAGCTCGGCTTAGATGTGGCACAAGGCCGAAAGTATGAGACACCCAGTGAGGATCGAACTCACTACTCAGTCATAATTGGTCAAGCAAGACAAGCTTTCTAACCATTACAGCACGCCGAGGTGCCCTATTTTCTGATGTCATGTATGAACATCCATATTTACAAAAATAATATTCAAAATTCTTTTAAAATATTGGGTGTCATTAAATTTTAAGCTTTTCCATTTACGGTTAGTAAATATATATTTTTTTACTTAAAATAACAATACCACTTATCCAAGACAAAAGATAAAATTTTAAAGATTTATAATAAAATCTTTAAAATTATTAACACTTTATAAATTATATAAAAATATAATTATTATAATTAAAATTTATTTATACGCACACAAAGATTTTCTAAAAAAAAAAAAAAAAAAAATTCAAGAATAATTTCATTCATTTGTGAATAAAACCTGAAAGTTTCATTAAAATTCGACAATTTGATTTTTGCAAGAATTTCCAAATGTGTTTTTCAGCGCAAAAAGACGCTAAAATTTCCTCTGCTAATCACCCCACCACCACAATCACTATCCACTACTGCAAACAAGATTTTTAACTAAAATTTCGAACGTTAAGGATAAAAAATAAACAAAAAAAACAACTTTGGTCACGATAAAACTTTTAAGTTTGTTTGGGCATTTTTTCACCATGGTATGCTAATTTTTTAGCCAATCTGCGGAGGTACGAAAAATCGTAAACACTGATCGAGTCAGTTTTTCTTTCAAGTTTTAATTTTTAGTTTGGCTTGCATTAATAAACAAACACAAAATACCCCCCACACACACAATCTAGTAGTGAAATCAGCAACAAAAGCAAAAAAATCAAAATAAACATCAATTTTATGATCATATGGCATAGGCTTTTTTTCACAGATTCACTTCTCAGCTTTTTGTCTTTCTTTACCATACCAGTAACCACGTTTCGACTTTTGTCCCTTCTGGCCTTCCTAAAGTTAAAGTGTCAATCACATTCGATAACTACCCTGGAATGTCTAACGAGGTAATTTTTTTTTTTTTTTTTATTCAAGCTCAAGAGTGTATGTTAATTGAGGGTTACGAATTCTGAAATTACGGACACTGACTGTGACAGCGATAGAAATGGAGATATAGCATCGTTGCGACTTTGGGATCAAATATCAAAAGAAGGGTTAATTGATTAAATAATAATTCATATATGAAAGCCGGAAAATACTACTCAGCTGAAGTGGTATTTTAATTTAAGTCTCGAAAATTTGACTAGCAGAGTTTGTTTGGAGTGAGCAGAGAAGAGTACTAAATGAAATAGTAATAAAAAAAAAAGATGTTAAAAAAATTTTTCAATTGCTTTTCAGAGGAGAAAAAAAATCACTTGATTGAACGAATTGCAAGCGAGGCAAATAAGTCACCAAAGAAAGATTATCCTGTGATTCTCTGTGTCAGACTTGTTAAAAAAAAGGGTGTATCATTTAAAAATAAATAAACAGTTAATAATCGTTTTTAAACAACTTGACCAAAGGAAAAATTTTAAACATGATTTTTAAGGTTTGGTTTGTTTTTACGGCTTATCAACCTCAATAACAGGTGCTCCCACCCCGAGTCAGAGTGGACCTGGCAACACCAGCAATTAAAGAGGTTGTTCCACGCTCCTGTTGGACGTAGTTTATCGTCTTAAACAGAACGGCAAGAGACCTACTGGTTAAATTTTAACCGTAGGTCTCTTAATTGATTACACCTTCAAAAATTTTCAATTTTGTTTCAAAGACTTTTTTTTTTTTTTTTTTAATTTGTAATCTTTGTTGAATTAAGTTTTCTTTTTTAGGTGCGCTTGTTAATTGAATCTGAATTGATAACAAAAGTTTCCTTCCATAGAAGGTAATAATCAATAATTAATGTTTGATGGTTTTAAATCTGCAACATTATTTCATTATTAAGAGTAAGACTAAAAGAGTAAGATTAGTAAAGAAAGAACAATTTTTTTTAAGGTAGAATAAAAAAAAAAAATAGGATTCGCTACTAACCGAAATTCGTGAGAAAAAGATATTTCTCTTAAAACGTCATTTTTCTTTTAAAATAAAGTAGATAGCTTAACTGATCTTTTAAAATAAAATAGAATACACTAAAAATTTTAATTCTTATTTTTAAGTCCTAAGAACAGAGAGTACTTTTTTTTGTAAAATGTTAGATGTATTAAACCACAAAAACCAGTATTTACATGATAAAAAGAAAAAATAATTACAAACAATTTAAACATTTTGAATTAATAACCCTTTAAGTTGTTAACGTAGTTCATTCTCCTCTAAACCAACTACAAACGTTTTTCTAGATTATTCCTCTCTAAACAAGACACTTTTTTAAAAACACCAAAATCAACGTGTTTGAAACGATAGAAGAAAAGGAAAGGGGGGGAAAATGAAATAAAATTAAAAGCAGCTAATAGTGCAGAATGAATTAAAGATTTTTCGGCCCTGCAGGTTAATTTTTTAGGTAAGTCTCAAAATAAAATCTATTGATTTTCTAAAATTTGTCGACATGCAACCTTTTCTGTACAGACTTAAGCTTAGGAAAAAAAATATTCACTTTTTTGTTTGTTTTTTTCACGCAAATTATAATCACCCTTAATTTTTTAAAATGATTTATTTTTTAAATGAATACAAGAATTTCCAGAACTGGAACCTCATAATTTTCTCTCGAATCAAGTCAAAAGAAAGAATAAAAGAAGTTTATTATTGAAGCGAAAAGAAAAAGAGTTTCATCCTTACAAAATAAGAATATGGGATAAAAACTTGACTTCTTCAGCTTCTGTGATTCTCAAAAAAAGACTAAGAAAATATCTTTCCTTATTTAATACTGCGAGCAAAACAATGCTTCGTCAGGTTCCGATAAGCATACTTAGAGCCTCTTTATTCCATACTACAAACAGGGAGGAAAAAAAAAAACTGATGCCGAAAAAACGTTTTTTTTTTTCCTTCTTCAATATACGACACCGTACCATGCAACATGATTCAATATACCTACCAGTGCCAGTTATTCACATTCGTACCATCAGGTCGAACCTCAACAATCCAGCGAGGGTCCCTTTGGTCCCATTTAGCCATATTTGGCCCTTTAATTAACTGAAACAAATAAGAGTATCAAAGAGGTGACTGAATTAACAGACACTGTAAGTGTCCTCCTAGCTAAAACAGTGACTACACGACGTTTACTCCAAATTAGTTCTCGAATCTACAACGGATACGGAAATGACGCTACACCGCGCCGGAAGTCATCTTCAATCATGACGTCACAGTTGGCATAACAACTGCAACAGCGTCTTCGAGAAAGAAAAAAAAAAGTAAATTGAGAATTTTCCAGAAACGTTTCCAATACAACTGTTGATTTCAAAAGTGTTTAAATAGCAGTTGCCAAGAAACTTCCTTAAAACACGACCTGATAATTTCCTCTATTTTTTACGGTAAACTTTCTCTAGAGAATATACGAGTGAAAAACATAAGTTCAGTTCACTCACACGCTGTTTTAAGTTTAAAATAAAATTAAGTTAAAGAAAATAGTTAAAAAAAAGAAAACAAATATAAAGCAAAACTAAAAGTGTATTTAAAAATTGCTCTAAACAAAAATTGATTTTAAAAAGATGAAAATTATAACATCAAATAATTTGAAATCTTTGAGAAAGTGATTTTATTAGGTTGGTGCAAAAATAATTTCGTTTTCTAACATATGTTACTATGTGAGAAAACGAAATTATTTTTGCACCAACCTAATATTTTATGAAATGATTCTGGTAAGATTGGTTTTGTAAAAAAACTGATTTCAATTTATCTTTTTCTTTTTTTTCCAAACAATAATAAAATAAAAAAAGAAAACATGGGTATGCCTGTTAAATAAATCATTTACAAATATATGTACATGAATTCAAAAGAGTCGAAAAAGAATAAAAATAGTCAAAGTTAAAGTCTTTGGGTAGTTGGTCCACAGAAAATCTTGTCGGGTTTAACCCCTTCTAATTTTCGAAACCACTACTAGGGGACACTCTCCAGACAATAAATACTCAACGATATTTTTCTTGCTCTCTTCTATCTGCTTATTCGTCAACATGTAACCTCTCGCAGAGAACTCACTTCCATTTAGGAAATGCATGAACCATACACACACACACATATGTACACACATTCACTCACTACACATACTTTGGACCAAAAAAGTTTTCACATTCTTTTGTTACACACATCATTGCCTTTGTCGCTTATATACCTTTGTTATTAATGCATTATCATTTGTTTGTACATATATATTTGTTCTTGTAGTTTTTTTTAAAGTTCTTTATGTTTATTCACATCCTGAGTCCACAATGTTTGTTGTGGATATTTCAGAAGACAGCATGTTATTCCCAATTTCAAACATTGACATTACTAATGCCCATAATAAGTTGTGAAATGCATATACTGGCCCACAACAAACTGTTGTTGAGAAAAGTCTTTGATTGTTAGCAAAAATTCACTGATCATCTGAGCTGCTGTTGTTGGATATGATTTGTTTGAAGTTGCTCGCACATGTTTATTTCAGCACACACTGAGGAAAAGGAAAAATCTATGTAGCCACATCTTCTCTAGTGTTTGAACGGCTTGGAAACAATCACATCTCTGCTCCTGAAAGTCAAAATCTGTGGGATTTTATAAGATTATTTTTTTCTCAAAAGAGGATCTAGAAAAATAGGATTTTAGTTTTCTCTGATTGGTCAAATATTTCACATATGTTAATTTCCAATGAACAGACACTTTGATTTAAACAATGTGTTGTATGGTGGAACCTTTTTGGTATGTTTTAAATATAGTCTGTTATTGAGTAGAAATTAAGTTTGGCCATATTTTAAAATGGCATGAACATCTGTATGTAATTGTGTTGGCAATATGGTTTATTTGTAAGGCTACTGAGATGCAAGGGGTTATTGAGGATTAACAACCGAAATGAAGAGGGAATGAAACAGAAAACATTACGAAGGAGAAGAGACAATAAAAAGAATAGGATTCAAGGAGACAGAAAATGATTATTGAAAAAATATTCATCCTTTTTAATCACAGCAAGTAGTAATTGCATTCACTCCATCTGTTATAACTGATAAGTGATATAGCAGTGATATGCTACAATTGCTTCAAGTAATTTTTCAGAAAATAAAACCTGCTGCAATAATATTTTCACTATTGCCCGAATTAATAACGAAAAAAAGAAAAAAAATGTCAATCAGATTCAATTACAAATAAAAAATATTTATTTCTAACCAGCTAAATAAGAGTTCTTGCAAAAATGTGTCCCTTTTTGCTGAGAATAAGATAACGTATTCTCTGAGTAACACAATGTAAAAAAACATAGCAGAAAACAAACTTAAAAATTACAATGCACAAAAAAACAAAAAAAGAATAGCACACACCTGCTGTGTCAATGATAACAATAAAAAAAGGGGAAGAGCCTTAGCTCTTCAGTTACACTTTCAGTCCTTTCAAGGTTCAAAAGTTTTTATCTTTTTTCTTTTCTTTCCTGTGTAGACAAAGTTCTCTTTTTGATGACCAAACTCCCTTCTTTCTTCAGTTATTTTCCTCCCATCCACCTGGATATTACACCTTTCTTTTACGGCTGCTAGAAGGTGAAAATTTACTTAAACACACACTAAAACACTTTTTGAAAATGCATGTGTTTGCTCCTTTGTCGTCTTCTCAAATGGCTTTGGCTCCAAACTCCACTTATGAACTTCTTTTCAAACTTTCTTTTCTGGGGCTTCTTCGAGAGGGCTTCTCATTACTTTCTCTGAAGGGGAAACTTGCCCTCAGCAACTTGTTACCCATGCATCCTTCACTTATGGGTTAGCAGTCTCGTTTTTCAACTGCTCTGAGGTCCAGTTCCAGTTCTTCCTTCCCTTTCAAAGGTGGAGCGGTTCACCTTTGAACCGTCCAATCACAGTCCATTAAAAAAAATATCAGCAGGTTCTTAGGGCCAGTAACACAGTGAGTGTCTTTTGTTCTTCCTTGATCTAAATATTTTCAAAAATTAAAGATAGCATGAATGCCTGCTGTCATGCAACACCAAAATCCAAAGGCACATTGCGATATCAAAAGATGTTTTCTAAAAGCAAAGTATTAAAAAACAGGAACATTTCCTTAGAATCAAATATAAAAGGATCTTTTTGATGAAAGTGTGGAAGAAGAGAGAACAACACCAAGCATGGTCATTTGGCAACTTCAAACAAATCATCTCCAACAACGACAACAACAAAGGTCAGTGAATCTTTGTTAACGATAAAACCAAGTCTTTTTCAACTGCAGCTTTTTTTTCTGTGGAGAAACTATTTAAAAGTCTTTTCTAAACTACCAATTCTTCTGTGAAACCAAAGACTTTAACACAACTATTTTAAGACTATTTTAATCATTTTTGAATTTATGTACATATGTTTGTAAATACAAATTATTTATTTAACAGACATAACCATGTTTTCTTTATTTTTGTTTTTTATTGTTTGGAATTCAAATGTTTGGATTTTTAATATATAAAAAATGAACGACTGAATTTCCTACACTTATTTGAAAGTTGAAACTGAGAAGGTTTTAGTAGGTTCACTATAATCACTGGGAGTTTAACACATTTGCTGGTTTTGGGGGATTTTTTTTTAACACAGTCCAATTATTAATTTAAGAATTTTTTTTCTCTTTCTCGTTTCAATTAGGTTCTACCTCTTTTTCTGTCTTTGTTTGCTTCTTCTTCTGTAAGACATGGCCTAGTTCATCCACTGGTGACAGCCAAAATTCCTTATTCTAAAATCCTTCTCACTTCCTTGTATCCTTCTGGATTCTTATATCTTTTGTAACCTTGATTTCTTATATAGCCTCAAAAATTAAGTCACTTAACCATCCACCTTTGACTAACTTATTTTCAGCAGTTCTTTTTCAAGCCATTCTATTTTTAGAAAGTTTAAATTATAAATGCTTCACATCAAATTTATTAGTTAATTTTTTTTATGAACTGTCTCACTTTCTGTTAATTTTTTTAAACACTTTTCTTGCAAATGTAATAAACTAACCTAGACTGTTATAATATTTAATTATTTTTATCTACACATTTTTATTAATCATTTATTTAATTTACATTTTTATATAAATTTTTATATTCTCCCCTCAAGAGAAAATGCAGTCAGCAAACTTAGTGCATTGTGTTATTTTTTCACCTTTTAACTATTTTATATTACATTCTTATATAAATTTTTTATAAAGAAAAGAATAATAAACAGTTATGTAATATGGGTCCTCCTCTATGGCAGTAAATGTTGGACAATCTCATCACAGAAAAAAACTTGAGGAAACAGAAATGTGTTTCTCCAATAAGTTGCTGAGAATATCATGGCCTGGACATGTGAGCAACAACAAAGTTTTAAGGAAAATGGAAACAAAAAATTTTTTTTTTCTTTATTCAGCTGCTTACAGTTTATTTTACTTTTGTCTGTAATTCTTTGAATCATGTCAGTAGTGCAGATAGGGATGGTCTGGGAAGCGCAAGGCCTCCATATATCACCCAAGATAAATGGATTCCAACTACCCACAAATATATTTTCTATCTTCTTGAATTTGTTTATTCTTTATAAAAAATATACTGTTATACTCTGTTTCAAATTAGATCTCTTTCTGATTCACTCTACCTGTCAGCCAGATATGAACACTAAGAAATCACAAAAAGTCCCTCTCTGTGTAGGGACTCTGAGCATCATACCCAGCTCACAAAACAAATCCACTCAATATATATATATATATATATATATATATATATATAACACAGTATAAAAGGAGCCAATCATGACCATTGCCGCCAGAGAAAAATATGAAAAAGATGAGTTCCTGACTCACCACATTTGCTTTTAAGAATGCCACTCATGACAAATGAAACAGAATAGCAGCGAATTGGCAAGCTGTCAACACCATCACCAAGCTCTCAACCTCACTTCAGTGACCTCGGTCAACTGACCCAACACATGATCAACTCCACGCTCTACCAAATCTACCCTTCCTCCAAGTCACTTCCCTTGTCCACAAAGAGACTTTCTATATCCATCCTCTTTATCGGCAATATAAATAATTTTATATTAAAAATTCTTGTGTTATTTTCTTTCCAAGTCACAGGCTGTTTATTGCCAATTTCATTTGTTCTCTCATCTAATCAGAATCCAAACATAACAACCAGTGTCAGTGTCAGTGTGCAGCAGGAGAATTAACAAAATGAATTACACTGGCTCCACATGTACAGAACTTCCTGACCTTATCAAGCAACAGCAGGCAGCAATCCAGAATCTCAAAACCAACTCTACATACACCAATGAATGTCAGACAAAAGCAGTCACCGACAAACTTCAATCAGACTTACAAGAAATGTTGGCCACCCTAAAATTTGCCACTACTAGAACCACAGACACAGTCCACAAACTCACAGACTATGAACTAATAACATGGAACAATCACTTTGTTATGCAATGTGAAATATCATAATATGTGAACTGGACAACAACATCAACTGCTTCACTATGGATGGGAACAAAGTATATGTGATCCAAGTCAAACTAGAATTCACCAACTACCCACAAATGAAAGATGAATGTGTTAAACTTGCCAAACAACACTTTAATAAAGACATATTTCACTCTCAACAGGACACCTCCACCCATGAACAGTTAAAAGCCTACCTTACAGCTACTCACAGCAGCCAAATAACAAATTTTCAACCCTTAGCCAATCATGGGACTTCCAAAGAGGAGACAGTGAGAAAATGACAGACGTCACAAGTCAACTCACAAATACAATTTAAGAATCCGCCATCCATATCAAAGTGAAGTTCAAGATAGAAAAAAACTTGGACACCCACCATCTACCTCATCAAGAATATGGGCAATCACTACTTGGCGAGTGGTATAGCAAGTGATGCACAATGCTACCTCAAACGAGGCATCAGAACCAACACCGCAACCAACCCTTGATCCCACCATAATGTACGCACATAAACGCATCGACCAGACAAAACAAACTGGCCCCGATGAACCCTGACCTAATGCTAGCTGACATAAGGCAGCAACTGTTTCAAATAAACAAATAACCCTTCAACTCAAATACATGTGACCCAACACTATCCAAACAAAATAGACACCAGACACACAAGCACACCAGTCAAAATTGCAGTCCTTGCAGAAATTACATGAAAGGCTGCACATGCTTCAAGGACTGCAATTACCTACATCTCCTCCCATCCCGTGATCAACCACAGTTACCGACATAACAGAAACAAGGCATAGAAACACAAGACTCCAGATCCAATGGGAACACCCACAACTACAGCAAAACAAATTCTAAAAGTACAAACATGTGAACAACTCTTAAGACACTTCAAAGACTTCATTATGCACTAATATCAACATTGCAAACACACCAAATCAACATTGCAAACACACCAAATCAACATTGCAAACACACCAAATCAACAAAAATATACATACATACTTTCCGCTGATATTCTCTCACAACTAATGAATTAGATTAAGATCTGAGGGTATTGTTATACTCTGCATCAAACTGGATTTTTTTCTGATTCACTCTACCTGTTGGTCAAATGTGAACATTAAGCAAGCAAAAATAAAAATAAAAAAGTAGCTCTCTGTGCATGGGGCTCTGAGTATCACACCCGGCTCCCAAAACAAATCCATTCCAAAAAAATATATATATATAAAAGCAATATATAAGGAGCCAATCACGAATGTTGCCTCCAAAGAAAGACATGAGTTCATGACCCAACGCATTTGTTTTGAAGAATACTGTTCATAACAACCAAAACAAAATTGTGATGAATGGGCAAGCTATTAACGCCACTGGCAAGCTCTTAACGTCACTACCAGTGACCTTGGTCAACTAATCTGACACACATCAACTCCAGGTCCTACCAGCTCTACTCTTCCTCCAAGTCACTTCCCTTGCCCACAGAAATACTTCATTTTACAGTTAAAATTGCTAGATATGACCATAGATCCTATGCTAATAGTTTCTTCTATTGCACTTCTTGCTTGTGGAACTCACTTCTGGTTTCTTGCTTCCCAGTCAACTTTGATCTTCAAAAATTTGAATGTAATATCAATTATTATAATCTGTCTTATTAATTATTTTTCTTTTATTGTTCTTCTTACTTAATTGCTTTTTTTTTCTCATATTCTCTCACACTCAGTAACCCTTGCTTTTTAGTGACTTTGCAGTGAGAATGATTTTTTTAAAAAATAGGCCTTCATAAATAGGCCTAAAATTCAGATCTTTTCTTTTTTTTTTAAATAACAACAGAAACCCTGTCCCTGGATTTGATGTCAAGTATAGCTGATGTGTGAGTAGGGGTAACGGTCAGTGGCTCAGAATATGAAAGGTGCCGAGTTCATATTCTGACTAAATCTGTTTCCTTGATGCATTTTCAGCATTTGGAACACAATTTGATATAATTTGCTATTAATGTTTTTGCTTCTTCAAATGTGTTAAGGGCTTCTTTATGCAGTGTTACATGTTTACTTTTTTGTACTGAACAAGGCTTATAAAATGACTAAGTTGTCTGACTAAAGTGGGATTCAATCTTCTGTGACAGCGAGTGAGATTCCTTCTTGTTCTAAGAATTCCAGGCGACTGAATACAGAAATGCATTTATTTGCATTCAGTTTTAAACCAAAGTGATCTGCTCTGTCTAAAATTTGACGTGAATAAAATTTATGCTGTTCATTGTTTTGAATGGCTCTCAGCACATCATCAGTATAGACATAAGTGAAAAGAAAACCAACAAAAATTTCTTCTATGAAACGTTGTAGCATCTGTGTAGCATTGTGAAAACCAAAATGTATCCGTAAAAATCCGTATAGTGGGTTATAATGGGTTATGGCTGTTTTATGAGTGTTTTCTTTTGGCTTTGGTAATTTTTATATTCCGTGCTAATAGGAATCTATACTTGAAAACCAAGGTGGATGAAATAAGTAAAGGTTTATTGTAAAAAAACAGTACAATAAGAATAAAGGTGACAGTTATGCACAAGGTCGTCGCAAGTCAATCCAGTAGTGAGTGCTACTATTGGAAGGTCGGTAGTTCTCATGTAAGTCTGAGTTGTACTCAACAGATCCCAGCTGGAATATTTAGCTACCCCCCACGAGGGTTGCATGTGGCACAAGGCCGGTTTAACATGGGTTCTATGAGCCCATAGGCTGAGCCAAAAATATTCCCTTTTGAACCCGTATAAACGGGTTCAGGGGCAGTCTACCTGCCTGAACGAGACTCTGCCCTTTGGCAGAGCCACGTTTGTGTTCCTCTCCACCCAAAGGCAGAGAGTTCGACTGTTTAGCTGGAACAGATCCCAGCTAATCTCTGTAGTCCATTGACTTACAGGTACTTATAGGTAGTTACTACTTATAGTATAGTCACTCATGGGGGTGACAGGATATTCCATTACATCAGTAATATACCTTAACCAAGTTGAGTCTTAAAAAGATTTTAGCACCTAACAAATTCAATGTAAAGTCATGAATATGCAGAACTGGGCATGGTTGAAACATTTAGATATCCGCAGCATCCAAATTCCTTCTTTTGTGATTTTATTTGTCTGGATTCAATCATCAAAGGAGATAATAGACTAGTTATCTGGTTGTAATGCTCCAGCTTTACTTTTGGTCTTGATGCATAGATGGGCATGTGATGTTTTAATATTGATCTAGAATACTGATGCAATCTATAAATTTACTAATTTCTTTGTTGAACAAGACTTTTGTTATCAATATCAGCCATTTTTTTTTTTGTCTGTCATTGGTGGTAAAATATTGGTTAAGGATGACAGTAATTTATCTATCTAAAGTAACCTTAGAATAGCTTATGGCATAGCAGTCTATCCAAAGAGACTGATGCCTAATTCAATGCTATTAAAGAGTTCCTGAAGCATGGTTTCTTCAGATTTCTTGGTTCTTTTCACAAATACTGAGTGAAGAACATGATGTGCTGCCGAATAATAAATTTACCACATGCATGAAAATCCTGTCTTGCTGATGCAAAATTGGAATGACCTAGTAAAAAAAGCACCAAGCAACCTTTCTCCAAACATACATAGTTCATAGCAAGCACTTACGTGAGGCTATTTGATCAATTAAATTCACTGGTGCTAAATTTGAGATTTTGGAAATTACAAGATTTTTTTTTTGATTTTTTACCTTCGAGCCTCCAAATGAGCCAGACATCCCAAATTCAACAATGTACACAAACCCCAACATTCACCGCCAAAAAGAATTAGGAACATTCTCTTAAACAAAGAACACGTAAACAGTGAACACACCAAGTAAGTCTGTATTCACTTTCCCATGCAATTCTAACAAACATTTCTACAACCACATTACTACCACATACATACATATACACACTGTTTTCTCAGGAACATTATTCATTTTCACCAAATAAATTCTGTTTATTGAGATGAAAACCAACCTCAACTTCTTCAATTTGCCTTTTCTTTCTACACTGCTTTGCACCCCTCTCTCTTTCTATCTATCTATCTATCTATCTATCTACCTTTAACTTGTTAGTTGGTGACCACGTGATTTAGGCAATAACTGACTGACTTTTCTTCAATCAACAAAGCTAATATCTAACATAGCCGCTTTCTCTTCCTACTCTTAAAGTAGCAATCAGTGTTGCCTGCTTCTTTATAAAGTTAGAGACTACTGTCAACCAGCCTCCGGGCCACAACAGGCTTCATAAAGATTAGAAATAGGGCCTATCTCCAACAGATCAGTAATGTTACCATTTATTTCAGGAGATAAACTTTATACTACACAAACCAATGTCAAAAAGTTGCCAACTTGTAGGGTATTGAATGTTTAGTAACCCTCATTTCAATTTCAAACATTTTCTTGAATTTCATTGGTTGTTAAATAAAAAAATAATCTTCGAGAAATCTCCATAACAAAACAATCAAAATTTATGCAAAAGTAGGCACAACTGACACAAAAAAAATCTTTCTCAAATTCATCCCTAATTTAAATGTTTCAAGAAATCCTATTAGTTAAAAAATAAAAAATGCAACATTTGCCCACACATTTCTCAGAAAAATTCACAACAAACAGCTACCAAGCCCCATTTAGCCAATTTTGTTGTTAAGAAAACTATAAATAGAAATAGTAAACGAATTTTTGTCGCATTTGAGACTCACACACACGAAAGATACACACAGGAATTATGTGCCACCAAAGAAACAAACTTCCTTTATGAGAGATTAGAAAAATTTACACAACAAACTTTTTCACTCAATATCTTTCATAGAAAATCTTTTGTCTAAGTTAAATTCAACCTTTTTAATCAAAAGCAGATAACTTTTAGACATTGAACATTTCCGAAACAGGAAAGAACTTTATCTCTAAAATATACCTTGCACACCTCATTACAAACAAAGAAATTGTAAATTGTGTATATAAAATTTAATCTGTTGTTTCCAACATGTATTTTTTATCGTGATTGAATATCGTTACCATTTGGCCATTTCTTATAATTTATGTTTGTGGATATTGCATATTTTATTTGCAGCACAACTTTAAATATTCATGCAGCCTTCCTAGATTCACTACAAGTGTATAAATCTCATTGGAAAATGACTATTTTGAAAGTCGTAAGTTGTAATTCTGATACTAATGTACAACGGATTCTGAGTTCAGATTATAAGTTATGAATCTGATTTTTCTTTAATTTGGGAAAGGATCGACCAGTTTTTGCTAGCATAATCTTTATTTTTGACACGACACGTTTATCTCCTCAGATACCATGTTATGCTTTAAGTAAGTCAAAGTAGAAAATAAAATATCAAATAAACAGCAGTGAAGTTAACAAATATACATAGTAACAAGAACAAGGTAATATATCAAAGGTGGGGGCAACAAAATAAACAACCATGTGATTTTAACAAGAATATAAAATATATGAAAAATAATAAAAATTTCTTTATTTGGTTAATGTTTTCAGAATTACAAAACTTAGTTTAAATAAGTGAAATTTATGTGGGTTAACCCACTTGGCTTCATCAAATGCCCATTAGGTGGTGCTGTTTATAAAAAGACAAACACCTCCTTCCTCTTTCTTCCTCTTGCTGCAAGATGTATAAGCTCGGAGATGAGAATGTCCTCACTGGGGTCACTTGTTTTACCGGTCGACTGACGATTGAACTCTCACACACATGCACGTACACACACACATATGACAAATACAAACAAGCACATTCTTAATAGCTAAGTTTTTAATGTCTTCATTTCCTTTCAATCTTGTAAAACTTAAATGATGATGTTTATCGTATGAAGCTTGTAGTTATCCTACAAAAAAGTTGACCAATAATGACTATGCAGATGACCTAACTATCACTGCAGAGACTATTACCAATGTCACAGTTCTCTTACATCATCTAGAAAATGCTGTGTAACAAGAGATAGAAAGTTATCTCCTTTTGACCCAAAGCAAAAAAATAGCAATAAAAGTTAATTATAAATATTCATGAGAATAAAAAGCAGTCTTGTAACCAGAGAAGACCTGCTTGAGACATTGTTAGGCGGAAAAGTCAATCTTCCTCTTTTTGCTCCTTGAAGTTATAGAAACAGGATGCACATTTCAGACTCATAACAACCAGACAGATAAGTACAAAATTTATACTGTTTTTGATACGCAGTCTTTTGAAGTTAGATATATGCAAACCTTGTATTAAGAATTTTGAATATAATATATATATATATATATATATATACAGGTATTTTTATACAAAGACTTTTGTGTTTTGTTTGAACTTCTCATATATTTATGTTGTCATACATTTCATATACTTTAAACAAGGTCTATGTTTCAGGAGAATCAATAAAATCTGTTGAATCTTTTATATACCTAGGATGCGAAATAAATTCTACTGAAAAGGATACAAAAATCCATATAACTAACACCTGGGTCACCTTGAATAGAATGGATGTAATCTGGAAATTTGATCCACCAGACACCTTCAAATGGAAATACTTTCATGACACTGCAGAGACTTTTTTATGTATGGACGTTTTAATGTATGGTACTTGGACTTTAACTAAAACTCTTGAGTCTAAGCTTGATGAAACCTACACTCAGATGCTGATAACTCTACTTAGCATCTCTTGGAGACAACATCCAACTAAATCACCCATCCCTGATATTTCTACAATCTTACACAAATGCAGAATGCGCTTTGCAGAACAATGATGGCTAGCAAAAGAAGAACTTACGAGTGATCTACTGCTCTGGACACCTGGTCATGGCACAAGATGGTTTGGTCGCCCAGCAATCACCTACATCATCTAATATAATGCCACAGAATGCCACACTAATAATGTTCTGACCTTGATGCAGGACCATGATAATTGGTATGATAGACTCATGAATAATCGAGCTAGCTCAACTACATAAAAAAAAAATCACCCTTGTACTCATTAATTTAATGTCTTTGTTTTAATACATGCGTTAATTGTCATTTGTTTTAAAATCCACATTTTGTGTTTATTCAGACAGATTTACATGAAAATATTGTTTGTGGGACAAATCTACCAGGAACCATTATTTACTGAAAAACATCCACACCTCTTAATGAAAGTGGGTATTCCCACAACAGGATGAAAATTCTTTGAATCCTTGTAATTTTAAATCTTTATCGTTAAGTGGCCTTTGGGAGTTCAGTTGAAACACGGTCTTCTCCAATATGTATGTGAAACCTTCTTTTTATATGTTATGTATTTGACTCAATATTGACTTGACACTGGCTAGCGGTGTCGGATAAACTCATGTCTTTTATACATATGTATAGGATCAGTGAGTTAGCTTCTTTTTTTATAGATCTTCTCAAGAAACACTGTGATTAATAAATTGAAATGTTTTTCTTTCCATCAAACTGGAACCAATACATGGAGTTTAATGTTCATAGAAAACAATTTTTGTCAGTTTATTTTAAATGTTAAAGGATACACATCTGATATATTTTGGCTGTTGTTGACAATGATTTTGATAACTGACTTTTTCATTCTTGTCAGGCTTTGCTCATAATTCATATCTATTATTGGAGGTGACAACTTTAAATAACATGTATTATAGTTAGAATTACTGTTTAATGAAATAAGGCATAATCAAATTCACTATAGATCTTAGTTCATTTGAGATTTCAAATGTGGTTAAAATTTCAGACATTGGTCAGAATGAATAGAAGTTGGTAAAGTGGATGTACACACTTGCAGATGATGGATACCAACTGTATTTTGTAACATGCTGAGGTCTTTGTCATAGTTGACTCTTTTGTACCAAGAGACTGATTTATGTTGTATTGAAAGAGGGTGCCATTGCCACCATTGTTGAATATTTGGGGTATTTTCAGTGGAATTGACAAATTTCTCAATAACAAAAATAATAAAAAAAAGAAGAAGAACAGGGGAAAATAATACAAGAAATGAACAATAATTATAAGACAACAGCAAATTAAGATTAAACAAAATAGAAACAATGTTTATACATAAATGGTATACAGTTGTTATATTCTTTTTAAAACCAGATCTTTTTCTGAGTCATACTAAACTAATTTCCATCACAGGCCGGATGTGAATGCTTTGAAACACAAGACTGAACTAAAATTCCATCAACTGCGTATAGGCTCCACACATAGCTTCCGTTTTTACTCACACTCTCAAAGAAAAAATAAGTATGTCCATCCAATAGCACCCACTACTGCCTAAAGAAACAAAATAAAAACTGGAGCCAATCTGAACCTAAGAAAAGACATAAAAGCCTATCAAAGGGACATCATCAACAGTTGGAAAGCATAACAGCCAGGATTCACAACGCTCATCAGAACACAGCCTCCCATCTCCAAAAGACAACTCGCTGCTGTCGTAAGTCACAACTCACCCCCGACTCTCCTACCATATGCCTCTGTGGATGACATAGACAACTCCACTTATCATTTTGTATTTTATGTTAATACAATTGTTTATTTCTTTAAACCACTGTTGTTTCTTTGTTCTGCTACCATTCGCTTAAAATAACACAGTTAAAAGTGGTTATTGCACTTCTGACTTCAATGCAAGAAAGAAAATGTGTGGGTAAGACCAGAAATTGTTCATTATTGACAAAGAAGAAATCCCAGCATGCATCTGTAGGATTTGGGGATGGAGTGGGTAGCAGTCATTCTCGCTAGATTGGAACCTACAACTGTGTCCAGGGCAAACTTTAATATAGTAAGCCATATATATGAAGTTTTGTTACACTGGTTTCTCATTCCATTACCCTAAAAAATGCTGGAGTTGACTTATACACATGCATATATACAATAATATATACAATAAATTAATGATTTATTGGATGAAAATCAAATAATGATCTTTACACATGATCAACCTCTGTACAAGTATATTCAGTAATTATCTAATATTTTCACAATTATCTACTATTTAATTACGTAAGATATTGTATGAAAGTTAAATTGACTTAATTTGTGAAATGGGACTGAGTTTGTGAGACAGAAATGACCAGTAAAATACTTTTAGGTCTGCTACTTGATACAGGATACATGAGGCTGCCTCCTGTTTTGGTTAGCCTGTCAGGCTAAGTTGAAGATTAAAATGAACTTACTAATACCTACAGTAAAATCATTATTAGTTATAGATTTATAATAAAACAACAGAGAGTCTATTCATCATATAATGTTGTCAGTCAACTCATTATCATGCAATATTCATTTTTGGTTATATTTTTGTGGCCAGAAAAGCTACCTGGGAACCAATGAATCATAGTTCAGCTGGCACAGACCTAACATGTTTATGAAGATATGTATATATTTTTCTCACTGTAGATCTTTTTTGTTTTCATATTTCTCTTTCAACTACTGTGGAGAAAGATTCTGCTTAAAAATTAATCTCTGATAAAATCATTTATCAATGTTCATTCTCAAAAAAACTTTGACAGACTTCATCTTTGTAGAATATCCCAGATCAAAAGGTACCAAACTACTGTGCACAAGTTTGTGGAACAAATTTTTCAGTTAAAAGCTACAAAAAATTCTCATTTTTCTCAGCCATTTCCTCCAAGTAGCCTCTTTCATAAATTTCTATTAGGTTGGTGCAAAAATAATGTCGTTTTCTCACATAGTAACATATGTAAGAAAACGACATTATTTTTGCACCAACCTAATATTATGTAAACAGATAAATGCAATAAGTTATTTTGTGTCCAAACATTTAGACCTGGGATAATAAATTGCATTACTCTGATTATGAGGCCACATTTTGGAGACAGAAGTTGGCTTTGGAAAAATATAGTGGGACAGACTTATACAGTTATCCTTTCTTTCTCGTTTTCATATATATATAATTTAATAAGACAAAATCTAAATAACTGGTGATGTGTTAGGTCACTGAAAGGATAAGCATCATCCTTTTTCACCAGGCTATAAAAATTACAACACTTTTTAAAATATAATTTTAATATAGATATAGGTTGCAAGTTTCATTTTCAGCTACCAATATTTGCTTTTTATTGAAGGAGAAAATAAAGAATTAGATTATTTTCTGATAGAGTTAGGAACCAGTTGAAATTTCTAGGGCCCATAAAAGAAAGAGGGCTTGGAAAAACTGATACTCACAGGACAGATTGAAAGCAAGAGGGACAGAAGAAAACAACACATAACATACTTTGAGTTTGAATAAATGGATGGTGGAACAATGTTTAGGAGAAATAACAAAAAGACAAAATTTATTAAGAGTTACGTATGACAATGTGATGGCTGCTTTCTCATTATCAAGCATGGCTATCACACAGTATCCCACAAAGATTCACACACATGGACAGACATGACTTTTAAACCTGGCCAATTATTTGCATTGTTTTTCACAGACTCAGCAGTCGTGGGCAGTCATAATGTTATGTATGTTTTCTGGCATTTGAATGCCATAAATCTTCAGTGTCTGGAATACTGTTGTCATTCATCATAATATTCATGGTTTATAAGGCTATGGCCAGCCATACATACCACCTCAAAATATTGCACAATGCCTATGCATGAATGAAATTTTTAAAGTGAAGAGAGAGACATTGCATAGAGTCAATCCCAGTCTTTGAACAACACAAGCAATGACCTGAAAAGAAGAGAACATCAGTTGCTAGTGTGCTACAGGTGTTACATCAGTTTCCCTTCTCCCAGGGAGATATCCTAAGGAGTCTCTTTCTCTCAATGGTTCTTACACACACACACACGTATATATGTGTGTGTGTGTGTATCTATATATGTGTGTATGTATGTACTCTAAAACACAACCGGTCTCTTAATCATCAGAAAAAACACTTTTTACCTTCCATCAGCATGGCTGATATTAACCTCCAGGAAAGTGACTCATTATGCCTTGTCAGGCTATCATTTTCTGTTGATATGAAGTGGGAAGATTGTATTGAATCAGTTACTAGGTCTACTGCTAAGAAAGTTAGTTCACTGTATCATGCCTGACAATTTTTCTCACTAGAATCTATCTTACATATTTATAAGTCTACCATTCATCCAAGCATTGAATATTGCTACCATATCCAATCTGGTGCTCCTGCTATATATTTAGAGATTCTTGATAAAATACAAAGAAGAATCTGCAATGTTATTGGGTCTGACCTGGCATCTCAGTTTCAGTCACTTTCTCATCGTTGTAACATAGTTTCCTTGTACCTTTTCCATAAATACTTTCATGGTAATTGTTCTGATGAACTTTTCTCTAGGGTATCTAGACTTTATAAATATAATTGCAGTACTAGATTGGCAAAAAGGTCTCATCATTTTACTGTTGAAATGGCTGCTAGACGTAACCGTAAGTTCTATGCTAACAGTTTCTTCTATTGCACTTCTCACTTGTGGAACTCACTTCCGGCTTCTTGCTTCCCAGTCAGCTTTGACCTTCAAAAATTTAAATGTGATGTCTTCTGTTTTCTTAATTTCTGTTTTTTTTTTAATTATTGTCTATCCTTAATAGTGTTTTTTCTCATATTCTCTAACACTTAGTGACCCCCCCTTGCATCTTAGTGGCTTCATTTCCTTGCTTGGAGCAAAATGATTAAAAAAAATATACATACACACACATGTAACTTTCCCTCAAAATATACTGTTGTGGTAGATATAGTGACCTGAAATGGTCTATAGAAATCACTTACTATTTTTTTTCTATTTCTTACAATATAGAGGTAGAAAAGATTGTAAAAAAAATGCAAGATAAACACTCATTTCTCAAAATGGCTGAAAATACATCAATCAAAATAAATTAAAAAACACAAAGACAAATGCAGCATTTTGAAAATTTGATGAAATAAAGAATGAGAAGGTCAGAATTTAATTGAATTATGAGATAATCTAAATACTCTGAGGATAAGCCTTTTTATTTTTCCTGTTTACAGACATGCACTGCTTTACAAAAGTTGAGTACATAACATATTTGTTTGTATCATCAAAAAGGCTAATTCATTTTCTTTTTTTTTTTTGAGAATGAAATATTGAATTTAAAGGGACAACCTTCATGATATTTTGTCACTTAGAATCATATAAATTCCTTACCTTGATGTGCTGCCACATTCTAAATAACTTTTTTTACCCATGCAGTCAAAAATGATAGTTCATTTTGTTACGTCTTCGAAACATTTTCGCAGGTGGATGAATTTATTTTTCAATTACTGCTTTTTTTTTCTTTGTAAAGAGCATCTTGATGCCGACAGTGCAAGGGAAATAACTTTTAAAACATCAATATTTTAAGGTTATTTCCCTTTAAACAAATGTGACACTACATCGTAAGGTTATATGAATAAGGGGAACTACTCTCAGTTTTACAGGACATATTTAGCTTTACTTTTGGTCTTTTTAGTCTTTAATCAGCAGCAGTCTAATATTAAATGATTTTGAATGAATATACTTACAATGTAGCAAAACAATCTTTCTTTTGTAATAAACCCTATTAATATTCATGGTGGAAGAGAAGTTTTTTTGTATAATGTCACCTTTCATTATATCAAATAAAAATGTTTCGCAATATAAAGGTATCCTTATTTAATGAAGCAATTAATAATGCTTTCATTTCTTTTCCTCTTTTAATGATTTTCTTTTGTTTTTTGTAGTAAAAACGCAAATATACAAAAATCAGATCATCAGAGTGCATATGAATGCAGACCCCACAATATTAAGTTTCAAATCCAAGTAGTAGTTACTTTATTCTTCAAATTAGATTATTTCAACAGGTTTGCCTTTACAGAAATCATGCTACAATGTGCTATTTTTGCTGTTTTACAGTAACACACCCAGAAAAAGAAATTGAATTATTCTAATATAGATATATTAATTCATCAGCTGACCCCTACAACTAGCATAGGAGTTGTCTCCATGTTGAGATGAAAATTTTATTTATGGATTACACATGCATGATATGGAATCAAACAATGGGTTATAAAACAGAATATTAAATATGGAGCCAACAAATGGATATTCATTTTAGATCCAGAAGACCATGACAGTCACATATATGTATCAGTGGGGGCTGAAAACTTAGCCTAACCAAGAAAGGATTAAAAATAATTTAAAAAAAACAAAAACAAAAAAAACAATTCTGATGTTAATTCAGATCTTAGGAAATAGGTTTGACCAGAACTTTTCAGCACTCACTTGTATAATAAAATTTCTGCAGTTATGTGTGTATGTACAAGGTGCGATGGATAAATTGTCGTAAAAATTACACATCTCATTTTAATAATTTACCAAAATTACACAAAAAAAATTGTTATGACATCATCGATATTGATTCATTGAAGTAGAACTTAACTGAAGCACGGACTGAAATTCCTCTTGACATTATCCTCAAAGCTACTGTCTCCGTGTTACCACACTTACAACTTTGTGTTGAACATTCAGGCAAACATTTCAAACATCTACAATGATTGTTCAGTTTGGGCATAAATCATGGTAGCTAAGTAAATTTCTTTCTGAATTTACCACTTTTTTTACTGGATACTCTGTAGTATGAGAACAAATGAAGGACAGTGAAGTAATTGTTATCTTACCGTAATTTTACTTTTAGTTTAATATCTCAGGATGTATTGAATACAAGCAAGAAAATATTTGTGTAATAATCTATAGCTCACCAAAGCAGAGCAAATTTATTGTAGATGCATTGTCTATGTTAATTTTGAAGATGTAAAGGAATCCTAATGTACAAATAATGAAAGCCATAAACAGTGGAAACTGTTTTGACTCAACATTCTGATTACACTGTAATTCAAAGCCTTGCTTTTTCAAGTTTGGTACTTGTGGATGCAAACAAATGACATGTTAAAAAAATGTTTAAAAAAATGGATTTTTAATAAAAAATGGAACTGTAAAAAGATTTAACTTCAGTAAAGATTTCAATATTGTTTTAAAAGGATAAAAGGCTCACCTGCAACATTAAGCAAGTTAAAAAAAATAAGCAGTATTTACCAAATTTTCGATCATACATCAATTATTTAGCATGGACTATTCAGAGAAAAAGTCAACTGACAACCTTACTCATACAGGGCATATCAAAAATACTTTTACAAACTTTGGGGGCAGGTTTCTGACACCAAAACAAGGTAACATGTCCATATAAACATTTGTCTAAAAGGCCATCATTCTACCTCAACACAGCAAATCATAACAAATGTTCAAAGTGTCCTCCGCTTACTTCTATATATGCATGCATCCATTGGATCATTGACTGGCAGACCCTTTCATATGCTCCCACACAGTGTCAAATGGTTTCACAAAGCCTCATGACACGTTGATGAAGCATTATTAATCTCTGCTGCATAAACCAATTGTTTTGGGTGGTCCCACAGATAAAAATCCAAAAGTTGGAGGAACATGCAGACCATGGAACTGATCCTCCCCTACCTATCCAGCTTTCATGGTAGATGTCAACCAGTGCATCACGAACAATGTGACTAAAATGTGCTGGAGACCCAACATGCATGAACCATATGCATCTTCATATTAGCAGGGGTACATCCTCTAGCAGGTCTGAAAGTGTGTTCAAAAGAAAGTCCCTGTAGATAGCTCCTGTAAGACATGCTGGGAGAACATATGGACCTACCAGACTGTCACCTACAATTCCATCCCACACATTAATTGCAAATTGATACTGGTATCTAGCCTATGTTCTACCATGGGGATTCCAATCCACCTACAATTACTGGTTCTCTATATTTGTTATTCCATCTCTTCCAAATGTTGCCTCATCTGAAAACAAGACTGAAGAGACAAGCAATGGATCGGCAGTTTGTGCAATAAACCATCAGCAAAAATTCTCTCATGGTGAGTGATCAGAGGATGAAAGACCCTGCACACATTGCAAATGATATGGTAATATAAGATGCATGACATGTTAGGGCCACTTGACATGTGCTGATACTGGTCTCAGCAACGCATTGATAAACAGCAATAAAGGTTCAATGACTTGGCTGCCTTTGATCTGGAAATGCAATCTAATACAGCTGTGCAACCTCATATCCATTACTATTCACACAGCCATATGTGAAACTCATATCTGCCTGCTCATGATATGAATATCTTACCATTGTTAAATGAGACACTTCTCACTTAACTCACTACTACACACATTAAACATTGAAGACAGACTAACCACAAATGTACATGAAAGACAAATGCAACCTAGTCTATATGGCAACACAGTGCAATCTACCGTAAGTTTTCTTTAAACTTAATAACTCAAAAATGAAGGACTTGCAGACATATGTTTATATGGACTTATGTCCTTGTTTTGGTGTGAGGAACCCATTTTTAAAATATAAATAAAAATAAATTATTCCAGAACTTTAAAATTGCTTTGTCATGAAACTGAGAGTTGTGCAATTAATGTAAGATATTATGCATATTTCATATATATATATATATATATCAAAACATTGGAGTCAACAGCACTTCCAGTATGGGAGTGTATAAAGAAGTCAATGCAGCAAAAAGGAAAGCTGAAGAGAGTTGGAGAGAAAATAGAGGGTGGTGAGGGATAGTGTGAGAGATTCTATCCCTCACCACCCTCTATGTCATTTTATATAAGCTTAATACTGCCCTTCAAAAATAGCTAATTGATGAATAATAAAATAATAAAGATTTTACCTTAACCGTCATTCACAATATTAAAATATTACTATTAGTAAATTTTTATTTTTATATTTGCTTATTAATATAATATTCAGTTTATATTAAATCCATAATTTATGTGTGGAGAAGTTAAATATTTAAATTGTTATCAAGCATTACATCTAGTTTATTTGTGGAGTTTTTAAACATTTAAATTACTATCAAATGTTAAGATCTGTGTTTATCTAGATTGCCCAAACACCAAGCTATACCACCCTTCTCTTTCCTTGAAAACCCTACATCCATCTCTTATTTATTATCTCTTTACTTCCCGCCTTTTTCTTTTTTCCTTTTCTCCCATATCATTTCTGGTGAGTTGACTGATTAAATAGGTCAACCCCACCTCCTCCTCAATATTAAGTATTTTAATAAAAATAAATTTTAAAACTCTTCCTTCCCTCTCTAAATTTTACTATGTCTCTCATACTATCACTCACCACCCTCTATGTCACCTTATATAAGCTTAATACTGCCCTTCAAAACTGTAAATTTTAAATTCATTTTTTCACCCTTGAAAGTGAAGTCTGAAGATCCAGAGGAAAAAAAAAAAAAAAAAACTCTGGTGAAATAAATTATAACTAATGGAACCTTAAAGTGGTCTGTTTTTTCTTTAAATTTTAAATATATATATATATATATTATATATATATATATATTATATATATATAATATATATATATATTATATATATATATTATATATATAATATATATATATTATATATATAATATATATATAATATATATATTATATATATAATATATATATAATATATATATATTATATATATAATATATATATATTATATATATATATATATTATATATATATATATATTATATATATATATAAAATTCAGGGTTATTAGGGATCAATTTTATCAAACAGGTGCATTTAGGTTTTAGCATTGTAACAGTAACCTGACCACCAGATTAAAAGAGGCTCACGGCCACATCATGCTGAAACCCACATTCTTGTTCAATCACTTGAGTTAAGCAACATCAAGCCTGGTCAGTACTGAGATCGGTGACCACTTGGGAATATCAGGAGCTGCACACTTGGATGTGTGGGTGGTGCAATGGATAATGGCTTGGAATTGGAAATCAGAAAGCCAACTTCCAATTCCAGCTAGATTTGTTATATTAACTTACACATGGACATTACCTTTTCTCCTCCTGGCTATGGATTAAATAGTAGGACCTGTAGCAGCAAAAATCATTTTCTCAAAAAAAATTCTTACAATACAAAAATATTTTCTAGCTTAAATAACTTCGAAAAGGTTGATAAGCCATAAAAAACAAATTGATTAATAAACTGAAGTATGTGATAAAGGGTGCTTTTTGGGGGATTCTTTCTTTAGTATTTATTTTGGAGAGAAAAAAAAAGTGCATTATGTGGCACTTTCATTACAGATATTTCTAAGACAAACAGATTTGACATATTTCAATTATATGGGCATGGTTAACAAGCTCATATTGTTACCTGTTGCTACTGCAAGGAGTTTAAGCCTCATTGGATATCACACACCAGAATGTAGTAAATATCTATAACCATCAATTATGTGACAGAGCTCACTTTATAGAGATAAATATAGCATCAATTTAAAAAAGAATATTTTTAAAAATAATCAATGGACAGCTGATGGTATAATTCTATTGTAAATTATAATTTTACAAAATACAAAGATAATTTTTAAAATATTTTGTTTCTTTCTGAAAGGATGGTACATTGAGGTGAAGAATTGTAAAAATTTAAGAAAATCCTTATTTATTTAAAAGCAAAAATGAAAAATCTGTTTAAAGATAGCATGTGTTGCTTGACTATTATGATTGCCTTTTTCTTTTCCACTTGGAGAGATTCATGATGTTAAATGGAAATTTTCACTTTCTAAGATACACTTATCCCACAGATAAAACTTTGCCAACCTTTCACTACTCCATTACTGTTCAGACAAGTTACATTCCTTAGTTCCACCAGTTCAGACTTTCACAGCTAGGACTCACCATGCCATGTTTACGGTGTCAAACCATCCCATTTTCTCTGTGTTCCACTCAGACAGCTTCTTCCCCAGAACTGTTACGTTGTGGAAGAAACTCCCAATTACAATCTCAGTCTCTTCAAGTCCAGGGTCAACTGACATCTATCCTACTCATCCTTGTAATGTGCTCTTCTTAATTACCCGACCCTTACAACAATCTCACTGTAACCCTCTACCATGAGTGGCCCCTGGGCTTTTTATTAATTGAACTAACAGGATTTTTTTTTCTTTTAAAATCCCTACCTGTTTTCTATTTCTTCTGAGATAATGAGTTATTATTTACATTTGGCATAATGTTTTCATCTTTGTTATTATCACAAGGTTATGGCCAGTTTATGAAAGTAATAGATTGTGAATTTGGTGATGTAGTAATTGTGAGTTCAATCTCTGGGCTAGGCAGTCTGTACATGAACCCAGTGGAAATAGGGTGTGTAATAAACGAGCAGTACCAAATAAGAACAAGATGAGATAGCCCTAGACATGGTCAGTGGAACAAGAACAATCTACTCTCCTAGATTAGATAAAGAGCTCAGTTTAAAAAACTCTTTGAAAGTTACCTAGATCAACAGACTCCCACTTTTTTTGCTTTTTTTTATTGTCGTAAAAAATAACAAATTGTGAAAAAAAAAAAAAAAAAAAAAAAAAAAAAAGAGAGAAAAAAAGAGGGAAAAAATGTTTTGATCAAGTATTTATTACAATAAAAAATTCTGACATTTCTTTGCTTTGATATAAAAGTTGTTAGTGTTTTTTTTTTTGTTTTTTTAAATTTTTTTCCTTTTGAAATGTCTGACTGATTCCCTGCAGGTCGTCCAATTGTCTCCAGCCTGCCTTATTTGGCAAAGGTGTGATGTGGACAGGGGATGGGGGGGGGGGGGGGAGGAGACGTATATGTGGCACGTTGACATAGGTAGGTAATACACATAGGATTTACAGCATATAATGAAGGTGCAACACTAAACATAACAAAAAGTGGTAGTCGGGGTGGGGTTATTTAGGTACAAAGGAAAAACCAAATGATAAGAAGTGGAGAGAATTTTCTTTATGAATGGGAAGTGTACAGAGGACAATAAAAGATGAGGAAAAAAAAAGAGATAGCCAGTATGTGGTAAAATAGAAGTAATTATCTTGGGATGAGTATGCATTTCCAGATGCTATGTAAGGTGGGGGCACTGGGATGGTGACGGGTGGGGGGCGTATCCATCTGGCTTTCTAAATTTTCAATGATTCAATCAGGAAATCTGGAACCTTGAGGCAATAGTATGGAGCTGGGATGATGATGTACATGTTATTTTTTTTTTTTTTTTTTTTCCAGATACCATATCACATCTGAATAGTTGGTATTAAACATTTCAGAAGAAAAAAGGAGAAAAAAGGGTGGGGGTGAGTAATCAAATGTGTTGAGGTTTACAAAGGTCAAAAATGAAAATAGAGTTTCTTTAATATATTTGATGATATCAGAGGCAGCTCAAGTTCAGTTATGTTTTAATTGTAAATATGAATTGGGGGTGTAGAGAAAGAAAATCAAACAGTTTGAGGTTGTTGTTATTATCATCATCATCATTCCCTTTTACATCAACAGAGCTCCATACAATCAAGTGATAAAGATCAAAAGATCTTTTATTCAAAAACACAAGTCCATTAGTCTCAAGTGTAAACAACAAATTTTGTGCAATGTGTAGACAGACAGTGGGCAGCCTATTGATGAGGACACATGATGTTGACCAAGGTGGAAACAGATAAAACAGAGGTGAGTAGAAGAACCCCCAAGAGAAGGGCTTGCTGCTGAAACTTGGAATTTATTTCTCAACCCAGCCCCAAGTGTCAGAGTGAATGAGAAAGATACTAAGATAATAATCTCTATAGCCACCAAAGTCAAAATAACAAACATTTGTCAGCAGTGAGAAATTAACAGATATGTTTTGTATGCAATCCACAGGTCTGGGGAGTGACATACTATTGCAGTCACTACAACATATACGTGTGGAGGTGGGATGTGTGTGTGTGTGTGTGTGTGTGCATGCATAAGTGTTTTAGAAAAATAAAAAATTTAAAAAAAATTTAAATTAAAAAGTTTCCAGTGCTAAAAGTTGCATAAGATATTTTTTTTTCTTCCATCATGCAAATTATTTTGTGAAGGGTGAATCTCCTGATACCCAATTTAAAAAAAAAAAATTTTAAATTTAAAAAAAAAAAAAAAAAAAAAGCTTTTCTTTCCCCCCTTTATTAAAAAAATGTTTCATACAATAATCCAGTGGCAGTTATATTGAGAAAGAGAGAGAGAATGAGTAGAGACAGGTGAAGTACAGTGAGTGATTGAGACAACCAGATCATCACTTGCTCTCACCACACCCTAAAATTTGTGGTAGGAGAAGTAAGGTTCGAGGGGTAGTGAAGAAAGCCATCTTGGATTGATAGTGAATAAAATACCAGTTTATATACTCACACAAAAACATTATCAATATTAGCCTCATTAAACATCTGAATTATCAAACATCATTGTTGTGTTGTTATTATCACTGATGAAAATCATCATTATCCACTTGATGAATTGTGCTTGATTTGTTGAAAGTTTGGGTATAAGGGTTCTTTGCAGCCACTTTAAAAAGGCAAAGAGTTAACGAGAGCTTCTTTGATGGGAATCTGTTTGAACTAAGTTCAATACAAATGAAATGTATGGTTTTATTGTTTCATTATATAGTTTTAAATTTAGTCATAATGGAAACCAAACTATTTTGTTGGCACTGTTCTACTAGTAAGAAGTAAATAGTCACTATGGAAAACATATATACCCAACAAGCAGCCCACTTTGAAATGGGTCAAGAAACGGGTCACCATTGAATGTTCTTGCACAAGAAATGCTTTAAAAGTAAAATTTAAAAAATAATAATAATCACTCACAATACCATTATTCAAAAGAGTAGATGATGCTGTTTATTTATTTATTTTTTTGTGAAGGAAAAAATATTTGGTTTCATGAACCAGCATTGTAATCACATGGTTCCCATCCTACAGGCAAAAATAAAATGTGTATGCATTTGCAAGAGGCACTGATAAAGTTGCTCAAATCCATTGAACCTAACAGTGCTTGAAAGCACTTTTTCTTTAAATTTTTCTGTATTGCAAATGTTCTGTTGAAATAAACTGCAACCTTTAACCTTGAAATCCCCATTTTTTTTTTTTTTTATTATACACAATCTTTTTCGATAAATAAAAAATTGATCTCTTCCCTCAGATTTAAATAAATAAAACATTGAAGCATAGAAGAGAAATTTTCTTTGCCAATATTAAAATTGGTTGAGCACAGTTTTCAATGCATTTTAAATACTATTTGCAAATTTCATTTGAAGCAGAAAATGAATATTTTTATAAATTATTTAATATAACCGAAGCCTTATATGTCTAACATTAAACTTTCATTCTAATTTGGGGGTAGGTTCTACCTACAAGAAATCAAACATAAGCATTGGTCATTTAAAATTCAAACTCATTCAGAAATGGTAGCCAGAATATTTCCGATAATTGTTATAGTAGATAGTTACTCTATTTTAATTCATAAGAGTCTCATATTGTATACTAATCTTACTTAGATAAAAGAAAAAGCTACAAAATTATAGTTTGTACAGTGTATATACTGTACTTATAAAAACCTGCAAGGTAAAAAAAAAAAACATTAATACTAATTAGTATATGGGTAATTAAAACATCTCTACCCTCAGTTGACTGTATTATCAAATTAATGAACATTACATTTATTTAAAACTAATGAACAAAATATTGAAATCAAATAATGTTGTTTTCTCCATAAAAATATTATCTACTTCCAGCAGTACTTTAAGTTTTGCTAAAAATAAGGTTAGCCTCTATTATCACCAATGTCAAGACTTGAATTCATCTTGGGTATCAGCCATTTCAAATAAAGTGAAGTTGAGATTATTTAAAATAGCAACA
This sequence comes from Acanthosepion lycidas, assembly GCA_963932145.1. NCBI lineage: Eukaryota > Metazoa > Mollusca > Cephalopoda > Sepiida > Sepiidae > Acanthosepion > Acanthosepion lycidas. The sequence goes on along the minus strand of OZ010574.1, from coordinate 104,650,894 downwards.
GGTTGATTTTGTCATATTGTTGGCCTTTGAATTTATAATCAAGTAAAATTTTGCATTGAGAAAATTTAACTTTTTTTTGACAAATTTGCTATAGGTGCCAGCATTTGTTTTTTTATCATAATTATTTTTTTAATATTCGTAAACAATGATTTGTTAAATAAATCATTTGCCTACACACACACACATGCAAAAGAAAGATTTGTTTCACTGTTTTTAGGTAAACAAAAATACTTTAATAAGTCAGCCAATAAAATTAATTCTTATATTTCAGAGAACATTTTATCTTGCTATCTAAAATATTAATGCAGAGAAAACATTTTTAAGGAAGACAGTCCTACACACCTATTAAATTTTTTAAACAGAAAACATTTTAGATTCCTACAGTGCAAAACTTATAGGATATTATACACAATTGTGAAATAGGTACTTAAAAACATATCCAACATTTAAGTAGATGCTATTTAGCTTAAAATAAAGAAACAAAGCAATTATTTTGGTACTTTTTTCTCTTTGTTATAAATCATTCATTTCTAATAGGAAAGAAAAATATATGTTGAAAAGTGTATAGTAGAAAAGCCTTATGTAAAGCATAGTTGATGACACTTAGATCTCAAGTCAGATGTATTATTAATATAGCAAAGAACTGAAACTTGTACCATCCTGATAAATGGGCAAGAACTGGAATTAAAAAAAGTAAATTCTTATTGGTTATTTTTATTTGCTAGAAATGGGGAGCCATGTTCTGAAAGATTTCCAGTGGATCAGAGAATATAATACAATTCATTGAACATGTTCCAAGTTTATAAATGATAAAATAACAGTATTGAAAGATTAAAGAGGTATGGGTTGGATTTTTTTTTTTTTTAGGAAAGAAACTAGTCCTCAAGCTACAGTAAGAGAGAGAAATCTTAATTGTGTGTGTGTGTGTGTGTGGGCATTTTGCCTTAAAATATAGAAGTTTTATAGTACCTAAGACATTTCACTTAAAGTGGGATAAATTGAATTCATATAATTTCAGTTTCTGTATTTTTGTTCCAAATAAAAAATATCAAAATTATTTTGTTAAAAATGAATGATTGAGAGAGAGAGAGAAAAAAAATATATTTAAAAACACCTTAAAATTTTATGGTTGAAAAATTCAAATGTAAATTAAAAAAAAAAAAAAAAAAAAAAAAAAATCACTGAAAAATTGTTTTCCAATTCTCCCTTGATATTTAAAAGCTAAATGCATGCAAGGAAAAGAAAAAAAGACACTGGAACCTGAGAGAATCGACACATACTGATTAAGGGCAAGTTATTGTTTTACACCTTTTATTTCAAGTAAAAAACATCAAAATATTTTTGTTTTTCATTTATTTTTTTTAATAGAAAAAAACCCATTTCCACATGATATTGCAGTTTGTCATTTTTTTTTGTTCACAAGACAAAAGATTCAAATGATATGGTAAAAATTTAAAAAGGACAAAAAAAAATTGTGTTAGTTCAAACCAACTTTAGCTCCATCATTGTGATGAAGCATTTATATATTTTTTAATACATATTTTTTCTATTTCCTTTTTGAAAATTCATCTCATGGCCACAATATAAGTAACAAAATCCTCATTTATTGAGTGGCAGTCAGATGTATTATCTTTTTTACAGAGAGCAATCTCAACAAAGATGCTTGAAGAAAATAAAAAAAAAAAAAAAACTTTAAAAAAATACACAAAACATGGGAAAATGGTATACAAAAGAAAAGATTCTTATAAGACAAAAAGAAACAAAACATTCATGGTTAAGCATAATACTACAAAATGGTCTGTTAAGGGGTTTGGAATGGAAGTGGGAACAGAGATAGGAATAAAGTGAAAGTTACAATGCTGCCATAGAGACCAACAATAGATATAAAAGAAAATTCTGTGATTTGTTACTGTCTACAGAGAGTGAAAAAGAAACAAAATTTCTCAAAAAAAAAAAAAAAAAAAAGTTTAAAACAAGTCTTATGAAGGCAGTAGTCAGTAATAGACTATTTATTACTTAGAAAGATATAATAGTAGTCATATTAAGAAATGAAGAATGATGTTTTTTTTTCTTTTTTTCTCTTTCACACCCACATTTCAAATCTGAGCAGATAGGAACATAGTTATGGGGGAGGAAAAAGAAGTTTGATGGTTTTCTACTTTAAATAAAAAATAAAAAATAAAAACAACAAAATTCAAATTTACAATAAAATTCCCATTCCTCATATACACAGATTACTTGGTTAAATAAACTGAAATTTACCAATATGAGTCCATTTAGAAAAATAGGCTTTAACCACCCACATGTATTTATTTTTTTATTTAGTTTGAGAGGCCTATGGAAGAAGATCTAGGGATCATTTACCAATTTGCAAGTTTGTAACATGAGGGAATAAAGTGGGGTAGTGCATACAGATATGTAAGTTATTTTTTTTAATCTACATATGTAAATGTATGTTATGCAATTTATTTTGTTAGTATTTCTCAAATGCCACATACAATTTAACACTTATATTTACTAGCTTAAAAACATAACATTAAAAACATTTTTTTTTTTTTTTGTGTAGGAATTTTGCAAGGGAGAATGGATCAATTTGTATAAACATTCAAATGTACTTAACCATTATGAACAAAAGCAGTGCAAAAGTTATGCTCATGGTCTTTCTTGGGTATAAAAATGACTGATGTTAAGTATGGTTGTTTTCAAACACATACATAGTCTGGGGCTAAAAAACACCATCTAGGAATTGGTCTATGAATTCAGACATGTTGAATAGAAATACTTTCAGACGATTACTGTCTTTTTACATTTTCTGGACTTTTGCAATACAACATATGTCTGTTTTACATTAGAAAGCCAGTTTTGATATTGTCATGTCCTGTTTTCTTATATGGATAGCAGTATGGTTATAGTTCTAATCAATATTTTATTTCTTTTCCATGTAGATGAAATTATCATCATACTAGCTTGCTTTCTAATTAGTAATATTTTTGGTTGATAGTCGGCTTTAAACACTGACCAAGAAAAAAAAAAAAAGTGGGTGATCTGATTATAACTATTTGTACTGGCAGTGAACAAACACAGTAGTTGAGGTGGGGGGGGATGTTGCATAATTTTAACAGACGAGTAAGAGGCGATTCATTTTGTTCCAATGAGACTTTCATTTTTTTATATTTGTTTTCTTGAAATTTACTATCTGATGAGAGACAGTTTTTGTTTTGTTTTTCTAAATTCAGTAAGTTTTTTTGTTTTTTGTTTTTCCTTTTTTTTTTTTTAAATCATGGTCCTTTAATTAAAAATAATAATAAAAAAAAAGGACCTTTTCTAACTGAAGATATTCTATCCAAAGTTAATTTTGGCGCATTCAAAAGGCAACTGCTTTTTTATACACCCCATTTGTCACCTGAAGCAAATAAATTTACAACTAGAAAAAAATAATCTTAGGTTAGGGAACAGATTCAGGATAAGAATTGGTAAAAGATTTTTTTGTTTGTGATAGTTCATGCTTCATATAGTAAAAATAATTTTGCAGATAGGTAAATAAAAAAAAAAAAAACCCAAAACAAATGTAATACAACATTCATGTTACTAAAACCTTGTAAACTTCAGCTTCTTCATACATTCATTTTGCAAGGAACCTTTTGTAAGAAAAACATTGTTTATATTTTTTTTAAAAGTATTTTTGAAGGAGGCTTTATTTTTTTATTTTTTTTTTATATCCATTCATCTGTTGGGAATACTTTTGATTAAAAAAGAAATCCATTCAATTTAACAATCTTTGAAGTAACCTTCCATTAGCATTTGAAAAAATTGCTTTCATTTTTTTTTCTTTGTATATGCAAGAACTTTTTCGTTTTAAATCCATTCATATGTTTTTTGCAAAAACATTTACTTTACTCAGAGCCTTGCAAGGAATTTTTTTTTGAATTAAAAAATTCATTTTTGCAATGAACCTAAAAAAAAAAAAAAATTATCCATTCAACTATTTAATTTTTATCAGGTCATCTTAAATGAATAAGAAAAAATAGTAACAATTCAGATAAGGTATAAAAACCACACAGATATTCTTAATGTATCTTTAAAAAAAAACCAAAAAAAAAAACCCCAAAAAACTTTAGAATAAATCAGGAAAATTTAACTGATGTACATGAAATAAAAATTTTCTTATATTTGTATTCAGTGGTCAATTTGAAGACATTTTACGTAAATATGCTTAAAAATGAAAAGGACGATGGGAAAAATCTAGTACAATTCTTAATTACATTTCCAAACAAATTTATCAATGTATTTCACCAGGTAGGAAAAAATGAATGAAATTTAATTTTGTGTGGTTGATAATACACTAGTTAGGTTTGGATGGCCTTTACTCCATCTAATAAAAACTATTAATTTACATTTTGAGGAACCTTTGCAATAAATATATATATATATAATTTTTAAATCCGTCAACACCGGTTTTGTGGGAATTAAAAAAAAAAAAAAAAAAAATTAAAAGCAAAAAAAAAAAGAAAAAAAAAAAGGGACCATGGTTCTTTGCTCTTATGAAAACAATTTCCTCATCCTTAGCAACTTTGGCAAGAAACTCACTTCTTTCAAAAGTTCAGCCGGGACCCACAAGTTTTAATTTGTTATATTTTAGTTCTTAAAATAAATAGAATCTACTTGAAAGGCTCCTCTTAAAACATGCTGTTGGGATTTTGCCTACTGTGTTTTTTTTTTCTTTTTTACCAAGTTGTTTCATCAGAAGCAACAATCAAAAGATAAATTTATTCCAATGTGTTGTATAAGTTCATATTTGGCCAACTTGCTTTTACAATATAAATATTAAGGCCAAATTTCACAAGAAAAAAAATACACGAAATATTCATGGACATACTTTGGAACTGTCATGTTTAAGAAATATTCTCAAGCCAAATATACATTTTTGCTTTTCACAGAAAATGAGTAAAAAAATTAATGGGTATCCAAACAAGAGGTAGTGATTAATATGTCCAATAAAATATGCTAGGATCAATTAAAATTCAATTTAACAAACTTTTTCATTGTAAGAAGGTCATATAGCATTCTCTAAATTATTAAAATTTCTGAATTTATAATATTTTCAAATAAATCAAGTCTGTTTTTGTTTAAGTAATTAGTAATGATTAATTTTAAAATTTTGGTAGGAAATAATGAATTTCTGGAAAGTTTCAACAGTCATATTTGGCTTTACAGAATCTTTCAACCCATCACTCAGCATTTCCACAGAAAAACTGGAAGAATCAGTTTTTTGTCCCTCCTTTTCTTTTTATCTTGAGCAAGAGTTACTGGAGATCCGGAATGCAAAGATTTTTGATAAGTCATTTTATGTATATAAGTAAACTTATTTTCCAATAACTTGATTATTTTTAATGTTTACATCCATAGCAAATATATAAACAAATACCAAATAAAGTAGTCACTGGTATGACGTGAGCCTATCAGCAGACTGCAGCATCATCAAGGCTTTTGGCATTTATCAGTCTAACGATAATGTCTCACATAAACTGATGGCACATGAACATTTGATCATAGGTTCAAATCCTCTTAGTGGCTAATTTAGTATTTGTTTACACTTTTTATGCCTGTCTGTATTAAAAATAAATTTTTAAAAAATTTTAAGATGTGAAATAATTTTACTTATATATTTATATCACTTTATCACAAAATAAAAAAATTAAAATTATAGTAGTTTTTTATCATTAAAGTCACAAAGGCATGTGCACAAAAAAAGTGGGAGAGGGATATTGAGATATTCTCAAGAATAAAACCAAGAAAAGAAAGCACAGGTATAGACAAAACAAAATATAATGATTTTGTGTATACATGCCTTAGTTACCTGAATTTAATTATAAGAATTTATAAGTTCTTTGTAAAAAATATTCCCATAACCCAAATACCAGTAACATGGGATTGATCTGACAAATAAAGAAAATCAGGTTTATGATGAATAATATTCAATATCTCCAGACATTAAGGAAAGATCCCAAATGAACAGAAACTATTATTCAAGTATCTTTTTCCCCCACTTTGGAACAAAAAAAAAAAAAAAAAAAAATCTCTTCCTTTCTTTAAAAAAAAAAAAAAAAAAAGACAGAAGTTCTTTTCAACTTCTGGTAAATGAATCTACAACATTAAAAGTCTAGCACTACATCTGAAGCTGTATAAATTATTTTTGATTCTTCTTTTACATTATATTGTTGGGCATAATCAAACTAATGGTAAGTCAACTTTGTGCTCAGACACTAATATAACAAAATGGAGGAGATAATGTTCATTAACAAAATATGAAAGAAAAATAAAGTTTGAGTGTAAGACAGATAAAAACACATTTTCAGAATGTTTCACACACACACACACATATATATATATATATATATATATATATATATATATATATACACACACACGCATGCACGCACGCACACACAAAACATTGCAGTGAACACTGATTCCAGTATGGGAGTGTATAAAGAGGTCAATGCAGTGAAAAGGAAGGCAGAAAAGAGATGGAGAGAAAAAAAGTAAATGAATTTCAGTTGGGGATGTTTAATGATGAGATTCATTGAGGAGCTTAAAAAATTAAGTAATGAAATGATGAGACCCAATAAATTTGTGTACGTAAGAGTTGTCACCCTTAGTAACATGCAGCTATACCAGAACAGAGATGCTGATACAGTTAAGGCATTGATTGACAGGTCTCATGAAAGATAGAGAATTATTATTTGCTAGATACAGCAGCACTTGAAATAATACAAGGGATCTAATTTTCAAAAGATATAAAAATTGTGTATTAAATCTAGATGCTCTTTCTTTTTAATAAGAAGCAAATCCTGCCTTTTTTTTTCTTTCCTTCCATCCTTCCAATTATCTGTAAAATGTCTAAAAACTCAAGTTCAAAATTCATTTTTAAATGAAAATAAAATTCCAAAAATTGATGAAGAAAGCAATTTCCCATAAATTCTATATTCAAGCAACCATAGCCAGTCTATGACAATGCATTTCAACCTGGATTCCCTAAATAAAATGCATAATTTTTCTATAAATGTTTATATACTCCGTTCCCAATCAAAAATTAAACTAATATCTAATATGAGCTGCTAATTTGTTTTAAAGGTGGGTAGCAAAATAGGGGGGAGGAAGATATGATAATTTTTATTTTATTCATTTTTTTTTTTTTTTTTTAAATAGTCACTTAATGTTATGATGAGAGGACAAGGCACAGAAACAATGGCCAACGATTATGGATGGTATGCAGAAGAGACAGAATTTTGACTGAAATAAACATCTGAGCAATTGGGGTCATTTTAGCAGATAATTGTGAGATAAATTAGTGGAATAAGCCAGAGATACATACCCCTCTTTATCATGCACTCTGCTTATATTTAAAGGAGAAAGGAGGAGGGGGAAAAAAAAGGACAATATTTTGTTTTTGTCAGACAGAAGCTAAAATAAGGGTTAAGGCAACATCTAAACAGACAAGAAGGAAGTACAAAACTGGTTAGTTTTTCTTTTTTTTTTAAAAGTGAAAAATGGGGTAGGGGGAAAGTTTCAGAGGGAGTAGGAGGTTAATAATTTCATAAAACGATGGGGGCCCCCAACATTTTTCTTTTCTGTTTTTCCATATGACATGAAATAACCTACCCCAGTATGTGATTGTATATTTGAGTGAAAAGAAAGCACACAATTATACATATGTACACAGCTTTTTCAAAATAGAATTGAGCAAGGTTTGGGTGGGAGAAAGAATTGCTCATCCAACACAGTAAAGTTAGTCACAGTTGGAAGAGGAGGAAAGAAACGATGGGTTGATCAATTGTTTTGTTTTTTTTTCTTAGCTTTATTTTTTTTTTTTAGTGTATGACCACGAAAAGTAATAGCAGGAAAAAATGCTGCTGGTTATCTCCCTTGGTCACATCATCACAGAGTGAAGTTTGTGCAAAAGATATGATGGAAATTTTTGTTGGTTGAATCAATTGATTTTTCTCAGCTCATAAAAAGGTTTTTTTTTTTTTGTTTTGCTTTTTTCTTTTCAAATGAGGTGTCAAACGAGGCATGTGTGTGTGCAAGTGATATGCAGTAACTTTTTTTTTTTACTTGTTTATATGGCCTTGTAGATCTCGGTTCTCAAAAAATAAAAAAACGTACCCAATTCATTTAAGAAAAAAAAAAAACAATTTTATATTTTCAAAAGATAAGAGTTGAATGCTAACTCAAACAAGGCAAGCAGTTTTCAGGGATTAGAATTTTTTTTAAAATCCCAATTGGAAACAACTCAAATTTGGAATTGTTAATTTCTTTTCTTTGTTTAAAAGTGTATCTTTTTCCATTTAAAACAAGGCAAATTACATTTCCCACTCTTGAAATCAGCTTCTTATACCAACCTTTACAAATAACACAGGCATTTTGGATGTATATTAATTTATTAAGATTATTAATTTTGAGAAGTGGGCATTTCCAGCAACTCCTGTTTTTTATTAATTTTTTTTTAAATTTTCAAGGTTATTTAAAGCTGGTGCCAGCAAAAATTGGAGGGCTTAAAAAGGTAAAAATAAATAAAAAAAATGAAACTAACTGCCTTTAAACTAAAATTTTTTTTAAAAATATTAATAATCTGCTGCCACGTAAAACAAAATTTAAACAGATTTAAAAAAAAAAAAAAATTAAATATTTTAAAAACTTGCTAAGTGATTTATTTCCATCTGAGATCTCTGACTTATCAAGGCCCTGTGACAATAGCCAAGATCAGATTTTTGAACAGATAAATAAAAGCCCAAACTATTTTATTGGTAGACACTACAACACTCACCATGTTGAAGGCAATGGTTAAAGAAATTGTCTCATACTCCAATATGGAGAATACCATTTCAAATGTTTGATGAAATTCACCATCAACTCATTAAAAATCAAATAAATTGTTGTGCATAACAGAGAGGACTCAGGTGCAGGGCTGCTGGGAGGTTTTGCTTTTTAGTTTTCTTTTTTTTTTTTGTTTAATATTCTTCTCTTATTTTGTCTCTAAATTATATATATATATATATATATATATATATATATATATATATATATATATATATATATATATATATATATATAATTAAATTAATTTAAGCTAAATATTAGGCACCACAACCTAGAAAATCCATAAAAGTCATTTTTCAAAGAAGCAAATAGAATTTCTTGGAGGAGGGGAAGGATTTTATTTTTTATTAAATTGCATTTTCTTTTAATTTTTTCACAATTTTTTTTCTTACGAAGGAAGGAAAATTATAATTTGAAAAATTTCAAATATTGATCAAGAAGTGTATTTAAAAAAAAAAAAAAAAAAAAAAAAAAAAAAAAAAAAAACACAAAACAAAAAAAATTTAAAACAATTTTCAAATTTTTCTTCGAAAACTAATTTTTTGTAAAAATAAAATCATGATGATTATTGGCACCACCACCCAAACCTTAAATCTTTGTCTATTCTGAGAAATGAACATATGATTACAGCTAGAGAACCAAGCAGCTAGTGAAGTGATATTTAACATCATCCAGGAGACCTACCATTGTATTGTGTGGAGTTAAATGTAGCAAATGTTTGATGGGGATCAGTTCCACAAAAGAATGACCACAAACGGTAAGATTTATCACAAGAATACACAAGCAGTCCTTTCAAGCAGTAAAACTGAAGTTTTGGAAAATCTTCTGATCTATTGTTCGGAACAGCTCCTTATCAGGTGGGGTCAGCTTCGCTTCGTCTGAAGTGAACTCCTTGTCAAAGTTAGTGGAATCACACTCAGATTTCTGAAAAGAGAAAAAATAAATTAAAAGCATTGTTTAGATTTCAAGTCAATAATTTTTCACAAACAAAATGTAGATTATTGCGAAAGTTATTTGTTAGTTATTTCAAGAAGCCTTGATTTATTTTATCAGTAAGTAATTGAGAGCATGTTAATTTCTGTCCGGCATTGACAAAATTACAGATCTAATAAATGAAATATACAACAGTGGTGATATACTGGAAGACCACAGTAGATCCATTTTCATAGCACTGCCTAAGAACCCAGATGTAAATGAATGTCAACTCTGTTGGATAATCAGCCTAATGAGCCATATAACAAAACTTACCCAGATGCTGATGAATATAGCATGTTGCAGAATTAAACCAGATATACTGAATGTTGTGTACCTGTGTGTTATAGATTATGCAAAAGTATTTGATAAAGTATGTCACAAAGAACTGTTGGAACTGCTAGATTACCTTGACATATTTGGGAAGGATATTAGAATAATCTGTAATCTATACTGGCAGCAAACCACCTGCATATAGTTAGAAAATTATTTCAGTAAATAGAAATAGATAGAAAGGGGTGCAAGACAAGGATGTGTCTTCTCACCAGACTTATTCAACTTATACAGTGAGGTGATTCTGAGAGAATATTATCAGGATTCATTATTGGCAGCCACAATCTTAACGTAAGATATGCAGATGACACAGACATAGAAAAGAACTACAGTAGGTATTGAAGGAAAGTGAGAAGAAAGGACATCAACTACAAGATGATAGAATACATGGTTGCTAGCAAAATGAACAACCCAATCTGAAAATTACAAATTGGGGATGCCAAAATCAAACAAGTACAGCAGTTTAAATATCTGAGAAATGTTTTAACAGAACAGAAAGTGTGATACCAAAATCTGAAGGTGAATTGGGATAATGAAAGATACCTTCCAAAACCTAAGCAAAGTATTAAGAAACAAGAACATTTGATTAGAAAAAAAAGAAAAGAGTATTGAACTGTTACATAATGTAAGTCTTCCTATATAGCAGTGAATACTGTGCAATCTCCTCACAGATGAAGGAGAGACTTGAAACAACAGAAATGTAGTTCTATAGATGGATGGTAAGAATACCATGGACTGAACATGTGAGCAATGATGAAGTTTTACAAAAAAAAAAAAATGGAAACAAAGAGGACACTTATATGTAACATCAGAAAGAGAGAGTTGAAATTTCTAGGGTACATGAGGAAAGAATGCTTGGAAAATCTGACACTCACAGGATATATTGAAGACAAGAGAGACAGAAGAAAATAGTGCATAGCCTACTTAACAAGGTTAGCAGAACAGGGTTTAGGAAAGATGACAAAAAGAAAAAAATTATGAAGAGCTACAAAGAACAGGAAATTGTGGAGAGTCATGATCATCAACATCCTGAAGGGACACGATACAAAGAAGAATTTCTGTGTGATTTACTTAGTGTTGAAAGAGTCAAAGTTTGCTTACCATATTTGAATTAACTTTTATGGCCATGTATATGATGGCAGACACAGAAAGAAAACTACAGAACCTCCTAGACAATGTAATAAAGGAAAGAGGGAAGAAAGGACTATCAATTGTAGGAAGTCAGAATGCATGGTTGTCAGCAAGAAAAAAAAGATGTCAAAGTAAAACAAGCATAGAAATTAAAATATCTGGGAAATGTTTTAATAGATGCTGGAAAATGTGACATCAAAATCTGAAGGCATACTGGAATAATGAAACATGCCAGACAGTCCAACAGCTAAAATGTTGATGACAACAAAATCAACAACATTAGTCTGAATATAAATAATGCAGAAAATTAAATATTAATTCTTATAAGCTTCAGTGTAAAGAATTAAAATTTGGTATTCAACTCCTGTTCCTTAAAGATTACTTCACAAAAAAATCTGATAACCTTAATACTATTCCAATGATTTAAGAAATTTGTAAATATACAAAATAAAAATATTGGAGAAATTTTAATTACCATATATACTTGAGTATAGGGTGAGTTTTTATAAGATCAATTTTTTTATACAAAAAATAAGGGGTCACACAATACAAAGGTAAATTTTTTTTTGAAGAGATTAAAAATCATGCATTTTTGGTGGCCAGTTGCATTATACACAGGTAAATCTTTTCTCAAGGAGTTAAAATTCCTGTAAAAAAATTCAGGAGTCACACAATACATGAAGCTTATACACAAATATATATGGTATACATAAAAAATAATGTGTCATTATTCCCAGAAGAGTTAGAATAAAAATTATAAAACTATTTTGACTTTTGGAAGAACCTATCTTATTCTTTAACTTGAGACATTAGAACGTAAAACCCTCAAAAATTAAAACAAGAGAAAGTTTAAATAAATTATGGTTGGTGCTACTTACCACTCGGGGCTTGAATGGAGGCTCTACCTCTCTCCTCTCTAATTTTTCCCAATCAATAGGTTTGAAGAATGGATGATTGCGAATTTCCCCTTGTGGGCAGTTTGGCATCCCTAATCGAACTTGTGGATTTCGCTCAAGTAACTGAAAAAGTAATAAAAATATAAGATAAATAATTAGTATAAATTTTAGAATTTAGGCAGAGATTTTAGAAGTATAAAGATATAGGAACCAGAAACCCAATCCTAGAAAATATTTATAGAAGAGATAAAGAGAAGAAATGCTACAGCAGTGGGAAAGTGACTGAAGACAACATGCCAGGTGAAGAGAGTTATTTAAAAATGAAAATACTGAAAATTGTGTTCCAAAAACAAGGAGTTTCTAGTAATTAAAAAATAAACTTATCAACAAAAGTTTAGTTAAAATCAGAAACTGTAATTGCTCCTGCAAGAATATATAGTAATGTCAGTAGTGATTCCAAAAGTTTTCTTGAGAGTGATAGAGGAGTGAGTTAAGAGAGTCATTGATCCAGCAAGAGATTTTTTTCAAAATGCTTGATGAAAATATAGAAGCATGAATTGAAGGTCACTGGTAAGTGTTAACAAATGTGGAATTATAAGATGCTGTTATCTGCTGATAAAGATGAGGACAGTGAAGCAGAACCAACAATGTGACAATTACAAAAGTGATGTAATGGAATAACCTGTCATCTCCATGAGTGACTACACTATAGGTAGTAACTACCTATAAGTATCTGTAAGTCAATGGACTACCGAGTCTAGCTAGGATCTGTTGAGTAGGACTCAGACTTACACGAGAACTACCGACCTTCCAATAGTAGCACCCACTACTGGATTGACATGCGACGACCTTGTGCATAACTTTCACCTTTATTCGTATTGTACTGTTTTTTACAATAAACCTTTACTTATTTTATCCACCTTGTTTTTCAAGTATATATTCCTATTAGCATAGAATATATACTTGAAATTTGCTGAGGTCTTTAGAATGGTTCCAAAGGTAAAGTAAATATTATGGTCATCAAATAGAACACAGCATCAATCCATATGTTAAGCCAAAAACAATAATTGATTGAGTTGTTTTTATGGCTTATCAACCATATGCCATTTATTTGAAGCCAGAATATATTTTTACATTGTAAGAATTTTAGGAAGATAATAATTTACTGATACAAGTTCTACTAATTAACCCATAGCTGGGGAAGAAGAGGTGGATTCATACCTTTCCCAAAAGTACTTGTAAATGAATATAACAAACTTGACTGGAATGGGAACTTTGGCTACCAATTTCCAATTCCAAGCCATTATTTATAACAAAAGCTGTACATGCAAGTCTACCATACCTGGTATTCCTAAGCAGTCACCCATCTAGCTATGCCAAACATTAGATCTTCTGCAAGAACACTATAAACCTTCAAAATAGCCTATTTTGCAAGATGTCTATTAATTCTAGTTTCACTGTTACATTGTACTAAAAAGAATCAGCCAACTAGTATTTGGGATATGAGAGCATTTACAATTATTCTTGGGACCTAAGCAGGAAGGTCAAAGTGACAATCAAGCTGAGAGATTTGCAACTCTTCCCTTACATTCTGTTAAAAAAAAAAATATAAATAAATAACTTACCCCACTTAAACATCGAACAGCATCAGTTGGAAGCCACCGAGGATAGAATAATTCGTCATGGAGGATTGACTGGAAGAGATCATCTTCATCATCTCCATGGAATGGTGACTGTCCCATCAACATTTCGTATTGTAGTACTCCAAAGGACCACCAATCCACAGAAATTCCATATTTCTGTCCATGTAAAATCTGCATAGGAAAGTACAAGTGAAATATTTAATAATGTTATTTAATAACTTGTAGTACCTGTGATAATTTAACAGCATTCCTATTTGAATTTTGTTTTCTTCCATTCTTTGTCACAATGAAACTTATGGTCCAATATCCTCGCACCACAGTTATGGTCCAAGGTTAGAACCAAGGAAGAACAACACGAACACAAGAGTAGAATAACAAAGATATATTACAACAGAAATATAGTACAAGAAGTTGAAGGTGTTAGTAATGACTGTCCGTCTGGTTTAGAGTGAACTAATATTGTCTCGACTTGTTACACAATTCATTCATTATACATCTTGAGAGGCACAGTATTTATAGTGTCAGGAAGAGTCCATTATCATTATAGGTAAGTTCCCATAACAGAAACCAAATAGCATTTCTGATATGCATTTTCTGTCTTTCCTCACAATCAAAAAAAAATTTCTCTCATTCTTTGCAATCAAATTCATTATTTATGAAGCATTGGCAAAGTGTTTCTTTCTTTCTTTTTCTCACTTAAGCCAGTTTCTGATGAGCTTTCTGTCTTTCCACACAAACAAAATGGAATAGTTCATTATTTATGAGGTATTGCCAGGAGATAACATATGTACATGCAAACTAAGTAAGGGAGGGATAAGTAGAATTATAATAAGATAATTACATGAAATAAAGAATTCTATATGAACAGATAAAGATGAATATATCTGAAGAAACCTCAAGACAGGATAACAGTTTCTTTACACAGATGCTGTTCTTATGACAACAGCTAAGAAATACATAATTGTGATATCAGCATTCTGACGAGTTAAGCTCAGCCCACATAACCTAATTCTCAAGTTTATTTCAGATCAGCAAGCAACAACTCAACAAATCGGAATGTTCATTTGTTCTCTAAGAAATAGCATGCATAAGGATCAGATGATATATGGTCTTAAGAACATTGCTCTTTTTTTTCATTACTTCTAATTTGTATCTAAATGGGCATTTGATATTATAATTGAATAAAATAGAACTTCCATCTAAAAAAAAATAAAAAATGTTTCATCAAAATTGATAAATGTTTTCTTTTTTTAATTTTTTAGAAATTTTTATGACCAGGATAAAAGAACACAATGTTATTCCAGGTTTGCATGTTGTTTTTTTTTCTTTTAATCAATTCCCCACAAATAATAATGTCACTAAGACACAAGGAGTTACTGATTTGGTTTGGTCTGTTTTGTTTTATGGCATATCAATCTCAATGGGTTATTTAATGCCAACAAGATTTTTATAATAGATTTGTATGTATAGAATATGTATTCTTTGTAAGATATCAGTTTGTAGATCAGGTTTCAGTGACATATTTTTGTAAAGAGGGTTTTTGTTGAGAGTCTGGTTTCATTGATGTATGCTTTTCAGGTATACAGTTTTGTCGAGAAATTGAATTTGGTTTATATTTTTTTGGTAAAGGCCCACTGTTTTAAGAAATGATATTTTGCTTTCTCAAATATCTCATACAAGTTTATATTATAGTATTTTTGTCTTGAGAGAGCAAGTTTTATATATCGTAAAACAAACCACGCCACACCCATTTTCATCTCTGTCAAACATCTTTGCACACTAGTGACGAGGCATATATGAATTCACGTCTTTTGTAAAGGTATTCAAACCTTTTAAAGAAAACAAAGGGAAACAATTGTCTTCTCATCTCTCTTTAATATGTCGTTAAAGTATTAGGGCCTTGAGAGAGCAGTAAGTCTTGGCAGAAAAACTTTGTTTTCAAACCTGTGAAGAAACCAATGAGCGCCATTACCGTCTCGCCTCACACACCCAGATAAACAGTAGAGCAGATTAATGTTGGTAATACAACTAGTCTAGAAGAGCATCTCAAAATTCAGAACCATCGAAATGTCAATGTGAAGCAACTCAAGTATCATATCCCAAACCCATCTATGGGTAAAATAGTAGAGTAAACTGGGTTCTTTAACATTAATAAAACAATTTGAATGCTTAGTTAATATATGTTTAATAGTGTATGCCATTTCACATACTTATCATACTGATTGATCTTCATTGTTTAGCAAGTAGGAGTGAGTTATTCGCATATGCCCAATCTGTAAGTGGGCCAGTACTACTTCTTCCTTATGAGATTTTCTGTAAGTTAGCTTCCATTCCCCTAGTTTGGGCTGAATTGCAAACAGTTTATTGTGTGGGTTATCCTCCCAGCATCGTTGCCATTTCTTTTGAATATATTTGTTAATGACCTCCTTAAAGTCAGCATATGGGATTTTTGCTCTTGTGCCTACATCCATATCTAAAAGCTGTTTTGGCTGCTAGTTCTGCTTTATCATTACCTTCCACTCCCCGATGTAGCTAGGAATCCAACATAGTTTGATGTCTTTATGTTTGCAAGTTGTGCTGCTCAGTTTGCATAAAAGTTTAATAATGAGTGGGTTGTTGAATTTTTTTTCCCTTCAAAGCAGATACTGAGTCCAAAAAAATTAAGAAATGCTTTCTTTCATGATGTTGAGATCTAGCTCAATTGCATAAGCCTCAACAGTGAAAATAGAGCTTCTCTTTGGGATACCCTTTTTTATTGTAATATTTTGACTCACTGCTACACATCCTGTCTCGTCCTCACACTTTGACTCATATGTATAGCAAGATGTATGGTTAGGGTAGTTTTCCAGTATGCCCTGAAACTTGTTTTGGAATGAGAGTAGGTGCATTTTTTGTTTAGGTAGTTTATTTAATTCTAGAAAGACTTTGCTTTGTTTGATTATTCATGGTAGAATACTGGCTACAGTCATTTCTTGTATATTTGACAGTGTGGTCCCTAACTCTTCAGCAATGGATTTCATCCTGAGTCCATAGGGTTGTATGGTACTGCCCCTTTTGTTGGAATAGATCACAGTAATCAGGTTTAATGGTATTGCTGTAAGCTGGGTTAGTCGGGCATGATTCTATTTTTACATAGTACTGTAGTGCCAGTTTAGTGCATCTGAAATGTGAAGGTATTTCATTTGCTTCTGTGTATAAGCTCTCCACTGAGGATGTCCTAAAAGCTCCAAGTACTAGTCTTGATAATAGGTTGTGTTAAATATTTTTAGGTGTGATTTTCTAGCTGTTCCATATATGAAACTACCATAATCCAGTTTGGAGTGAAGTAATGATCTGAATAATTTAATTAGTGTTTGTCAATCTGCTCCCCCTTCAGTATGGGCCACTACATTCAGAAGTTCAAGGACTTTACTACATTTTATTTTTAAATATTTTAGATGGGGAATGAATGTTAATATTTTTATCAAAGATGGATGCCTAGGAACTTGTGTTGTTTCACTATTGGAATTTCTGCTCTAATTTTAAACAGGGGTCATTGTACAATTTTCTTAATTTACAGAAATGTAGGCATTTGGTTTTCATTTTGGAAAAGGTAAAACCATTTCCAGTGGTCCATTTGTGTATTTTATTGAGGCATTGTTGGAGTTTGTCTTTCAATAGTATTCATGTTGAGATCTGTACATAATTAGAAAACCATTGGCATATTGGGAGCATCTCACTCCTAGGCTTAAGGATTTAACTATACAGTTAATTTTTATTCAGAATAGGGTCACCGAAAGAACCCCTTCTTGATTTTGCAGTTCTGATAGCATAGTTCCTATACAGACTTGCAATCTTTGTCTTCCAGGAAATTCTCTATGAATTGAATCAGCCTTTCTTTTAGGCCCAATTCATGCAGGTCCTTTAAGATACCAAATTTCCATGTCATGCCGTACACCTTTTCTAAGTCAAAAAAAAAAAAAAAAAAAAAAAAAACTGCTGTGAGATATTCCTTCTTAATGAAAGCTTCCCTTACAGAAGTTTCTAGGCGTATTAAGCAGTCCATGGTGCTTCATTTTTTCCTAAAAGTACATTGACAGTCACTGATTAAGCCTTTAGTCTCCAGATACCAAGTCAACCTGTTGTTGACCATTTTCTCCATAGTTTTATATAGGCAACTGGTTAATTCTATCAGTCTGTGATTTTCCAGGTTTTGGAATAGGGATGATAAATTACCGTCTCCACATTTCTGGGACGTTGCCATTTCTTCATATGTTGTTATACATTTTTAATAACAGTTGTAATGATTTGGTGGGTAACTGTTTTATAAATTCATAGTGGATATCATTTGGGCTCACAGCTGTATTGTGGGCTTTCTTTAAAGATTCATTTGGTTCCTCTAGAGTGAATAGTAGATTATAGCTCTTGGCATTATTTATTTTCCTGCTTTTTGTTTGAGCTTTAGAAATTTTTGGTTACCATTCTTCTGAGAAGGCTTTAGAAAGAATTAGGAAAATGTTTTTAATGATATGAAACTTCAGTATGTGAAATATTAACATTTATAAACCAACCTTAGAAAACTTAATATTGTAAAAAAAAAAACAAAAACAAAAAAAAAACACTAATTTGTAAATTATGGCCCCCAACCATGAAAATTATAGGAAAATAAAATTAAAAGCCATAATTATACTTAAGCAAAACTTACCTCTGGTGCAATATAGTCGGGTGTTCCGCAGAAGGTGTTTGTTCTGTTACGTTCATCAATTCCTTCTTTGCACATACCAAAATCAGCAATTTTTATATGGCCAGTTTTGTCTAACATTACGTTATCTAGCTTGAGATCTCTGAAAAAAAAAAAACAAAAAAAAAAAAACAAAAAAAAACTGTCAGACAAATAATTGGGATTTAACAAAAATAATAAAGCTAGTCTTCCCCTACCAGACAGCATGAATGGTTGTGAATAGCTCCATTGAGCAGCTCCAGTCCAGACATAGTAGCAATACTCCATTTTTGGTCTGATCTGACTGTTATAAAGATAGAGCAAGGCAGAAAAAAATCAGGTACATTCTGGAGTGGTAGAATGAACTGATCATTTTTGCAGTATCTTTATCAAAAGATTTTACCTATAAGTTCCACTTGAGGTCTCATGTAAACTTGAAACCCAATAGATGTTCAAAGCATGGAACCAAACTGAGAGTGGAACTTATCATAGCTGAAGAAAACTCAAGGACTGAATGGTAATGATGAAATTATACTAGCATAGTTTTTGAAGTATTGAAAGTATGTCCAAACTATCATTCTGTGTTAAAAATGGACTTGACAAAATAATTAAAGTTTATTTGAAGATATTATCACAAATAGAGTTTCTCCTATGAAATGCTACACCATTTGACATGTGATTAACCTTTACAACTCAGTACTAACTTTTGGAGTTGTATCTCCTGGATCCACATTAATTTAGGATGTGGTAAGTTTTTGAATAAAGGGTATATTACTAACACTGTAACTTTTAGGGTTTTAAAAATATTGTTATAAAATTTTTAGGTTATTTGCATGAAAAGATGTACATAAATAAAGACATTTTTATTGTACATACAATAAATTTTAAGAAAAAAATACAAAACTTTAAAAATAAAAAAAACATACGAGAGAATTGATGAAAAATGATTCCTACTCATCACATCATAAAAGTTTTGCATGTATAAAAGGGGGGGGTCTGTTGTCCAGTAAGATGAATATGAAGGTGGCTTTATGAAATCTATATTGTAACATTCTGCTACTCTGATTATTTTCATCATGACTGATGATCTGGTTCTCATGACTTTGCCCTTGTCACCATAGTGCCTCACTACTCAGTCAAAAACTTTTTATGCAACCTTAAATAGTTATTTAAATTTAATAATTCAGTGCATCATCTTTTAAGATATTTGATTATGGTTGCATAATATAAACACTACTTGTCCTTGTTGTAGTATAATTTGCAACTTCAAGTAATTTGATAGGTTTTTTTTTTTTTTTTTATTATGACTAGAAATTGTTATCAAACTCGTCATATATTGTAACACCCCTTATGCCATAAAATGAACAGCCAAAAATTACCTCTTCAATGATAGGTTTTCTCCTCTTTTGTCAATCTTGCTGCCTCTGAGCAAAGAAGAACCCAGATGAAGCTATGCTGAAAGGCAGAGTCTTGTCTTGGGAGGTAGACAGCTGCCTGACCATATGTATATGGGGTCTATGGGGAATTTTTGCCTGAGCACAGGTACTTGGAAAACCTCACATTAAAAACCAGCCTTGTGTTACATCCTGCTTGTAGGGAAGTCTTGGGTAAATACTGGGGATAGGTTTTCTTTCTGCACATGACCTCTCATTCTGGTACCTTGGGTGCTTGTCAATAGTTCCTGCACCCACAGCGACCATTCAATCCAGGATTTTTTGCACTTGTCATTGGCCTCATTATCTTCTGTGTACAACCAACCTTCCTTGCACCTACTATGCATAACAATTATTCTCGTATACCAATCTACCACCAAGTTCAATTGGCATTTTCTAGGCTCTGTATGTCATCTCTGGAACCGACCAGTGTTCTGTGTATATCAGTATTTACTACATATAGCAGTCATTGCTGTTGCATACCAATCTTCTCATGAGTTCATCAGTATCTTATATGCAAAGCAATCGTCCTTGTCATAGACTATTCTTTTCTGGAGCACAGTGACATTTTTCTGCGAATGTCAACTGACTTAGTGTACCTTCTTCAAACATCAACCATTTCCAGATATCTTCTGCGCATGTCAACTGACTCAGCTTACCTTTCTTTGAACATCAACTGTTCCAGTTTCCATCTGTATTTGTTAACTGATTTGGCATATTCTTCAACCCATCAAATAGTTCCAGACATTTACTTTGTATGTATCAACTCTTCTGTTCAGTATTCTACACATATTATCCTATCAGTCTATCTCCTGTGTATACAGTACTGTGTAATATACCAATCATTACAGTTTTCTTGTCAGCAACGCTACATAAACTTTTTCTCCAATCTACTTTGAACATTTCTCATTACTAGATTTTGAGTTCTAAAACAAATGTTTTCCATCTGTTTTCTCCAGAACTCTTTTCAACATAATGATTTGGCATTTTCTTTCTTTGAATTCCTCATTTTTGTTGTCCTTGCCTTTGATCTGTCAGGCCATTGTGTTTTATTTTTAAATGTTAGCAGGCACCGTCTGATTAAACCAACCAGGCTTGTGTGTCTGTTACACCTATCAACAAAAACAAGGCCAAAAATGCTTTCATATCTTCCAAGGGTGGAGGTTTGGTCATTGTGATTGAAAAGCAAACATTTTTAAAACACTTTATTAAAATTCGCTGATAAAATAAGTATTTCAAATAGGACAAAATGACTGACATCCAGTCATTCTCAGTTCATATCACAAGCTTATTGATTATTGATGTCATTTCTGTAGTAATAGATTATTTTTAGAATTTCTCTTGAAACAAAGCTCTGTCACTCAGTGAATATATCCACCTGCAGCATATTGAGAAAGGGTATCACTGGCAGACATGTACGCCTGCAGAGTTGTAAAGGTTAATAAAGAAGTAAGGATAACCTTTTTTAAAAATTGTTTACAACAAAAAAATGCCTTTTATCACTTTATTATATTTTTATATACAGAAATAAATATCTAGAAACAAAGAAATTATCCATAAGTAATATCATTTAAAAAACGAAGAAATCCTAAAATCTATTGCATTTTTAATATATTTTTGGTAATGTATAATTTTATGGAATGTTTATACTCTAATAAAAAAAAGAGCTTTTAAATTAAGATAAAAAATTAATAAGAAGGTCAAAGTGACATGCTTAAACCAGAAAGTTATACCTGTATACAATATTTCTGGAATGTAGAAACTGTAATCCACAGACAATCTCTGCTCCATAAAACCTGGTAATAAATGTTTAAAAAAAAAAAAAAATAGAGTATGGTAATTCTGTTTAAGATGACACCAACAATTTTTTTCAAGTTTAAAATAAATTTGAATTTCTACACAATATAGAAATCAAAAGAGAACCCCCCCCAAAAAATGCAAAGACATAATTTCTAAAATATAAAATCTTTTTTAAGAGATTCTATTTTTCTAATCAAGTATTAAAATGTCAATGTATCATGTACCTATGTAGGCATTTTGTAATCTTAAACTCAATTATGTATTCAAAATCCTTTTACAAGCTTTTCTCTGGAAAATTAACAGAATGCACAAAGTTGACTATTATTGAAATGACAAAGACTACACATACTGCATGCACAAAAACGACAAGAAAAAAAATTCCAAGTTTCTTTTATTGTGATGATTCTAACATTTACATTTCTACTGATCACAATTTTCTTGTTTAATAAAATTGCAATAATAAATTCACCAGATTGTTTTGTATTATTAAAATATGAAAAGTTATTTATACAGTCAATATTTTGAAAATTATATTCAACATTTGCATACAAGGATTAAATCTAAATTGAATTATAAAAAATAAACATATTTCAATAATCATTTATTAGCGGCCATTTTTTTTTTTTTTTTTTAATTAGGTTTCATTTTATCAATAGTTTGTGAAAGCCAGTAGCATAAAAACATTGAATGTAATTTACAGAATATTTTGTGACTCATCTAAAAGTTGAGATTGTATTAAAAATAAGATTATGAATAAAGACACTGCAAAATGCTTATTATATCAGGGACATATTAATAAAATGAACAAGGAAGATAAAAAGCATTTTGAATTTGGGGAGGAAAAAAAGAATACATACATAGCCAACTGTATACTGAATCTGCGTGCTTTCTGAATGTGGAACATCAGGTCACCTCCGTTTAAGTATTCCATCACAAAGAACAGATGTGACTGAAAGAGAATGTATATAAATCAGAACCTTACAATATATATTTTCAGCTACAAGGAAAATTATAATTACAATTGGAAAGATTTAGCTGAAATTTCTGGGACATATAATTAGGAAAGAAGTCCTAGAGCATTTAACACTGACAGTATATAGTGTAGGCAAGAAAAACAAGAAAAAAGAGCAAGGAACCTACATAAGTTTGTGTGAATATATGGCAGAACAGAGACAATGAGAGATTGTAAAGGGTAAAAAATTACTAAGAACAACAAAAACAAAAAGATGTGGAGAGTCATGGTCACCTACATCCTGAATGGACACAAGAATTTCAAAGAATATACATGCAAGCATACTTTATACACAGTGCACTGAAAATTAAGTGGTGTAAATTTTCTATTTTATTTAATGTAAAAAAAAATGTTAAGAAAATGAAAGCTCACAAATAAGAACAAATTTCTCAGATTTGGGCAATATTTAACATTTGTGCCCACAAAAAAAAAAAAAAAAAAAAAAAATGATAAGTCAATAGAACGGTTATTTCCTTGACACCACTATTACTGTATAAACTTTTGATCCCCTTGGCAATGTTTACTTATAAGATTATAAAATATGTGAACCATGAACAATGTGATATTTATTATTTACCTTTTATAAAGATTTATTATTTACCATTTCATAAAGAAATAAATTTGAAGAGAAACCTTTCCATTCAAAAAATTTATAAAAAAAATTATCAAAATATGTAAACTAAGTACAATGCAATATTTTTTTATTTACCATTTTATAAATAATTATGAAAACATTTTATTTTTCATTATTTTATAAAAATATCAATAAACTATAGAACAATTATTTATTTATAGTTCTTTCAGATATTTTTATACTCTTGTAAATATAAAATTATTCTTGAAATTAAGCAATCTAATAGTGTTTCATATCTTTGTTGTCAATTCTCATGAATAAATACAATGTATAAATTCACTTATTAAAATTCTAATCATTGCATTTTAAACAATAAGCATTGCTGAGGGAGTAAAAAGTGTATACAGTAATTATTGAAGGAATAACCATCCTTTTGACACGCCATATTTTTGCAGACACAATGGTTAAACATTTCACAGATTTGAATCAAAGATAAACAGCTTTGAGGATTGAATTGTTTTTATCTGGTAAAAGAATCAAGAAAATTACTGTGCATACATCAAAGAAATTCATGGCAGATAATAATACATTTTCTGTTGTTATGACTATTTTGATAAAATGATAAAGAATCTTATTCTTTGTAGAATCATGAAAGTATATAATCAATTACTTGATATTATTTCAAGGTGGTTTTTAAAACAACTGTGTCTTTAATTTTGATATCAAGAAAAAATAAGATAAAAATTCTTTTTAAATGTCTGTTTTTATAGTATTACTTAAATTCTGTTATTTCAATCCTTTCATGTTTAATACGGGCAGATAGATTTGCCCATCATCCAGTCCACACTCCCTGTTTTTTGAACAGGAGTAGAAGTTTCTTACTTGTTTCCTGTTTAGGTTTCTGGTTCCTTCTAAAGTCTACTTCAACTTGATACATCTAACAACTCCACCTGAGCTCTAAAATTGTATTCACTAATTATTTTTTCTTCTCTCCCAACTGGAGTAGATAGCTTCATCTATCATCCGGTTCAAATTCCTCTCCAGTCTTTTGGTTCCTTCTAAAGTCTACTTCAACTTGATACATCTAACAACTCCACCTGAGCTCTAAAATTGTATTCACTAATTATTTTTTCTTCTCTCCCAACTGGAGTAGATAGCTTCATCTATCATCCGGTTCAAATTCCTCTCCAGTCTTTTGGTTCCTTCTAAAGTCTACTTCAACTTGATACATCTAACAACTCCACCTGAGCTCTAAAATTGTATTCACTAATTATTTTTTCTTCTCTCCCAACTGGAGTAGATAGCTTCATCTATCATCCGGTTCAAATTCCTCTCCAGTCTTTTGGTTCCTTCTAAAGTCTACTTCAACTTGATACATCTAACAACTCCACCTGAGCTCTAAAATTGTATTCACTAATTATTTTTTCTTCTCTCCCAACTGGAGTAGATAGCTTCATCTATCATCCGGTTCAAATTCCTCTCCAGTCTTTTGGTTCCTTCTAAAGTCTACTTCAACTTGATACATCTAACAACTCCACCTGAGCTCTAAAATTGTATTCACTAATTATTTTTTCTTCTCTCCCAACTGGAGTAGATAGCTTCATCTATCATCCGGTTCAAATTCCTCTCCAGTCTTTTGGTTCCTTCTAAAGTCTACTTCAACTTGATACATCTAACAACTCCACCTGAGCTCTAAAATTGTATTCACTAATTATTTTTTCTTCTCTCCCAACTGGAGTAGATAGCTTCATCTATCATCCGGTTCAAATTCCTCTCCAGTCTTTTGGTTCCTTCTAAAGGTCTACTTCAACTTGATACATCTAACAACTCCACCTGAGCTCTAAAATTGTATTCACTAATTATTTTTTCTTCTCTCCCAACTGGAGTAGATAGCTTCATCTATCATCCGGTTCAAATTCCTCTCCAGTCTTTTGGTTCCTTCTAAAGTCTACTTCAACTTGATACATCTAACAACTCCACCTGAGCTCTAAAATTGTATTCACTAATTATTTTTTCTTCTCTCCCAACTGGAGTAGATAGCTTCATCTATCATCCGGTTCAAATTCCTCTCCAGTCTTTTGGTTCCTTCTAAAGTCTACTTCAACTTGATACATCTAACAACTCCACCTGAGCTCTAAAATTGTATTCACTAATTATTTTTTCTTCTCTCCCAACTGGAGTAGATAGCTTCATCTATCATCCGGTTCAAATTCCTCTCCAGTCTTTTGGTTCCTTCTAAAGTCTACTTCAACTTGATACATCTAACAACTCCACCTGAGCTCTAAAATTGTATTCACTAATTATTTTTTCTTCTCTCCCAACTGGAGTAGATAGCTTCATCTATCATCCGGTTCAAATTCCTCTCCAGTCTTTTGGTTCCTTCTAAAGTCTACTTCAACTTGATACATCTAACAACTCCACCTGAGCTCTAAAATTGTATTCACTAATTATTTTTTCTTCTCTCCCAACTGGAGTAGATAGCTTCATCTATCATCCGGTTCAAATTCCTCTCCAGTCTTTTGGTTCCTTCTAAAGTCTACTTCAACTTGATACATCTAACAACTCCACCTGAGCTCTAAAATTGTATTCACTAATTATTTTTTCTTCTCTCCCAACTGGAGTAGATAGCTTCATCTATCATCCGGTTCAAATTCCTCTCCAGTCTTTTGGTTCCTTCTAAAGTCTACTTCAACTTGATACATCTAACAACTCCACCTGAGCTCTAAAATTGTATTCACTAATTATTTTTTCTTCTCTCCCAACTGGAGTAGATAGCTTCATCTATCATCCGGTTCAAATTCCTCTCCAGTCTTTTGGTTCCTTCTAAAGTCTACTTCAACTTGATACATCTAACAACTCCACCTGAGCTCTAAAATTGTATTCACTAATTATTTTTTCTTCTCTCCCAACTGGAGTAGATAGCTTCATCTATCATCTGGTTCAAATTCCTCTCCAGTCTTTTGGTTCCTTCTAAAGGTCTACTTCAACTTGATACATCTAACAACTCCACCTGAGCTCTAAAATTGTATTCACTAATTATTTTTTCTTCTCTCCCAACTGGAGTAGATAGCTTCATCTATCATCCGGTTCAAATTCCTCTCCAGTCTTTTGGTTCCTTCTAAAGTCTACTTCAACTTGATACATCTAACAACTCCACCTGAGCTCTAAAATTGTATTCACTAATTATTTTTTCTTCTCTCCCAACTGGAGTAGATAGCTTCATCTATCATCCGGTTCAAATTCCTCTCCAGTCTTTTGGTTCCTTCTAAAGTCTACTTCAACTTGATACATCTAACAACTCCACCTGAGCTCTAAAATTGTATTCACTAATTATTTTTTCTTCTCTCCCAACTGGAGTAGATAGCTTCATCTATCATCCGGTTCAAATTCCTCTCCAGTCTTTTGGTTCCTTCTAAAGTCTACTTCAACTTGATACATCTAACAACTCCACCTGAGCTCTAAAATTGTATTCACTAATTATTTTTTCTTCTCTCCCAACTGGAGTAGATAGCTTCATCTATCATCCGGTTCAAATTCCTCTCCAGTCTTTTGGTTCCTTCTAAAGTCTACTTCAACTTGATACATCTAACAACTCCACCTGAGCTCTAAAATTGTATTCACTAATTATTTTTTCTTCTCTCCCAACTGGAGTAGATAGCTTCATCTATCATCCGGTTCAAATTCCTCTCCAGTCTTTTGGTTCCTTCTAAAGTCTACTTCAACTTGATACATCTAACAACTCCACCTGAGCTCTAAAATTGTATTCACTAATTATTTTTTCTTCTCTCCCAACTGGAGTAGATAGCTTCATCTATCATCCGGTTCAAATTCCTCTCCAGTCTTTTGGTTCCTTCTAAAGGTCTACTTCAACTTGATACATCTAACAACTCCACCTGAGCTCTAAAATTGTATTCACTAATTATTTTTTCTTCTCTCCCAACTGGAGTAGATAGCTTCATCTATCATCCGGTTCAAATTCCTCTCCAGTCTTTTGGTTCCTTCTAAAGTCTACTTCAACTTGATACATCTAACAACTCCACCTGAGCTCTAAAATTGTATTCACTAATTATTTTTTCTTCTCTCCCAACTGGAGTAGATAGCTTCATCTATCATCCGGTTCAAATTCCTCTCCAGTCTTTTGGTTCCTTCTAAAGTCTACTTCAACTTGATACATCTAACAACTCCACCTGAGCTCTAAAATTGTATTCACTAATTATTTTTTCTTCTCTCCCAACTGGAGTAGATAGCTTCATCTATCATCCGGTTCAAATTCCTCTCCAGTCTTTTGGTTCCTTCTAAAGTCTACTTCAACTTGATACATCTAACAACTCCACCTGAGCTCTAAAATTGTATTCACTAATTATTTTTTCTTCTCTCCCAACTGGAGTAGATAGCTTCATCTATCATCCGGTTCAAATTCCTCTCCAGTCTTTTGGTTCCTTCTAAAGTCTACTTCAACTTGATACATCTAACAACTCCACCTGAGCTCTAAAATTGTATTCACTAATTATTTTTTCTTCTCTCCCAACTGGAGTAGATAGCTTCATCTATCATCCGGTTCAAATTCCTCTCCAGTCTTTTGGTTCCTTCTAAAGTCTACTTCAACTTGATACATCTAACAACTCCACCTGAGCTTTAAAATTGTATTCACTAATTATTTTTTCTTCTCTCCCAACTGGAGTAGATAGCTTCATCTATCATCCGGTTCAAATTCCTCTCCAGTCTTTTGGTTCCTTCTAAAGTCTACTTCAACTTGATACATCTAACAACTCCACCTGAGCTTTAAAATTGTATTCACTAATTATTTTTTCTTCTCTCCCAACTGGAGTAGATAGCTTCATCTATCATCCGGTTCAAATTCCTCTCCAGTCTTTTGGTTCCTTCTAAAGTCTACTTCAACTTGATACATCTAACAACTCCACCTGAGCTCTAAAATTGTATTCACTAATTATTTTTTCTTCTCTCCCAACTGGAGTAGATAGCTTCATCTATCATCCGGTTCAAATTCCTCTCCAGTCTTTTGGTTCCTTCTAAAGTCTACTTCCAAACTATACTTCTAATGTTTGACTGAACTCTGATTAAATCTTGACCTCTTCAAGTCCAGAGTTAGCCATTTTCTTTCCTGCATAGCTCCAAGAAGTTCACTTCTTACTCTTTCTTACACTCATACAACACGACACAGTAACTCTCTACATTGAGTGGCTCTTGAACCTTCTATTGAGTGAACATTAGTAAAAATAATATATATATATATATATATATATATCACGGCTGTTTAAAAGCCTTGTTTTTGTCATATAGGAAAATCCAACATGGCACGTAAACGAAATATTCGGCAAAAAATCTCATTCGTCAGTAACATTTTAAACACATCATAGAATGTAAAGTTCTTAAAGCAAACCTATGCCAAACTGTTTTCCTGAATCCTTGATGACTTGGCTGTCCGAAAATGATAATATCAAGATGAAATAATGGAAACTGACCGTGAAAAATACAATTATGCACACCAGGTTTTTGATTAATCAGTGAACTTCTGGACCTTTTCAGGTGACGTTATAGGATCCAGACGGCTATTGTTTGCAGATGGAATTATTCACTGGTAATTAATCTTTGATTTGGCTGTGGAAAATGTCACTTGGTGGTTAGCATTAAGAAATTATGCCCAATTTTCTGAGAAAAATCACCGTTTTTTTTTTTTTATGAAAAACTATTTATTTTCACTTCAAAATAGCATCATTCAAAATTCATTCCTTTCTCTTTCATTTGACATGAACATCATTGAATAAAAGGAACGGATAAATGGCCCAGCGATGGGAAATACGAAAGATATGCGCGTCGAAAAAAAAACAATGTCGTCTGCTAAGTGTTGTTGTCATCACCCGGGTCACGTGGTGTTAAAAACAAAACAAAACTCATCAAGCCATTGTTTAAACATAGGTTATATCAAGCCCTAGTAATGTTGAACCCCCTTTTTTTTTTTTTTTAATTCTTTGCTTTTATCTGGGAATGGTGGGTTTTATTACAACTTGTTCTAAGGTTTACCGTTTATTGCTGGCTGGCTGACCTTTGACCTAGATGTCAAAGTCAATTAGGTTTAATTTTCCTTATCGCTGCTATTTTTGGGGAAAAAAAAAAAAAAAACTTTTGGTTTCTGGTGGTCAGGAATTGCAGATAAATCTTTCCTTCTTTTACTAAAGATTTCCGTGGTCGGGTGTCAATTTTTCTTAACCCCTGGCAGTCACATAATTGAAAATTACCAATGGACTTTGTCGCATTTTGACCCCCTAGGAATGTTGATTTCCTTCAAAACTCTCAATTTTATGCCTGAAATAGTTTGATTATGATTTAGGCTTTCTGATTTAAAAAAAAAAAAAAAAAAAAAAATGGTTAATTTCCCATTAATGTGAAAAATATTTGTTTAGAACAAGAAAAAAATGCAAAATTTTCACTATTTTTTCACATTTTACCCACTGAAAAAATTTTTTGAGTCATTTACACTAGCTAATTTTACTTTTAAATGAAAGAATATATCCTTTGCTTTCAGAAAATACCTAGTTTCATGGGGTTCAGATCAAAAGTTTCCTTGATATTAGTTTAGGTAATGATAAAACAGTCATTTTTCAATATTTTACCCCTATAAAAGTATGAAAATCCATTTTTTGAGAGAAAATGAGCTGTGACAAAATGACTTTTGCCATTTTTGTGATGATTTTCACTTGGGAAAGAAAATTTTTACCATAGGAAACCTGAATTGACTTTATTTAAGTTCAGTGGGGCTATAGGAAACCTTAAACAGCTGTGATATATATATATATATATATATATATATATGGAAAAACAAAAATCCGAATATGCAAATTTGGTCTTGTGAAACGGAACGCTGATCTTAAAAATTTCAGTTATTCTGGTTGGATTAGTCTTACTCTTATGTCTATCATCTTTTCATGTTGACTTGAATATCGTCTAATGTTAATTATGTTTTAACAACTATGTCCTGAAGAAGATCTACTAGACTGAAACGTCTGACGTCGACATTGAAACAACATTAAAACAGCATATTTGCATATTCGGATTTTTGTTTTTCCATATATTTTTCTTCATACTGTCAGATCTATATCCATATATTTGCTTATATATATATCACAAAAGAAACAAGTTTTAAATATCTCTTGCTGAAGGTATATTTGAAATATAGCAAGGCAGTAACATTTACATATTCAGTAATATTGTAAATTAAAAATGAAAAAAACAACAGTTTATGAACCTAATTGACAAATTCTATTTGACTCTTTGATATAACCACAGAAAAAAATAATCAATTCTGTTTACTTTGCCTGTCAAGTGATAACACCAAGTTTTATTTACAATTAAGTCATTTTTTCATTTGTGATACAGGGGACTAAAAGGATACAAAATAAGAAAAAAAATGATAGCTAACCTCTGACTGAAATGAACAAAACAAATGAGTAAGGAATGGGTGTTGTGCACCAAGAGCCAGGACCCGTCGCTCAATCATTGTACACTCGACATCGTCATCCTCCAATACGACGTCTTTCTTCAGGGCTTTCATAGCATAATAGGTGTGGTTTTCTTTAAGTTCAGCCAGCATTACCTAAAATATATTAATAAAATAAATAAAATCACCTAATATCCATAAATAAGAAAAAATAGACAAAGAAAATGTTACAAAGATACTTAAAAGCAAGAACTAGCAAAGTTTACAAAAGAAATGATTATATCAGTCATTAAATATTTTATTATTTGCTTCTATTTTTAACAGAAGTCTCACATACTTTTGCTGGTTTTAACTTTGGTTATCATTTACAACTTACTTTCTTTTTGATACATCTGATTTAGTTTTCAATGTAATATCCTTCCATGTTAAAGCACTTAATTCAATAGTGAAAGCTTAAAAGCAAAACTCAACTAAAAATCCTCACTGCTCAGCCTCAACAGACTTCAAAAGCATTTACACAGCCTTTGTGTGTGATGAATTATTCTTCACTCTGCAACAAAATGTTGTCAGCCTTTCACTTTCTTTCAGGACATGGGTGATCATGGCTCTCCACCTCCCTCTATCCCTTGCAGCTCTCAACAAGTTCCTTCCCTTTGCTTCCTCCCCCAGACCATGTTCTGTCATCTGTCATTCTGCCAGGTATGTCAGACATTGTTTTACCATGTCTCTCTTTCCCTCTATTTGGCCCATCAGTACCAGATTCTCCAAGCCCCCTTCCTCATTATGTGTACTAGGAACTTCAGCTGTCTCTTCCTGATATTAAGTATAAGCCTCCTCCTTGTTTGCAACCTCTCTAAGACTTCATCATTTCTCACATGCTCAGTCCATGATATCCTTTGCATCCTACTGTAGAACCACATCTGTCGCCTTGAGTCTTTTCTTCATCTTTGAGGAAATTGTCCAGCATTTACTGCCATAAAGAAGGACAGATGTCAGTATTCTTTTCCTTGTTACCAAAGAAATCTTCCTGTCTCACAGTACTCTGCCCAGCTTTTGGAATGTGTCCTTGGCCATCCCAATACGCCTACAGATCTCAGTGTTACACATACCATCCTCTGTCGAGACGCTTTCCAAATATTTAAACTTCCACGTCTGCTTGATTTTAGTGTCCCTGACCTGCAAATCGGATTTCAGGCTCATCTTTTTACTGATGACCATGCATTCTGTCTTCTTGCAGTTTATGCTTAGTCCCTTCTTCTCGCTCTATGTCGCTACCTTCTGTAGGTGGTTTTGTAATTTCTTTTCCGTGTCTGCTATCAGAACTGTGTCATATGCGTATCTCCTGTTGTTAAGATTGTGGCTGCCAATGCTAAATCCTGGCAGGGTTTCCACTTATCTCAGAATTGCCTCATTGTATAGGTTGAACAGGTTGGGTGAGAAGATGCATCCTTACCTTACGCCCCTTTCTATTTTTGTATATTCACTGAACTCGTTCCCTATGCGCATGCTGCTGTTTACTGCCAGTATAGGTTCTTGATTACCCTTTCACTACTATATTGCTATTACTATAGCAGATGTTCAGACAAGTTACATTCCTTAGTTCTGTGAACTCAGACCGTTACAGCCAGGACCTGTTATGCAATGTTCATGGTAGTAAATCATCCCCCCATTCCATTAGTGTACCTTTGATAAAAAAAACAAATTTCGCTCAAACAGCTTCCTCCCCAGAACTGTTACTTTGTGGATCGAACATGCTTCCTGACAACTACAATCTTGGTCACTTTAGGTCTTCTATCTTACTTGACCTCATAATGCTTTCTTACTCTTCCCTTATAACAATCTCACTCAGTAACCCTCAACCTTGAGGGGCCCTTGGGCTTTCTATTAGGTGAAATAAGAGTAAAAAAAAAAAAATAATAATAAAAAAAATAAGTCAAGCTATAGACTTATTGACCAATCTTCAGACAAGCATGTATACTCATACATAAATGTTTAGTTAATTGAATGAGAAAAATGGGAAAATCTCCTATGTTATATGTTTTGTGCCTGAAAAGGTTTTCTTCAGACTAATAATGGTTTTATCAATTTATGATATAAATCAAGATGTTGACTTTCCACATCAACTTAAACAAAATGTTAGGAAGGAAACTCCTATCAATACTCAAAAGAGTGATAATAGTGGACTAGAGAAAAAACTAGCAAGAAATTTTGGCAAATAGTAACCAGACTGAAAATACATTCAAACCTGCAACTTACACCTTTTTATAAACCAAACCAATGATGTTGAAGTAAAATAATTTTATTTTTTTCTGTCAATCTGCTTCCAAGGATAATTGAAAGGTGCTGTTTTTTTTTGTTTTTGTTTTTGTAGTAAAATGTATATTTATTCTGCTTTTTACTAATGAACTGAAGAGAATAATAAACTAATTCTACCTTTTCTTTGAACTTTCCAATCACCAGATATACCGCTGAACTGGGAACTTCCTGAAACATGATTGTCAGCAAGTTCACTTCACAGACTTATTCACCCATATAGGGAGTCTGATCCTCAGGGAGTGGAGATATATCAGACTAAGTTAAGCTTAGTAAATAATTTAGGCATCTATGTTTAACATCAGTTAGTTATGTGCTATGCGTGATACACACTTAGGTGATCTCGTATCTTTTGATACATGACTGATGATGCAGTAGGTTGCCATTTCTTTCTGCGGAAGACCAGTAGACTTATAAAACTCTGTCTGTCCTACTATTTATCCATAGCTGGAGGGAGAAGAAAAGGATACATACCTTTCCCAACGGTATTAGCACATAAGTGAATGTAATGGATTCGACTGGAATTTTAAAGTATGTTTAACATGCTTATCTTTTTTGATCCTCACTAGATACACTACTCTTATGTTACCAGAGAAAGCTTAATACCTTTTTACTGCCCAGTAAATTTAATGTATCTATTTAAAAAGAAAGAAAAGAAAACAAAGAAAGAAAAGAAAACAAAGAAAAGAAAACAAAGAAAAGAAAGAAAAGAAAAGAAAACAAAGAAAGAAAGAAAAGAAAAGAAAACAAAGAAAGAAAAGAAAAGAAAACAAAGAAAGAAAAGAAAAGAAAACAAAGAAAGAAAAGAAAAGAAAACAAAGAAAGAAAAGAAAAGAAAACAAAGAAAGAAAAGAAAAAAAAGAAAGAAAAGAAAAAAAAGAAAGAAAAGAAAAAAAAGAAAGAAAAGAAAAAAAAGAAAAAAAAAAGAAAGAAAAGAAAAAAAAAAGAAAGAAAAGAAAAAAAAAGAAAGAAAAGAAAAAAAAAGAAAAGAAAACAAAAAAAAGAAAGAAAAGAAAACAAAAAAAAGAAAGAAAAGAAAACAAAAAAAAGAAAGAAAAGAAAACAAAAAAAAGAAAGAAAAGAAAACAAAAAAAGAAAGAAAAGAAAACAAAAAAAGAAAGAAAACAAAACAAAAAAAAGAAAGAAAACAAAACAAAAAAAAGAAAGAAAACAAAACAAAAAAAAGAAAGAAAACAAAACAAAAAAAAGAAAGAAAACAAAACAAAAAAAAGAAAGAAAACAAAACAAAAAAAAGAAAGAAAACAAAACAAAAAAAAGAAGCAAAAATAGTCAAAAACAAAATTGCAAATTCCCCAAAATTGAAATGAATATATGGGTGGTGTAATGCATAGTGGCTTGGAATATGAAATCAGAGAGCAGAGTTTGAATTCCAATCAGGTTCATTACATTCACTTACATGCAAATACTCTTAGAAAAGGTATGAATCCATTTCCCCCCCAGATATATGGATTAACAACCATTGTTATTCTCAAAAGACTATTAATACAATATGCATTCACCAGAAAGAATGATTCTTACCATACACTTTGGCTTTAAATAATCCAAAAAGCCGTTAAAAAAAAAAAAAAAAAAAAAAAATCAATCAATCACAAAATTGATCCAAGTAGTACTCACCTTACCAAAACTACCTTTGCCCAACACCTTGAGTATATTGAAGTCTCCCAATTTATACTTTCTCGCAGAGGGCGAGGACATTTCATCCCAGTGCATATACTCATCAGAATCAGAGTCGTCTCCAGTATTTGCTTTGCTGGGAGTGCTCTGTAAAATATTGATAAAAAGCCCAACATTAATTCAGTCCAATAAAATGATATCACAAACCAACAACAATTGTTCTCTAAATCCAACAAACTCTTCCTAAATAATTCATAAGACAACATACACGAGAGATGAATTAGGTGCTCATAAAAAGTCTTAATCACATTCAATAATGAACTTTTCAAACTTTCTGTTAAGTATCAATCAGTCTTTGATCAATTCCATAAAGTTAAATCTATACTACTATTACAAGAACAGAGTCAGTGCTTAGAAAAAAACAATAATAACAACAGAAAGAAGAATATTAAAATTATTCAATTTTATGCTTGAATGGCTTGAACAAATTCTAAATATAGTCACAATCATATCTGAGAACAGAGAATGGGAGAAGTAGTAAAAAGACAAACATTACTAAGAGTTACAAAAGATAGAAGTTTTGGAGAGTCATGATTACCCAGGTCTTGAAAGGATATGAAACAAAAAGAAATATCAGAGGATTATTCTTGTAGTGAGAAGCAACCTTCATTGGGATCTCCACTATTGCAGCTAAGTATAAATTATATGGTTATGTAATTAGAGATTCTTGATAAAATCCAAAGAATCTGCAATGTTATTAGTCCTAAACTAGCATCTTGGCTTCAGTCACTTTCTCACTGCTATAATGCAGCTTCCCTGTACCTTTTCTATAAATATTTTCATGGTAATTGTTCTGATGAGCCACAAGTATGAGGGAACCAGCAAGAATTGAACTCACTACTGAGAAGTAACAGCTAACCAAACTAACTTAATAGTCATTAAACTGTACCAAGGCACCCAAAATTGGACTAAGTGGATACCCATATTAAGAGACAATTGCCATGTAACAAAAGGTCATCACCTTACAGATCATTGTGTAGTAAATTTAAGCTTCACTATTATACCCTATGCTAAGCTATACTTAATCCTATCCACAGAAATAAATATGCAACTTAAGTATCAGTTATACAATTAGAGAAGACATAATTTTTCTTTTTTTCTAAGATTTTGACATATCAATATTCAAGTTTTTGTTGTTGTTGCTGCTGCATTTAAATTGTTAGTCAAACCAAATATATGTATATAAAAAGGAATAATTAAATTAAAAATTTAATAATTAGAGAAAGAGTGAGCAATTACAAAACTGCTTCTTTTTCCTTCCTTTATTTGGACCAACAATGAATCCCTAATTTTACAAGTATCAAAGTACTTCTTAGCAGAAAGACTTCTTTTGTATTAGGTGAAAAATAGATACCAACATAAGGATGCAAAAGGCGATTATCTCCCCTTTCATAAGA
Source organism: Acanthosepion lycidas (assembly GCA_963932145.1). Taxonomy (NCBI): domain Eukaryota; kingdom Metazoa; phylum Mollusca; class Cephalopoda; order Sepiida; family Sepiidae; genus Acanthosepion; species Acanthosepion lycidas. The sequence goes on along the minus strand of OZ010574.1, from coordinate 104,614,660 downwards.
CAAATAGGAAAGAATCAGTTCTTTATTTATTTACCTCTTTATATACTGCTTGCTTTTTTTTTTTCATATGCTTTCAATTAATCTGTATAGGAGTAATTGTGACATATATATTTATATTGAATTTTTGTATGATGTGTATTTTTTAATATTGTATATTAAATGTTTTCAGACACAACTAATTTTTGAAATTTCTTTGAGTTATTCTAGTCCTTCCTTCCATTGTGTTAAATGTGTTAGTATATCACAGATATACTAATGTCTAATGTAAGTCTTGGAGAGTGAAGAAAACCAAGCTATCTCTTCTCTTTTTCCAAACAACCCCATTACCAGTCTTGAAAGCACTGATGGGGACTATTTTTTTTGACTGAATGTCCATTCTATAATCATATAAATCTCATTTAAGCAGAACAAAATCGCAAAGACATTGCACATGTTTGTCAATAAAGATGACCAACTGTGAATGGACTGTTTAAAATATGTTGATAATGATGAAGGTAGTGAATACAAACTTGCTTCATCTTATGATTTAAGTGCAAACAAGTGACAAAAGATAGGACACTAAAATCAATTACAAATATACAGTTATAAAATAAAAAATATCAGGTTGTGTCATCAGTAATTTCTGTTTTGGAGAGTCAACTGTAATGATGATTATATCATCTAAACAACTACTTATATGTGACAGTTAAGAATAAATTTGGAGTACATTAATATACCTTAATTTCTTCACAGCAGTGGCAGTGACAATAGTGGATTAAAGGAAAAGTTTCCTCCAAGACAACACAAGTCCACAAGCAGCAAGAATAACGCAGGAAAAATTTTTGGTACTCAGTTGGTGTGTTCAGCCCCACCCACTATATTCACCTGACTTTTTCCCAAGCAATTACCTGTTTCAATTGTTGCAAAATGTTTTAATGAGGAAAACTGTCAAATGAGAACCAAATTTAAGAGTTTGTAGAAAACTTTCATATCAAATCTTTTACTGAAAAATGTATTGAAGTGCTAAGTGATAAGTGACAACAATTCATTGCAAATAATTGTGTATATGATTGAATAAAAAGTAATTATACTTTATTTCTCGAAGAATAAAGTTGATGAAAAAGAAATGTAAATTATTTATGACACAACCCAATAGAAAGAATAAAAGTATATTCATTAAACATTTAAGACAGATTAAAAAGGAAAACAAATGTAAAAATCAAATATATCCTTAATTATATCATTCAATTAAAATAATATGAATTTTAATAAGAGTCCGTCAATTGTGTTCATAAGAGATTAAAATTATCATAAAAAGGTAGTAATTACTTAAAAATTTTAAATAATAACAATAATTACCTCTTGTTTTCCTTTACCCGAGGACGGTTTTTTGGGAGCTCCTGACTTGCGGACGTTGTGTAATGCCTCTGCCAGTAATTTCTGATTAATGCCACACAGGTTGGAAACATACTTTTTACATTTCTTGTGGACATTAATGCCACATGCTAAAGAAAACAAAAGGAAAAGAAAATGCAAATAAAAATTGAATTTAGATGAAATGTTTTTCAATAAAGCAGAATTAATCAGAAGAAAAATTTAATGAAAAAAAAAAAAAATTGATCAGCCAAAGTTAAACAAACATGGAAACAAAATGAAGAATTTGAAACTGTTCTATAGTCAAAAATATTAATCCTTGGCACATGACTATATTGCTTCATTTCAAATCATTTATTGTTCTCTCCAGTACAAATTGAATTTTTATTCTAGTGGATATATATATATATATATATATATATATATATATATATATATATATATAGATATATATATATATATATATATATATATAGATATTATCTCTATATATCATGCAGTGGAAAACATTAAAGGTCATTTTTCCTTATGAAAAATACTGTTTTTTTTTTTTTGTTGCATTTCAAAAGTTCATAGAGAAAAGAAAATAAGTTAACTTTAGTAACACAGGAAAAAATATTAAAACTGTTATTAAGTGGTTGTTACAAGAAACATTTCAGTCATATACAAAGTAAAGGAAAAGAAAGTAGATAAAGTGTAAATCCAAAATTTTCATATTCCAGAAGTTGTTGAAGTGTTTTACAAAAATTGTTTATTTTTTTAAACCATTTTGTTTTTATGGAGACAGTTTCCATACAGCAGGGAACAGATTTCTTAATAACTCCTCTTACTATGTTAACTCAGACTGGTACATCTGTTTGCTACTTGTACTATCACACAAACTCACACTCTCACTGACTACTTGATATGTTGTCCTTTATTTATATCTGCTGCACTGACATAATAGAAGATAAAAAATGCACATAAATATTTAGAAAATCTTTAGCTCTATTTGTAAAAATTTTAATAATTATCCATGCTTGAAAGCTGAAGCTTAATACTTTGATATATGTTTTAAATACTGTGTAATTTTGATGTTTCTCTGTAAATTATAAGTTAATTAAATTTTAAATTGGTATCCACTCAGAAGGGATATTGCATCTTATTAATACTTTTCAATAAAAATGGGTTTTTGTTTTATCTGTAACTGATTAATAGAATATGTTCTAATAATGTGTCTGCTATAATTTTAATCTAATTTGTTCATTTTAACAAATCTTATATAGATTTTAAAACTTGTTCTTCACAAACTATAACTATTCAAAAACCAAGGAAAAATACTTTGATACCTGAATAATGATGTATTGATTTTACATAAATAAACAAGCAGCAAAAAATGTTGGAAACAAAAGCCTCAACTTCATGCACCAAAAAACTACTTGGTTGAAATCAGTTTTTCCTTTTACAGTGTTTTTTAATTAACTTTACCTCCTCTCAAAGGAAAATTATTTATTTTTTATAATAATGTTCACCTAATACAAAACACAAGAGCTGCTCAAGGTAGAAGGTTACCTTGTGGTGTTGTATAAGTGTAAAAAAAAAAAAAAAAAAAAAAAAAAAAAGGCAAGCAGTGCAGTTCATTAGGTTACGTAGGAAAGATAATGTTTAACCCTAGACTTGAAGAGGTCAAGATTGTAGTGATCAAGAAAACATTTTGCCAGGAGCCTGTTCCACAAAGTAGCAGTTCTTGGGAAGTAGCTTTTTAAGTGGAACTTACTAATTAAATATGAAGAGAGTGAGGATTCATCCTTGTGTAGATGGCATGGCAGGTCCCAGATGCAAAGGTCAGGGTTTGTGGAACCAAGGAATATAGCTTGTCAGCACACTTACCATAGAAATAGCAATATAGTAGTGAAAGGCTTGCAATGTTTTGTCTGTAGGAAAGAAGTTGTAGAGTGGAAAATAATTCATCACCCAGAAGGCCGCACACATGCTTTTGAACTCAAAACAAGCAAGTTAGGAATAGGCAGCCCAAATATGGCCACAATACTTCATTTTTGGTCTGATCTGGTTCTTTTCTCATGAATACACACAAAAACCAAGAAAGAATATTTACTTCCAATTTTTGTTTCCAATGTCAATAACATTTTTAATAAATTTCATTTGATATCTCTATCATAATCATATCATAATGTAGTTATATGATAATATTGTTTTAACTTCATTAACAGCAGCTTTAAAAATGCCATGTTCAAAAATAAAATTTGCAAAAAAGACAATGACATAATTCCTGTGGTGATGGAGAAAACTGAGTCTTAACTTGAAAAAGAATTTGTGTTCTCTGAGCTATCTGTTGAAAAAGTAAATCCAAATCAAGATCAGGTTGACTTTAGTAGGCCTCGATATATAAGAATTCTTTGTGCTTCCTTATCAATTTTGACCAATCATTAAAATTTTTTACCATAAAAGTACTCTACTTTGAACCACAAGATTGTTTGGATTTTCTTGGATGAAAAAGTAGTTACGTGTTGTGAGGTGTGATGTGAATTTTTTACCCTTGAACCTATGACCTTGGACCTATGACATTTTTGGATCTGAATCTCCCCATTGCTATATACCACAGTTCCTGAAGATACTTTTCAATACTTTTCAATTCTTTGATAAATTTGTAAATGCAGTTAAACATCAACATAAATAATTTCTTAAATGTTATTAAACATCAACAAATGTGGAAGATATTCTTTTATTTTGTGATTTACACAAGTTTAGTTGTTTTTTCTGAATAGATACAGTGTCCATTAGAATACTTTACTGGTAAGCTTTTAAGAATATAGCTCAAGAAAAGAACTGAAATGGATATCAAATGATTTTATGAGTTTTGAAGTGAACACATCTATAAATATTGATAGCAAAAACTATAACATTAGCTTCACTCATTAAACTGACATTCAAACTAGCAGGGTATGATTTTCCAATCTAAATATTGCATCTAGTTTCATGTATTCAGGGTATTAGCTTTAAGCCAAATTGCAAATTACTGACAAAGATTCCTTACATATTTTCTATATTGCTTATACAGTTAGACAGTAAGCTTATTGTGACTATATCCTTTCTCATTGTAATAGATCTATCGTTGACACACTTAAAGAAAATTTAAATTTTTGTTGAATCAATTGTTTCATTATTTGAGAGTTGGTACTGGATTTTTTTTCTTTTTCTTTTAAAATGTTTGTGGATATGTCTTAACTATTTTTTTTTAAAATCTCTCAATCTCATATTGTCACAGTATTTGTTGAAATTTTTAAACAACCCATTAAAAATATTATAGATATATTATTTACTTCTTAATTTTCTTGTTATATATTGTCTGGGGTGATCTTTTCTGGTTTTTATAGGATAAATTAAAAAAAAAAAAAAAAAAAATCAAAAAGACAATATTAAAACAATGAACTTCAAAATTTCAAATATGCAAAAATAGTTTTCATTTTATTTTCAGTAAACAAAAACTGCTTGTAATTCACACAAATATTTTGACTAAAACCAGAAACTAATTGTAGTTACTTGACAGAGGTATTCAGAAAGCTACTTGGCTAATGATGAAAATTTGACTTGTCACTTGTTAAATATCAAAAAAAAAACATTCTGTGCAGTGTCCAAAGACCCTGTGGTATGAATGAAGGTTCAATAATGACCAGACATCTTCAGTGAAAAAAATATTTTAAATAATCCTTTTCAGTAGTGTAGTTAATATTTAAATGAATAGAAAATGTCTTGATATTTTCTTTTGAGCCCCCATTAAAAATCAGTTTCATTTTGTTTTCAACATACATGCATTTATAAAAGCATCTTTTAAACTATTAAAGTTTCAAGTTATTTTCTTGTCATGAATTAAAAACAATCAATATTACCACAAAAGATCTTCTACCATTTATCAGTGAACATAATTTGACAAAAAAATAAAAAAGAAAAAAATGTATATTTCATTTAATAATAATCCACTCCATTTTCATATAGCAGAATAGAGTGTATACTTCTATAACCTGGAGAACTATATTGACAGAAGCTTATTGTTTGGCAGGTCCAAACTAGCCAAACAGGTGGGAGCCAGATAAAACCTTAGTAGTCTAGAGAAGCAAGACTAAATGGCAAAAAATATAAAGTGAGCAGCAGGTTTCCAGATGCATGGATAAGCAACATCAACAGACTGATACATTCACTTGATATACAATGATTAATAGTGGGTGTAAGTGACAAAGTCAACTACAACAACATAGATCAACTAATTCTATCAATTTCAGTATTCAGTTAAAAGCTGAATACTGCATTTGTTAGTGATAGTTGAAGCCACTAGCCAATGTAAGTTTATCGTATCACAAAAGAAACAACAGTATTGAATTTTTTAAAAGTAGTCACTGAATAGATCCCATTTTATAATGTAAAATACCAATGATTTTTTTTTAAACAAAAGGAGTCAAAATTTATTGAAACAAAACAAGTTCAGTTGACCATTGATGACAATTCCAGAACAACATAACTATAAACAATTTTTTTCTATCCTCTGCCAGCTGCAATGATGGAGAAAGCATTACCTCGAACCATCACCAGTGAGACACGCTGCAAGAGCCACTCTGTTTCACGAGGCTTGTCCCTTAATCAAGATGCAATCGCACCAATCCTGCGAAGGAACGCCATCGAACAAGGGCCAATAACCCCTGAAGTCTCCACTGCCACAGGAGTAAAAAAAAAAAAAAAAAAAAAAAAAAATCTATCAGCAAGAGAAGAATATTTAACTATTTTTTCCATCTCTGCATCCCAGGCAATGGATCCTGGCTCAACCACGGACCTGATCAAATTACCGGCCAAAAATGTATCTGCACAGGTCGCATCCCAAATCAACTTCCCATTTTAAAAGGGAAAATGGTAATGCCATCCGGCCGCTTTCCATCACCGCGGTCAAGGCGTACGGGTTCGATTTGGGAAGGGAACCCAGCTGCATCCAAGCCTCTTTTGATGATGTCATTAATGGCTGCATGCTGTGGAAAGCAGCCGGCACTACGACGACAGGAGAGAGGATGCAAACCAAACTCATCGATGGAGGCTCCACATCTGCATCTGTGAGGCTCACATAATTTGAGTCCAAGACGGATCCCGACTCCGACTCGAGTGCACTCATCATCTAGAAGGGTACCGGTAGATGAAGAGGGCACTGCATTGAGCCAGGCACCACTACTGGTTGTGAAGCAGATAGTAGACAGGCGAGGCGATGCTGATCCAGAGAGATTGTAAGTTAGAAATCAATTGAAAAACAACATGATCCAATTCTTGACTGAGAAGAAAGGAAGTAGTTAATGGTGTTCAAGTTCATTCAAATTAAAGAAGAGAAGGTTTAATTATACTGCAGGTGTGTTTGGAGCTAGAAAACTCATCCATCTATCACTTTAAACAGATTTTCTTTTTTTACTACTTCTAGTTCACCCAATACAAAGCACAAGGCCCAGTCATGGAAATGGGTTACTGTGCAAGATTATTGGAAGGAGAGGGAAAGAGGAGGTAAGAGGGGCACATTATAAGAACATAGATATAGGTTGACTCTTGACTTGAAGAGACTAAAACTGTAGTTATCAGAGAAACATCCTTTTGGAAGTTTCTTCTGCAAAGTAAAAATTGGGGGGGGGGAAGAAGTTGTCTGAATGAAACTTGTTCTTTTTATCAAAGGAACACAAAGAGAATGGAGGTGATTTGCCACTGTGAACATACAATGGCAGGTCCTAGCTATGAATGTTTGAGCTGATGGAACTGAGGAATATAACTCATCCAAACCTTTGCAATAGTAACAGAGTGGTGAGAGGCTAACAATCTTTCTAAATATTTTGGGTATTAGTTCTTCTATTGCCAGAAAGTTCTGCTGCTCAGTTTAATAAGCTATTAAGCTCACTAGATGATAACCAGTGAATTGCCAATCCAAACATTGTGAAATTCTAACACAAAGAATAAGAGTTGCAGTTCAAATAAACAATTTCCTAATAATCTTGTGAAGATAGAAGTCAGAAGAAAATCTTAACTGCCTCGAGATTTTGCTTCTGCATGAAACTCTGAGTCATGGATTTTGATTATTATTTTGATATTATTGTATTAATATTATTATAATATACTATACAGAGCGCGATGGATTAATTGTCGTCTAAATTACGGTCTTCCAGCAGCCACCCTCTTGACCCATGACAGCACTTTCTCCTTAAGGGTACTTGATGTAGGCCTCCGTGTTGAGTCTCAGGTCCTATGGAAAGATGAATAGAGGCATAACATCGCCATCCCAAGTGATCACTTCGAAAACTATCGTAATCACCAAGACTCACCCAAACACCCTGAATTGCTCATATCGGAAATTATATATTTTCCCATTGTTTAAAAAAAAGAAAAGAACCTGTAAGTCATTAACACAGAAGCTTGTCATTATGAAGAGCATTTAGTGATTATAGCCAATTGTTGACTTCCAATAGCTGACTAAACAAAGTAACAAAAGATAATTCAAATAAGAAAAACAAAAATAATAATCAATATAGCATAGATATACTATTAATTAATGATCTAACACCTCTTTTGATCAACAAAATTAAGAAATCCCAAACATATCTATAATAGTAACCCTGATAATTTTTCTTTTACTCATTTCACTCCATACAAGGCAATAAAGTCACTAAGACACAAGGGGTTACTGAGTGTGAGAGAATATGAGAAAAAAACTATTAAAATGAAAGAAAAATAAAAGAAAAAGAATTACGACAAAAGATGACAATTGACATTGCATTCAAATTTCTGAACATCAAAGTTGACTAGGAAGCAAGAAGAGAGTTCCACAAGTGAGAAGTGCTATAGAAGAAACTGTTAGCATAGGACTTACAGTTATATCTAGCCATTTCAACTACAAAATGATGAGCCCTTGCAGCTAATCTAGTACTGCGCTTACATTCATAAAGTTTAGGTACCGTAGAGGAATGCTCATCAGAAGAATTACCATGAAAATATTTATAGAAAAGGCACAGGGAAGCTAAATTACCGCAGTGGGAAAGTGACTGAAGCTGAGATGCCAGATCAGGACCAATAATATTGCAGATTCTTCTTTGGATATTATCAAGAATCTCTAATTATATGGCAGGAGCACCAGACCAAATATGGTAGCAATATTCAAAGCAAGAACGAATGGTAGACTTATAAATATGTAAGATAGATTCTGACAAGAAAAAAATTGTCTAACATAACGCAGTGAACCAACTTTCCTAGAAGCAGACCTAACAAGTGATTCAATATAATCTTTCCACTTCATGTCAGCAGAAAACATTAGTTTGAGAAGGCACAATGAGTTACTTTCCTGGAGGTTAGCATCAGCCATGCTGATGGAAGGTAAAAAGTGTTTTCTCAGATGATTAAAAGAGGTATTTTGGAGATATAAAACTTATAAAAATTGACAAGACATTCCTTGAACCAGAAAGTAGGTCACTTTTTAGATCAGCTGCCAATTTGGTCTTACTGAACTGCTCAGATTTACTATTAAGATAGGAATGGTTGTATATTCAGCATAGATACCAAGTTGAGAACTGATGCTATCAGGAAGGTCATTGATGAAAATTAAAATTAGTAACAATGTAGGCCCAAGTATAAAGCACTAGTGGACGCCTACATTAATGCAAGAAGAGTGGCTGTTCAAGACAACTTTTATTTTACAGTTCGATAAGAAAGATTGAATTGGTTCAAAAATTTAATCCTGGGTATAACAAACTACCCATCCAGCTGCAAGATTGGGAGATTGGCAGTTTTGAGCAGCGCGGAACCATGTCTTAATTGCTGTTGTTGCCAGGTCCACCCTGAACTGGGGTGGTAGCACCTGTTAGGGTGTCAACTATAGGCAAATAGTAAACCCCCACAAACAAAAACAAAGCATTATGAAAGTATAAAAATACATTTTCATCGTAAAAATACCAGCAATACATTTTTATATAAAAAATTACCAACAATACACACACACTAACAAATTGTAGTAACTTTACCGAAATCTATTTAAAATTTAAACAACCAATTATCTGACCATGTACCATGGTCCAGCAAGAAATTTCAAGTACAAAACATTGAAAACCATTTTTTACATGCTTGATCATTCACAGTACCTTCTAAATAACATAAATGGCATTAAATTTTTTATGTGAGTTGCAGTTTTACCTTTCTTAAAATAAAGAAAAATAATCTGTCTATATTTCTGAGATGAGGTATTATGTACATTATTTACATTATTTGGACTATTGTCCTCATCTTTGTCCCCATATTTGTCACAACGTTTCAGGTGGTTGGAATGTCGAACTGAACCTTTCGCTCACTGGGGTAGACTGTTCTAGTTCCACATGCCATGTTTGATGGATGTCAGTTATCAGTTATCTCCTGTTAATTTTCCCTCTTTTTGCCTTAACCGGGTATTGAACTCGCACTCTTTGGGTCCTGTCACTGGATCTAACCAACGCCTTTATCCACTGTGCCATGTGTCCTTGAGAACATCTGGGTATGAATTTCTGGGTATTATAAACCTAATGTCTTCAGCCATTCCAACCACCCGAAGAAGGCAGGAGTGTACAACGGCCAAAACATTGTGATAAATATGCCGACAAAAATGAGGACAATAGTCCGAATAATGTAAATAAAAAAAAAAAAATAATATGCTAAAATTTTTATTTTATTCTTCCATCTTCAATGGAAAAATTATTAAAACAAACATACATCAATTTTAACACATTCAAAAGAAAATGTACACTGGTATGACAATTGTCACAATTCTCATCACCAGTGCCATAACTGACTCTAGGCCTTGATTGCATGCCAATATCTGAATCTCTATGAAAATCTTCCAGTCCACTAAGTGATGTCAACCCATTTTGTCCTGACTGTCTCTTCTTTAGACTTGTATCTTGTAGGATGGTAGTGAAACCCTTATTGGCTTTTATGACATGTCCATAGGATTTCAACTTCCTCTTCTTGACAGTGGTTATGAGGTCTTCAAACAGGCCTGGTTTTTGTTTGGGGTTTCAAATTTGTGGTTTACATAGGAAATGCCTAAAACAGTTCTGTAACATTGTTTTAATGCTTGAATTTTTTTGTTGCAATTCTGTTGTTAATGTCCAATACAAAAAAAAAAAAAAAAAAAAAATTTTTTGCATGTCGTTAAAAATAAACATTTGTAATGTTGTCTGATGAAAAACCCAGGAGAAACTTTAGTCAACCCAATATTTATGTCTTAGAAAGAGAGCAAAGAGCAGTCAAATTAATAATAAAAGGTAATGATGAAAAAAGCTATTTCCATACACAGAATATTTATTAACAGTCAGTTGAAATAGATATCAAATTTTCAATCAAATAGGCTCTTCTCAAATTCACTGTTATTCTCTCTTTTTCTTACTGAGGAGAGTTTTCTTCCTAACCTTTTGTTTAAGGCAGCATGGAAAATTTATATCTTGATTACATTATTATTTTTTCTTCTCGTTACATATACTTATCCATTTTAGTTGTTGCTGAAAGTCTTCAAGTGATATGTTCTTTTGGTTATTTGTTAAATCTCTTTTATAGTGTCTGATGAGGGATTGTCTTCTTTAAAACCTAAAGAATTCACTTCTTTGAAGTCATTTTTTTCTATCATTGATCTAAGAATATTGTCTTATATAGACGACAGTTTAGATATTTTTGAATGGGTTGGATATCATGCATGACATCCATATGAGAGTCTAGATCCGACATGGCTATTTAAGAACATGACTCAAGTTCTTGGGTTAATGTTTTGCTTTTGTAGCATCTGACAGTGTGGGATAAAAGTACCCTTAGCACAACCTATATCCTATATCCAATTTTCTTTTCTCCTAGAGTACATTTTTTATAACTTATCTATACAGCAAGGTATTTGAAATTTTTAGAATTTAGTAATTTTACATCCTGAATTTTTATGATGGATCAGGCTATGTTCTATCACTGTTTTCATTCCAATTCTAGATCATAGTTTCTATCTTGCAACAGTTGATCTGACATCAGCCTACACATTAGTAAGGATTATCATATTGCATTCGGTCAAAATAAATTTTGTTCTGGTTACTTTACAAAAATAAAGATTAATTTGATTGACAATCATTTTCATTGTGTAACAATGAAACATTAAAAAACAAGTAGAAAAAACTGAATAAATTAGACATTTAAGATATTAGATTTGATGTTAATTAATACAAAAAAATAAGGGAAAAACCCAAGGATCCTTATTTTTACTTACATTGGCATTTCAGGCCTTGACGCAAAAGGCCGTAGAGTAAGGAGCCACAATGGTCACAAAACGTCGGGGTCATATAGTTGTTATCTTTGAACTGATGGGGAACATCGATTTTGAATCTTTCTGTAAGCATCTGCAACAAACAGAAAAATATCAATTGAGAATAAAAGTTTTCTTTTAATCCCCCCCGCTCCAGTCAACAAACTGAAGATATATATGTAGATATTGCCATTTACATATAACATGTTTTCAGAACATTACGTAATTGATAATTACCATTCACAACAAATCCCAACTCTGGCCTAGGTAAAGGACATAAAAGCCCATCAAAGAGACATCTTGGTCAGTTGGTCAGCACAACAGCCAGGGTTCACACACTCTCGGAATACCACCTCCACACACCCAGAGACAACTGGTCTCCCATCTCCAAAGACAACTCACCAGAGGCAGTCACTTGCAGTAAGTCCTGTCTCACACTTGCTCTCCTACCGTACGCCTCTATGGAAGGCTTTACTTATCTATTTCTTTCATCAAAAAGACATTCACACCATTTCACTATTCTTGGAGTTTTTGCTAATACAATTATTTATTCCTTAAATCTCTGTCATTTTTTTCTTGTTCTGCCACCATACGCTTAATATAACAATACAGATAACTTTTTATATCTTCATATGGTGTGGTTGATTTGACAAAGAAAATACTGGTAAATATTATCAATAGGAAATTAAGTATTATAGGATAAAGTATACTTTGATAATATATGCTATTATATAAGTAAATATACTAGGATATATACTATTATTAGCTGTACCATATTCCTTGGCCTCTGGAACTAACAAATATTTAATTTACATTCCTTCAATATATTTTAACTTATACTTTGGGAGTTTGGTTACATTTTTAAACTGGCTGCTATCCAAGGCTAGAGAGCCCATTGTACTCTATAGCTGATGAGAGAAGAGCTGGAAATATGCCTTTTCCAATGGCATTAGTGCAAAGGAAATGTAACAGACTGACTAAGCTTGAATTTGAACTCTGCTTGCAAGTGTCATTTTCATTGCTAATAACTGTCATACTAATCTATAAATTAATTATATACTACTGATCTCTAAAAATGAAAGGAATGTAATTTCCTCTACTCAAATTGCAGCAGGAAATTTGAATATTTTGATGTTTACTCACATTATATGAAGTGACTTTTGTTCTTTTTAAAAAGAAGTTTAATTGAAAAAATGTATCACAAAATGCAACAAAAAAAAAGTAATCCAATAAATATTCAGATTTGAAAATATTTTCAAAAATAATTTTAACTGTTAAATATTTTCAAATTTGTAATGACTGAAGATGGTGTGGGCAAACATCAAAATATTAAAATTATTATTTAAAATACAAAAACAAAAATATATTTCATTTTCATTTTAAAATAACTAATCATTTTTTTTTTTTTTTTTTTTTTTTTTACAAAAGTAGCAGTAAGACAATTTTTTCATTTCTATACCTGAATTTTGATGTAATTTTAACTAACATATTACAGAATAACCCCCAAGACATTTCTTTAAAGTGTGATCTTATTCAGTACCATTAGACTTTGTGGAGAATTGGGTCACAGCCACATCACACTAGGTGTTGTGATTCTGTAGAAAGTAGGTTTTTTTTACAGAGTTGTCACCTTCTTAGTACCATTACACCCCTATATAATAGGGTGTTGCTTCTGTGGTTTCTGTAGAAAGTAGGTTTTTACAGGGCAGAGTTAGCTGTTCCATGTCCAGTCAGTTTTGATTTCAGGGTTGACCCTCGCCTAGATTGGTTTTCAACTAGAAAGCCTAGTTTACTCTGTTATGTATTATAGGATTAAGTATAAACTCAGAACTGGAAGGGGCTTGAGGTGGGGGGCAATTGTGTAAAAGTGAATGCAACAGACTCAGCATGCCAATCTCACTTTCTCCACACATATACATCTTTGTGACACCAAAAGAAAACAATAATTTGTGAATTGTTCCATTTTATCATACATGGTAGAATCTATTTTACCCCCAATATATAAGTATAAGCAACACAAAGGGCTCCTCCCAATCAAGTTTCCTGTCCTTTTCCACTGCCTGATGACTGTGAGACCACCCAGAAAAAAAAAACATATGGGCACATGTAACTTTACGTTGCAGAAACAGCAAAATAAAAGTATTCTTTTAATATTGTATTTTCTTCTATGTGCCATGTCCCTTCAGGACATAAACAATTGTGGCTCTCCACAACTTTCCATCCCTTGTGATCATTAGCAGTTTTCTGCCATTCATTCATTATCAGGATGGCTGCCTTTCGCTACCTCTCTTGCCCTCAGTATGTTGTGTGGGGGTTAAGTTTTCCAAGCCCTCCTTCCTCATTATGTGTCAAAAGAATTTCAACTGTCTTTTTCTGCTTCCAGGTCAAAAAGTAATAGCTATTCTTTAATCAGAACAGATCAAATAGTTGTAGCACACAAAACAAAAATCCATGTGCAAGTTGCTTCTTTCACCCCATCATTGGAGGATGGATTTTAGAATTTAGGACACTTAAGTATATTTCTCAACTATTGTTAGAGTATCTTTGAAAATGCATTGGTATTATACTATCTTGGATAGACAATCTGCAGTCATATACACTTTCATGACATCAACAGATAACAACTTGAAAATTGTTTCATTTTATTAACCATGACATCTATTTTATCCTGACATCATAGAACAAATTCAACTTCTCACACAGAATACAAATCTGTAAATATTAATGTTAAATAAACAAAAAATAGCAAAAACAATTGTAAAAAAGAACAGAATGATTGTTGGACAAAATTCAAGTTCAGTTCTCTCCCTTGGTTACTGCTATAATAAGAGCGTTATGCTCCATGAAGTGTAAAAAAAAAAAAAAAAAAAAAAAACTGATGTTTCTTGTTCTTTAATTCCAATAAAATTAATACTAGAAGCAGAGCAAAATGAACACAAAGGTCTCAGGATTCCAAAGTTAGTCTTCCACATATTTTCCTTCTTTCTCAATCATGGTATACCACTTTGCAATTGGGGTGGCTATACTTATCTTGAAGAAGCATCTTGACTGCTTTCTTAGCCATGTGCAAGTTTCCTCTTTCACCTGATCATCATTGGAGAATGGATTTTAGAATTTAGGACACATCAAAGTTAATTATATTTTTCAGCTATTGTTAGATCAGCTTTGGAAAATAGCTCATGTACAGGTGTTATGCTATCCTTGGTATTCAGTTTTAAGACAGGTCACAGATACTACCCTGTTACTGATACCATGTAACCAATACAACCTGTCACATGATACCAAGTATATTCTTTTGCTTAGTGAAATAGAATAACAAGATGTCAGAACTTGGTAATCTAGTAAAGCATAGCATCTCAGAAACCTGCTAGAATCGTAGGATAATTTATATTACAGGTTTTGTTCTGAAAGTAATCCCACCTATTTTATAGTGTTTCCTTTATGGAGCTAAACAAGAGAAAGACTGACAGGATGAAGCAAGGTTGTTTAGCCATTGCTTGTCTGGTCTTTAAGCTGTTGTAAAGCCTGGCATTGTGATACTGTAAAAGTTTATCAATAATGAGGTCTAGACTGAGGAAGCCTTTCTTGAAGTTTTGAGAATGCATTCAAGTAGAAGTCAAAATTGATAGTAAGGTCACTGGGTGCATAAACAAACAACATAAACTTCTGGTTCCGACACAGTTTCTCTGCATAGAAAGCTGTTTCAAAATTTTTCTGGTTAATCCAGAGCGGCACCAATCCATTGACTCTTTTGCTCTCTGGAACAGTGGAGAACTCGAGTCTCATCTCTATCCTACTTAGGAAGGTGCTATCAGTGTTGTGCAACCTCCAAAAGCTTTTAGGCAGCAAACAGCAACTACTTACTGCTCCTTCATAAGAACCAACTATGACAAGAGACTGTACTAAAGTGCAGGCACTACCATGACTTATCTGAAGGCTTTTACAAAATTTTGTGCCAGTGATTCTATTATCTGAAACTAAAGACCTTATCCTCATACACAGTTGACCTACCATTGCAGAGTCTGATAATAATGCCAGTAACTTTCTTGCAAATATTATCATTAATTCTACTGATCATCTCTTTATTTTGCTTGTATCAAGTGCAGTCATTATATAAACATTTACTAACCTCCTGTGGATATTTGCAGCACTTCCAAAAACAGCTTTTTTATAATGGATTAACTCTAACAATTCTAATAATTTAAAAATTAAATTAAAAATGGGCATTCATTTTTGACCAACAGTCATATCTTTCTTTGTTTGAAATAAATGCTCAAATCACACAATTCATAATTTGATATTTTAATGTAGATGTTTACCTTTGTTTCTCGGCTGTTGACTGCACTTCGTGGACATCGTCCCAAGATTTTGTCATGGCATTTCTTGTGAACTGCACAGTTACAAACTGAAAATTTGTAAGAATATAGTTCTAATTATTCAAAGAAAAGAACAATTAAGATTAATTAATAATTCATAATAAAGTAAAATTAAAAATCACAAAATTTAAAAGAAAAATAACACACTTTCCTAAATAAGAGAAATTATAAACTACTCACATAATAAAAAATAAGATTTTAAGCTAACATCAGGAATGATCAATAATGTAAATACATACCTTTGCACTTGTATCCTTGTTTTTTCAAACCCCTATAAAAAAGTATAAAACAGAATATTGAATATTACCAGAATTTTTTTTATTCAGAAACACAAAAAATTATATGAAAAAATGAAAACTGAGTAAATCAAAGATAAAATCTTTAAAAAGTTAAAAAAAAAAAAAAAAAAATTAAGATTTGAAAAGCTACCATTGTTTTTTTTTTTCATACAATTTTTGGATCAATGCTAAGTAAAAATAAAACTAAACAGTTTCAAAATTATACTTAATAGCTATTTTAATCAGACATTAGTTCTCATCAATACAAACATTTAGTGAGTACCCACTAAATATAATATTTATTGTAATAAGAATTAATATCCTATTATAATTGTGCTTGACTCTTCTTTTGTTAGTTTGTATGACCATTATGCCCTGCAAATATCTCATAAATAGTAGACCATCCTGTTTTG
Source organism: Acanthosepion lycidas (assembly GCA_963932145.1). Lineage (NCBI taxonomy): Eukaryota > Metazoa > Mollusca > Cephalopoda > Sepiida > Sepiidae > Acanthosepion > Acanthosepion lycidas. The sequence goes on along the minus strand of OZ010574.1, from coordinate 104,597,931 downwards.
ATCATGTGTAAAAAAGGGAAAAGACACTACTTGGTTTTAGTGAGAAAATGAAAGAAAGAAAGACATGTTTAACAGCTGTTTCAGTGAAATAGAAAAAGTTTTCAATTTCAAATCTTTTCATTTGAACCCCCATACTTCTTAAAATAATGACCAACATTCATATTTTTTTTATTGTTATTGTAATATTTTGTGAAAGTTTTTAAACTCAAATATTTAATGATGCATCAGAGGAATTTCTATGGATATTTTATTGTCATAGACCTCACCATGAGCTTACTTATCATGAACTTAAGAATTAAGATTCACCAGAAAATTCAAATAGGAAAACTATGAAATTTTCCAGGGTTAAAACTTGTATTAAATCCATTAATTACTTAAAAATTACTCTGTTTACATTCAGCATACAGAAATAAAATTTATTTTTTTTAAACAGTAATTATTTTGTTTACCAGCCTGCATATTTGAGAAAACTTATTAAAGAAAATGTGTCTTCCAGCAAGATTTAAACCTGTATCTCCCTTTGCAAGAAGAACCACCATTTGATCCATCATGCTTTTACCACTCAGCTACAAAAAGATTTACAATAAAACAAGGTTCTATTTTGCCTTTAAAGCATACTCACATATTTCCCCCAAAATGTATATCTGCTCATTTTCATATCCAAAACATCAAAGTAATTTCTAAAGAATTAATGAACTTTATTTTTTAATCTGACATATTTTCAATACTTCAAACATTATTTAGAGGATACTCATATTTGAGTAGATACTACGGGAGAGAGAGAGACAAACACAAGTGTATGAAGAACAAAAAGATTTTTTCTTTAATTAAAACAGTCATTACTCATTAAGTTTAAGAATAGCTTTGTATACAGGACAAACTTAATAGCTATGCTTTGCATTAGTTATTCATTCAAACAAGGAGCAGTGGTTATGATAAGATATTTCAATCCTGACCAACTGTCAACAATTTCTGCCATTATGACTTCGATCCTTTACTTACACATCAATCATTGTGCAACAAAGCTTGATATATTCATCTATTTAACAGCCTGATTTCATAATCTATTTATTTGAATTAAGATAGGATTGGTCAAATATTAAGTGGGGAAAATTTGCAAACTTCTGAAGTCTTTACTGGGGCAGGAAATGGCTTGTAAAATTTAACACCTCCAAAATGAAACTGCTATCTTTTAGTCATTCTTGAGAAGAACAACTCATTGCACCTTTTTGGTCTTACCTTTTTCACTGACATGAAGTGGAATGATTACAGTGAATCACTTTGCTAAGTCTGTTACTAAGAAAGTTGCTTCACTGTGTCATGCCAGACAATTTTCCTTGACAGAATCCATTTTGCTTTTTGATAAATCTACCATTCATTCTTGCATTGAGTATTGCTGCCATATCTGGTCTGGAACCTCTGCTAGATATTACAAGATCACTGACAAAATCCAAAGAAGGGTCTGTAATGTTATTGGTTCTGACCTGGCATCTTAACTTCAGTAACTTTCCCATTGCCATGATATGGCTTTCTTGTGCGTCTTCTATAAATACTCTCATGGTAATTGTTCTGATGAACTTTCCTCCTTGGTATTTTGACTGCATGAATTTAAACAGACTACTAGACTGACAGCTAGATCTCATCATTTTATTGTGGCAGTTCCTAGACATAACCCTAAGTTCTATTTTAATAGCTTATTTTCTCACACTTTTCACCTGTGGAACCCTCTTCTGGCTTCTTGACCTCATGCCACCTATGATCTTCAAAAATAATTTTTTGAAATATTTCTACTAAAGACATTCTTAATTCAACCTCTTCACCACACTTATTAATACCCTCAAGGTGTTCAACCTGGATAGTTACAGATCTGAAATAATCTCTCAATCTTTATTCCAATCTTCCCCAACTCCTTCCAATCCTTCCTATTGTTTCAATCACTCATATTCAAAACTAGAGAATAGAAAGTTCCTACACAATCTCTCCTCAGTGCCATTAGACTCCCTTGCCAAGAATAGAACCAGAACCGTACTATGCTACATGTTGTTGCTTTGATTTCTATAGCAAATAGATTTTTTTTTTTTTTTTTTAAGTAGGACTTAAGTCTCTGTTTGTTAAGAGAATGAGGTGCCATACTACATCTAAAATCTTTGGCTCTCATGATTACTGGCAGCTCTGTAATAGTGCATTAAATAAATGTAAGTTCTCTATTCCTCTTCTTTTCAAATAACATTTTTAACATCTGCTGATAAAGCTGAATGTTTCAGTAAATTCTCCTTACTTTTGACTCATCTGGAGTCTGCCTAACTTTCCACCTAGAACCGAGTCACTGTCGAGCGATATGCATATAACCCTCTACTATGGTTTCTGCTATCATCTCTAACCTGGATGACCACAAAGCGTGTGCACCTGATGATATTCCTGTAATAGTCCTTGATAAGTATGTCTTGAAATATCTCCTGTTCTCACTAAACCATATAAGTGCCTCACAACATAAATGCTTTCTAACCTGCTGGAAGTCCTCATTTGTTGTTCAAGTTTTTAAGAATTCTGGGGAACTGTTCAATACTTCAAATTATTACCTATTAACCATCTACCTCTTTTTGGAAAACTACTAGATGCCCTAATCAATGTTGAATTGGTTAAGCATCTCACATCACAGGGCAAGCAATACGCCTTTCACTTGTCCAGGCTGATGTACTGATGATAAATGCCAAAAGAGTCTATCAAGCTCTAGATAAGAATGAAGTTTGGGTTGTTGTTTTGGACATCTCAAAAGATCTATATTTCTGAGATGAGGTATGATGTACATTATTTACATTATTCAGACTATTTTCCTCATCTTTGTCACCATATTTATTACAAAGTTTCAGCCATTGTATGCTCTGGTCTGTCTATATTTCTGAGATGAGGTGTTATGTACATTATTCAGACTATTTTTCTCATCTTTGTCACCATATTTATTACAAAGTTTCAGCCGTTGTACACTCAGGTGTGTCTATATTTCTGAGATGAGGTATTATGTACATTATTTACATTATTCAGACTATTTTCCTCATCTTTGTCGCCATATTTATTACAAAGTTTCAGCTGTTGTATGCTCTGGCCAACCACCTGAAGAAGGCCAGAGTGTACAACGGCTGAAACATTGTAATAAGTATGGCGACAATGATGAGGACAATAGTCTGAATAATGTAAATAATCTCAAAAGATTTTGACAGGGTTGGGCATGCAAGTCTCCACAAGCTGAACAGTTACAGTGCCTCTGGACAAATTTTTGATCTTGTCCAATCTTTCCTATTGAATCATGAGAAGAAAGTAATCCTGGACAGCCACTCTTCCAGTTCCTTTCATATTAATGCAGATGTTCCTCAGGGCTACATCCTTAGTCCAACATTTGATTTTGATTTTCATTAATGATTTTCCCAATGGTATCAACACTCAACTTGCTATCTCCGCTGATGACACAACCATTTACTCCTGTCTTGATAGTAAGTGTGATCATTTTGACAATGTCAAAATGGCAGTTGATATTCAAAGTAACCATCAAATTGTTGTTAAATTGTCCAAAAGATGTCTTGTTAATTTTAACATTCCAAAACTAAACTGCTCTCTATTAATCCTCTGATAGACCCCTCACTGCCTTCTATCAGTATGGCTGATGCTGACCTCCAGGAGAGTGATACATTGCACCTTAGGCTATAATGTTCTCAGTTGACATGAAGTAGAAAGACTATATTGAATCCAGTGCTAGGTCAGCTGCTAAGAAAGTTGGTTCACTATGTCGTGCGAGACAATTTTTCTCTACAAAACCTATCTTACATATTTATAAGTCTACCATTCATCCATGCTTAGAATATTGCTGCCACATAATGTCTGGTGCTCCTGCTATTTATCTGGAGCTTCTTGATAAAATCCAAAGAAGAATCGGCAACATTATTGGTCCTGATCTGGCATCTTGGCTTCAGTAATTTTCCCATTGCCATAAGGTTGCCTCCCTGTGCCTTTTCTATAAATACTCTCATGGTAGTTGTTCAGATGCTCGCTATGGTACCTAAATTTTTTTTAACTTAAGTGCAGTACTAGATTGGCGATGAAGTCTCACCAATTTACAGTTGAATTCGCTAGATGTAACCATAAATTCTATTCTAACAGTTTCTTTTCTTGCATTTCTTGTGGAACTTCCTTCCAGCTCCATGCTTTCCAACCAACATTAATCTTCAAAAATTTAAATACATTGTCAATTGCTATCTACTGTCATCCTCATTCTTTTGTTTTCACTCCTTAGCAATGTTTGTTTCTAACTCTTCCACACCCAGTAACCTCTTGGGTTTCAGTGGTTTTACTGTCTTGCAGGGTGTGAATTCAATTAAAAAAAGTTCCACACCTAACATGTTTTGAATTCAGTCCTTCTTAAAGACTGGTTGCTAACCAAGGCTAGAGAACACTGTTTTGCTATTTAACCAATAGCTGAGGAAGGTAGAAGAAATGAATTTATACCTACACAATACTCAACAATGAACTGGTAATAAGTGATTAAGAAAAATAAAGTGGTATATGGGCATAAATATTTGTTAATAAATTAAGCTATGAATTGAAACAAAGTTATTCTTGATCGGATCATCACTTGATAAATTTTTAGAGCTAAAAAAAATTTCTTTTGTAATGATTAGTGAAAGGGAAATAAAGTTTCATATGTAACTTCCATAGCTTAATACTGCCAAAAAATCTATCAGCAGCTAACTTATAGGAAAAAAAAAAGATTTAAGATATTTAGAAATGAGATTAAAATCAAATGTGGCAGCATTTGTCTTAAAGATGTGTTATGAAGAATTAATACCAAAAAAAATCAAGCTCAAGACAAAAGTTGGTGATCAGGAACTTGAAGTAGTAATCCATTTCAAATATCTTGGCTTGAAGACAACTTAGGGATAGAAATGATTTCATGTGTACCAGAAACAACAGCAACTGTTGCAAAATTAAGAACCATCTGGAAAACCTTAAACATTTACTGTAATTACCCATGTATAATATGCCTTCATCCATAATATACACCACTAAAATTGTGCTGAAAGTGTGGGAAAATGCTTCTACTCACACATAATATGCACTCCTTGTTTGGTAACTATAAATTGTACTGCTCCAATTTCATTATGGCCAGCATTACCTATTCTTAAATAAGCTGTAATTGAAGATATTTGTCAAAATTTCTGATTATCATGATTGTAACAGGAAACGGAAATACCTATATTGTACCTACTGCGCAGACTCTTTAACCTGTTTTTGTTCAATAAAATGTGCAATCTACTCGATATGTATGTATTTTGAGTTAGATATACATAACTAGACTTGTGCTTAAAAAGTAGACAGAATAAGAGTTGGTCTGAGAAATATTTAACAAAGAATAAAATGAATAAAGGAACAAAGAAATCAATTCAATAAAATTTATTGGTCTTGATCATGAAGCAATTTCTATGCAATTGACATTCTTCTTCAGATGGACAGGTTGTTCCACTTCATGAACATGTGACAATAATTTGGAGAGGCTTTGAAAGTTACCTCAGCATATTTTTTCATCTTTCTCAGGGACAATAACCTTATTGTCTATAGTGTTGATGGTAAGTCCAGCGGCCCGCATTTCTACAATTTCCCCTACCACTTCTTTTTCCATTTGAGGATACTTGGCCTCTTTTTCTCTGCTGGGGACTCTTGAAGAAGGTTTTGCAGCCACAATTTTTTCCTTGTCTTTTCTCCATAATCTTATATTTGCTTCATTTATGATGCACTTTCTTCCTGCTGCACAATTTCCCACTTGTTCTGCCATAGCAATAACTTTTCTCTTGAATTCACTGGGGTAACTTGTTCTTCTTGAATTCATTTTTTAACCAGGGGTGTTGTAGAGCAAGAATAAGAGTAGGTAAGAATAAGGTCCGTTCTTCATGAAAGAATGTTGCGAACCGCTGGTTGTTTAGCTTATACACATACATATTACCAATATCCTTTTCCACCAAAATAAACTTTCTTATTCCAGTAGCCTCGAACAATGAGAGCATTTCATGCAGAAGCAACATGGCAGTACCCATAGTTCGTCATATAGCTTATAAGTTTTTCACAAAAAATGGTTTCAAACATAGAACAATATTTTTCTAATTTAGTTTTATGATAATTCTTATTTTATTTTACATTTGTAAGTATTGTTAAGTGCATATGATTGTATTTGACATCCTTATGGGGTTGCAATCACCAAATATTGGTGTCAAATTGTTGTATGTTTGTGGTGAGTAGTCATTTTGCAACTGAAATTGACCTATGAAACGGCAATTTTTTAAAGATATTTTTGGAGCTGTGCATAATGATACGCACACCTGATTTTGCTTATTAATTTAAAAAAGAAATGCCTATTATACATGGGGAATTATGGTAAATGAAATCAAAGAATAGACTGCTACATGCATTGGCCTTCTCAATCTTTCTGCACACCTGTGAGTTTTAGACAGTGACAGTAGAATTACAGCAAATACAAGCATTAGAACAGAGATGCTATAGAACCAACCTAGATATCTACAGAGACTTTATCTCAAGTGATGGTGCAAAAGGGTGCAAAACACCATCAAACAAAAAAAGGCTAGAGAACACTGTTTTGCTCTTTAACCAAGGTGAGGAAGGTAGAAGAAATGAATTTATACCTACACAATATTCAAGAGAAAGTTGAAATGGTATAAGACACCTCATAAAAACCAACAATCAGTCCACTGCTATCATAAAAGGGTACCACTTTAGGCAAAAGAAGCAGATGATGAAAGTGAATTTATACATTTTTTTTTGTTCTTGAGAATTTACAACAAAAATATTAAACACTATTCATTAGATTATTTACAAGAATAATTTTTTAAAAACTAATACAGTTAAAACTAATGCAATATTCATCATTTACCAATTTATAAAGAAATAAATATGAAAACATTCACTATTTTATAAAAATTGAATCAATTGGCAATTAGCCAATGTTTTACCAACCATTCCAATAAGCAATAAATAGTGCAAATAAACAATCTAATAAATAGTGTTTATTATTTTTCACTCATTCTCAAGAACAAAGAAAATGTATAAATTAACTTTAGTATGTTTAGTTTTTATTACAATTCTAATCATTGCTTTTTAAAACAATAAACATTGCTGAAGAATGAAGGTAGTTAAAATAAAAATAGTGCAATGAGAAAAACTATCCTTTTGATAGTTCGTTTTTTTTTTTTTTTTTTTTTTTTGTAGGTATGAAGGTCCATGTTTGCCTCTTTTTCTTTATAAAAAAAAAAAAAAAAAAAAATTTTTTTAACCATGACTAAAAATAATTGTTTTTGATTAAGGCTTATCTTTTGGGGTAGGCATTGTACCATTTTTTTTTTTCACTTGATAATTTGCTCTAAAAAATTTACTCTTCTGGGCTGCAACTGATTTTCTATGAGTATTATGGTCCTTCACAATTTTTAACCATGCATGACTTTATTACGTTAAAACTATCGTACTTGTATGATCACTAAAGTTAAGCAATGTCAAGCCTGGTCAGTACCTAGATGGGTGATTTGCTGTAAGCCTGGATTTGCATATGGTGTAATGGATAACAGCTTGGAATTGGAAATAGGAGAACCAAATTTATATTCAAGTTATGTTTGTCATATTCATTTACAGGCAAATACACTTGGGAAAGGTATGAATTCACCTCTTTTTCTCCCAGCTATGGGTTAATTAGTAGAACTCATATCAGTAAATCATTATTATCTTCCCCAAAATTCTTACAATATAAAAATATTTCCTGGTTTTAAATAACCTGCAAAAGGTTGATAAGCCATAAAAAACAAACCAAACAATCAATGTAACAGATAAAAGAATTAATTCTATCTCATACCTACACAAGTGAAGAATTTAATGAAAACACTTGCATATATATATATATATATATATATATATATATATATATATATATATATATATATATATAATGTCCCTCCACAGATATCTTTCATTAATATCTGTTAAATTTCCATAATTCTTAAGGGAATATATTGGTTTCCCAATTGCTTTCTTCAGTTTTGAATTCAGAGTTGTACTTCTCCTAGACTGGCTGCCATTCAAGGCTAGGAAGCCTATTATGCCTTTTTGTTTTACTCATAGTTGGGAGAGATTCATGCTTTTTCTCAAGTGCAAAAGTGAACTAGGTTGGAATTGGCTCACCAATTCCAGTTTCAACTGAATGCATTTGTATGTGTATATATATTTACATTGGCAACAGATATGCATTAAACCAATTTAGGCACAAATCTGCCCATAAAAATGATGATAGCGAATGCATACACATTCATATAGAGGTGGTAAGCCCACTCTAAATCAGCAGTGGTCAAGTAGTACTTGTCAAGGGAGATCACTCAATTCATTACATTCACAGAAAAACAGAAGAATCAACTGTTTGCATCTTTTACAATGCCTACCCACCACTTTTAAGTAGAATAGGCAAGAACTATTTCCTTATCAGTTGAAATGCTAATGGAAGGACTCCTTCCTCTATTTTAAGAAATGCTTCAGTAGCCGGAAGACAATCAAGAGACTGGAATAGAGACGGCTGTACTGGGCAGATTTTTTTTTTATAGATTTAATTTGATAAAAAGATGTAAGATTTGACTCACTCCACCTTTTTTATAAATACTAACATAAAATAAACAAATGAAAGACTTTTCATTGACAGCATCTGAAGGCATAGATATATTAAGATACCAAAAGAAATTGTCTATGCATGGAAAAACTTGACTAAATTTCACTCACCAAATAGATTTTCCATCATCCTATCATTTTCAATAAAATTAATTTCTCAATTATTAACAAAATACAAGATAAGCAAAAAGTCCTTGCCATTTTTGATTTATTAGAAAAAAAAGGTGTATAACAAATTTGACTTACTGTTAGTCCTCAAAGTAATCCCAGTATCCAGAACCTTTGCCAATGTCACTCCAACTGCACAATGCCCTGGCAGTAAAAATCATGTGTCTTGGACACAAAGAAGTCTGTGAGTGTCTATTATAAGTTTGCCTCATTTGCAAAGGATTTCACATGCAGGTGGTTGCCAAGGGAATGGAAGAGGTGGTAATCTGTTGGTGCAAGTTCAGGGGGGTAAGATGGATGGTACAGTGTCTCCCAGCCAAGTCGCCATATGGTATCCCTGGTTACGTGCACCACATAAGGCTTGGCATCGTCATGGAGAAACAGTACATCCTTGTGATTAACCAATGCTGGCTCCACCTGCTTCAGTGTCGATTGCACACATTCCAACTGTTGCAAGTACAGACCCCACAGTGATGGTTCTACTTATAGTGCATCACTTGTCAACTACTCCACCAGATAGAAAGCAAAATCTTGTGTGATTCTAGAGGTAGTCTTGTGGTGTTAAGCACAGGGTCTTATGGTAACAACCAATGTCTGGCATGCTTGGAAGCATCATATAGGACCCACTTTTGTAATTTTTAAGCACTCAATCAAATATGGGTACATTGTGGTGCCAAGAAAGCAATGAAAAACAAGCTCTTACTCATTGTTGCTTGTTGGCTTCCAACAGTGTGTGGAATACCCACTTGCTCAACTTGTATGCCTTTCCTATGCAGTGCAAATGAAGTTTGACGATTTCATCAGAAACCTGAAAGTGTCCAGCAAGCTCACCACAGGTTTGGCTGTTGTCCTCCTTTATGGCCACCTGCAGGACCTCATCATACAGGACCTGTAGCCAGCCACTGCGAGATTCATCACAGACATAACTCCTGACCTGAACTTCTGTAACCAGTGCCTGATGATGCATTCACTCATAGCATTATCCCCAAAAGCTTGAGGCATTCGGTGACTTGATGCAGATGTGGACAAGTCCACCTTAAATTTATAAAGTAGACACCGTTGTACGAGCATTTTCAATGCACCGTGTTTCATCACCACTGCTCAAGCTATGACTGATGTGTGTGTGTGTGTGCAACACACATGCATTGGTCAAGAGGTTTCTTTTCTTCAAATCTAAATTTGACTTCTCTATATTTGAGAACAACATCACAGAAATTAAAATTCCCTCAATAAGACCTTACATTTAGAAGTCATTTTGGATTTGGGGAAATCATAGACTCTTGACAGTTTTTTTTTTTTTCTTTTAATGTCATGCTCCCATGAGACATAAGAAATTATGGCTTTCCATAAATTTCTTTATTATCTGTGAATAGCCATGTAATCCTTATGGTTTTTGAAATTTGAGTAGTCTCTCTCTTGTTGACTGATTTTTTTTTTTTTTTTAACAGTTTATCAACCCTTTGTGTGTTATTTAAAGTCAAAACGTATTTTGGATTATGAGAATCATTCTTTTCTTACAAATAAACAATTCTTTTGAGAAAAACCAATATTCCACCCTCCCATACACGTCCTACTATTTAACCTATAGCTGGGGAGGAAATGGGTTCATACTTTTCGCAAGGGTATTTGTGCGTAAGAGTACATAAACACAATTGGAATATCAAAGTTGTCATCCCTCTCCCAGACGGGCTGTTACTCACTTCTAAAGAGCTCAGTGCAAAAGTGAATGAAAATGACTAGGGCAGAATTTAAACTCAGCTCACAGAGTCCACTTCCTGCACAGTAACTGCAATGCTAACTGCACATGACAGTTGGTTACAAGTGCCTAGTAAAACAAAATATATGAGAAAATTAGATAATGGCCAGTGTAAGTTACTTACCAGAGGAACTCACTGCAGAAGGAACAGTATGTTGGTTGTCGGAAAAACTTAGCAATGAATTCATGACCATTTACTTCATGTACTTTCTGCTGTTTTATCGCACCACGCCGGGGGCCAATGCCAACATCAAATGACCGGTCTTGTCCATGCATACCGCTTGGACGGTCAGTGTTGGTGGTGTTGGTTTCTACATACAAAATAGAGCAAAGTAAAAGAAATTACATGGTGTCTTGTTTAAGATTATCATTCAAGCAAAAACGTTAATTATAAAATTAGGAAAGCAAATGTACATTTACGCCCCATTTTGTAAGTTGGTCATTTTGACAAAGTTGCAAAATGAGAGCAACAATAAAAGCAATAGAAAAGGTTTAGAAAAAGTACCTATTTCAAAGTTGTGTGTGCATTGATATATGTATATATAAGTCCTGCATTAAATTCAGTTCAGTTTAATACAACTTGCATTTCTAAAGCCAATTTTAACAAGCTTCTAAAATATTTGCTTTTTGTATCAGAGAAGAAATTAAATAAAAGCACATTGTATTGAATATGCATTATTACACATTTAATTAGGATATTGCTTTTCAAAGATTAAATAACTATCAACAATTTGCTCTCTACATATATATATATATATATACACACACACACACTATAAACATTATTTTAAGGGGGTACACTTATTTGAATTGGTTTTTTTTTATTTTCTTAAACAGTGAAATTAATAGCAACTACCTTGACTGAGGTGGCTGCTATTTTTATTTTTTGAATCATTTCACCCCAAGCAAGGTAATAAAGACACTAAGATGCAAGAAAGAATCTCGGAAAAAAAAAAAAAAAAAAACATTATTAAGGCCAGAGGCCAATAAAAAAAATAAACAGGAATTAAGGAGACAAAATATGATGATTGACATTGCATTTAAATTTTTGAAGATTAAAGTTGATTGGAAATTATGAAGCTGAGAGAGAGAGTTCCACAAGTGGAAAGTTTGAGAGAAGAAACTGTTCGCATAGAACTTATGATTACATCTTTAAAAAAAAAATATATATATATATATATATATAAAATTGAGTGAAAAAAGATTATTATAGAATAGACTAAAATGGGAAAATTATTATTTTCATTGATTTTGTTTTAAGTTTCAGTTTTACAAATTCTCAATTTTATATATCTTGTAATCTTGATAAGTTATGGTCATGACCTCTCTTATCATAACCAATCTGTGTCTTGTATTTTAATAATTACTTGGTACCTGTTATCAGATAATTTCACACAGTATCAGATTACCATATGACCAAATTTATCAGGCAAACAAATGAAAGCAATAAAGTTTATGGTTTACTACTTATGTAGTTAAATCAATACAACCAAAATCTAATAAAGAAAAAACTGTTTATTTCCAATAACAAATATTTACTTTTCAACATTATCTTGTTCCATGTGGACACATTTAATTTATTAGTGAATATTAATCATAATAATCAAACATTATACAGTGAAAGTTTCAGATCAAAATTCAGCTAATAGCCATCAGGTTGTGCAGTTTTTAATTCACCCTCATCCAGTGTTCATTGACCTTTAAATAACTTGTACACATGAATAAAATGGCATACTTATTTTTTCTTATTTGAAAAAATGATGACCTTTCAATACCTCAGGTCTTTGATTGTAAGTAGATTTTGCCTACTGAACAATCAAATTGACAAGTTTGCACAATTCTATAAGCCCATTGATTTAAAGATTATAATCAATGTGTAACAAATGCTGACTTACGCTCCCCTCAGACACACACACACACACACACAAAAACTTCAGATTCATCATCCTGAATTGCAAAACATGTTTTTACCATGTAACATTGCAAATTTTACAAGAACTGGATTGGTCAGTAAAGAAAAGAACTGATTTGTAATTAATGTGTAATTTACTTGATTTCATTTGTGGTATGGAGCCTCACCAACCTAGTGTTTAAGAAGGAACCAGGAATCTTTTCAACACTTATATGACATTTTTATTTAATGGAGCCTGATTTCCACATATACACTAAATGCTTGATTGTTTAAGCTTATAAATTTGGCTCAAGTGAAAATTTGCGATTAAACCATACAATGTTAAATGCTTGAGTAACACTACAAAACGATTAAGATTTCAATTAAAGGATTTCATTTTGATCCACTAAGCAATATATTGTTGAGCAGGCCAAATGAAATTTCAGTTATAAATTCAATGCTACTTAACCTATTTTCTTCATTCTTTTAACAATATTTTTTAAAGTGATTGTATCTTAGTGTACAGCATAAAAGAATAACATTAGCTTTTTTCAATCATAAAAATAAGTTTGTACTGATGAAAAAAAATAAAAAATAAAATAAATTGAACCAAAACTAATAACTTCAATTTTGTACAGATGATATTTAAAAGTTTATTTTAAATAATATTAATTATACTAACGATATAAATATTGAAGCACTTTTTTTTTATACTAAATAAGAATAAATTAGATATAAATTTTCAGAGCTTCCTAAAATGTGATGAGCAACATTAAAAGTTAGACACATATGAAATAATGAAATAATTTCTCAAACTAATGTCATAAGTTTTACACAGTATATCCAACACTTTCTATCTAAATTTCTGGGATGAGGTGTTATTATTTAGACTATTTACATGTGGATTGTCCTCATCATGGTTGTTGTTATCATGCTTCGAGCATTGTGCTCTCTGGCCTTCATCAGGTGTATATTGATCAGTGTAACCTACAGGATATTCTGAACTGAACTCATTATTTAATCTATGGAGATTGACTGCCCTCATTCCACTACCCATGTCTAGGTATATCTTCTGTAGTTTTTATTTTCAGTGCTTGCCTTGTTTCCACTGAGTCCAAGAACACACTGACCAGCTCAGGAATTGAACCTACAATTACTATGCCACCAAATTTATCGACCAACACTTTAGCCCACTAAGCTATTGTCTCATAGAAATTCCCTTTAGGTTACATGGACAAATATACACCTGATAAAGGTCAGAGAGCACAACAGATGAGGATTTATCATTACCTACACTATTTATATGTGGACTAGTGTTCTCATCTTTGTTGTTATTGTCACAAACTTTTCGTCATTGTGCCCTCTGGACTTCAGGTGTATGCCGATTCAGGTAACCTACAGCAAATTCCAAGCTGAATCTTTTATTTAATCTACAGAGAGAAGAATGTTCTCAATCCTTGGGGTGGGCAGTATGTACTTAGACTCAGTGGAAACAGAGTGAGCAATAACTGAGCAGTACTAAAAATAAGAACTAGATGAGACATCTCTAGAATGAGAACAGTCTATCCCCATAGATTAAAGGATTCAGTTTGGAATATCCTGTAGACATGATGAAGGCTAGATGACACAATAGCAGAAATGTAATAACAAAGATGGAGACAATAGTCCATATGTAAATATTGTAAATAACATCCAATGCTATATATCACATACATCTGTATAGGGTTATGACATAACAGCAATATCCCATACAACCGTATAGGGTTATGACATAACAGCAATATCAAAGTTATGATTTAAGTATTTTTGAAAAATTTACAAATGCACATTTTATTGATAGCAATAAATATTTAGATAATAGTTTCAGCATATATTTAAAAAGGAATGGATGCTTTCTGTAATCTGTATAGACAATTAAAAACAAGTTTTTGTGCCACAATATCATTAACATGTAAGTAAATTCTAATACAACAAAAGAAATGATACAAGACACAATATGGCGATTATTAAAGTCATGTGATCTAGATTACTCATCTATAAAAATGAAAAATAATTAAAAGTATTCAATAGGGAATTTGATTTCTTTTTACCTGGGTTGGAAATCATTTTCTTTCTCTCAAATAAACAGAGTAATAAGTGTCACCAAAATGGCATCTTGTATGGAATATCAAGTCTCTCTGCTTCAGTGCTGTCTTCCACAATCAAGCAATAGTTATCAAAGACTGACAGGAAGTGTAGTCACTACCCAATTATGTATATATGTGTAAGTACACAAAACACTCAGTGGAAATAGCAAACATTACAAAGAATGAAAGAGAGAGAGAGAGAGAGAGAGAATATATAAATTTTTTTTTAGATCGTTTACTTAAATACATTTAATGAGTGAGAAAGTGTTAGCAGCTGTGCAGTCTTTAGGGACAGAAATTCCCACGTCAAGCCTTGTATTCATGCTGTTGATTGAATTCCAACTGAATATATTGGATTAAAAAAAACAAAAAAATAAGTAGAAAAAAGTCAACCAAGATATTTTTGTGACAACTGTCTTAATTACTGCTTCCAATAATCCATTGCTAGTTTATGAATACAATATATATTGCATCTTCATTAACATTACTCAGTATATCTTTTTAATCTTTTATCTGCATTCTTAATTGATAAAATGACTCAAAATACAAGACTAAGATGCTGAACTCTTCTGTAACCTTCAGAAAAAAAGAGCAATAACAATTGGATAGTTTAATTAACTGGACTAGGGTACCAACGCCTAATACACTAGGTGTATGACTTGGTTATTCTTGTAACATTCATAATTATTCTGTCTCTGACCTAACTGCCAATATAAAATAGGGACACAAATGGTCTGATACAAGGATGAGAGTAGGAGGTTAGAAGACTGGTATTCCATAAATTACAGGAACTACTATCCTCATCTTTTTCATTCTGATCACTATATTTTGACCAATGAGACTGTCAAAAGTGTTCTCAGGCAAAAAGAAGAGGCAGACAAAAGAAAAAAATGTGCTGACAACATCACTCAGTGAACTGCAAGATCATTCACAGAGACTCAGAAATTGGTACACAACTGGGACATCTGGAGGGAGCTGAGCAGGTGCACAACTGCACAATGACCCTATGACAACATCCAGTCATGGGACTGATGACAATATTCTCCAAAATCATCAGATAAATGTTACACTGAGTAACACATGAAGCCTTGAAAAATGCTAAGATGTGGCACAAATATGTAGTGATTTAGCAAATTATTGTAATTGGAGTAACAATATTGAGCCAAATAATTCAGGGTATAAAAATGATTGATTAAATTATACTTAAACAAATCAAAGTAAAAATCAATACCAAAGTATAAAATTAAAATCTCTTAATTTATATAAAAATGGTCTTGTTTAATATTTTTTTAATATTTTATTGCATGTATAAAATTTCAAATCATTAGTTTACAAGTCTACATGATAAATATGGGAGATGGCTTTCATTAAAGCATCTTGTTTCTCTTAAAATGATTAAAATGTAAAACTAATCTTCTATGTGCTGCATCCCTTGAAGACAAAGGCAATCATGTTTCTCTGAAACTTTATATCTCCTGTGGCTCTTAAAAGTTTTTCTCTACTTGCTCTCCAGTTCCGCCATCCAGTTATACAAGCTCATCAAGTAAGTGGCTTGCTGCCTTCTCCCCTATCTCACTTGTCCTCAATATGTTTAATTAATATTGTTTCCCCAAGGCCTCCTTCCTCATTATGCCTCCAAGCAATTTCAGCTGCCTTTTCCTGATTCTGAGTAAAAGTGTTCTTTCTGTTGCCATTTTCTTTAAGACTTCCTCATCAGTTACTCGCTCTGTCCATAGAATTCTCAGTATCCTTCTGTAGAACAACATTTCTACAGCTTGCAGTTTTCTCCTCATCCATGGGCAGATTGTCCAATATTAACTGCCATATAAAAGGATGGATATCACACAGCAATCCTGCACTCTATGTCTTGTTTCTAACAAAAGTTTTCCATTTCTCAGCTCCTTGCTAAGATTTTGGAATGCTAATACGAAAAGAAAAAAATCTGAAATGTGCAAGCCAATAATAAAAGAAAAGAAAAAAAAGCTCCCCAGAGATGTGTCAACCAATAAGAGCAGACTATTCAAAGACTTAACTAAATACTGCATCAAACCAATGTTTTAATTCCTAAATCATGGTTCTCCACAGCTTCCTTTTCTTTATTATCTGTGCTCTACCACACTTTTTTTAGCAAAGATAATGAAGTAGTTTCCCCTGTTGCCTTCTCAATGGTCAATTTTCCTTTGGTTACTACCCAAGATTAGAAAGTTCAATCTACTTTTCTCTTCAACCCATAACTGGAGACAGGGAGAAGAGATGGATTCATGCCTTTCTCTAAGAGCATCTGTGTGAAAATAAATGCAAGATACGAGGCTGGAATGTGGACTCAGCATGCTAATTCCATTTTTTGCACAGTTACACTACATGCACATTCTAAGCCAATATATTTCAAATCAAAGGGCCAATACTCCATATCCTTATAATCTTACTTATACTCAATATTTCATTCACTCTACCTTGAGCGACTCTCAAGCCTTGTATTGGGTGAACATTAGTAAATAAAAATAAATCTGAAGAGAGTCAATTTTATTTTAAGAAACTACTTACTAGCTGTTGCTAAACTGGCCACAAATTATTGTTGGCAATTATATCCAATATTTGAGTTAAAATACAATATATACAGTAAAAATGGACTAACAGATTGTTTAAAAATTTTTCAGGCAAACCTACATTGAGAATTTTTCTTAGAAAAAAAAAATGTCAACAAAAGTAAAATCAGCTTCAGAATTGATAACAGATTTATAAAAAAAATCCATCATAATAAAAGTTTTTTTTTTCTAAAACCTAATTTAATAGCATGTTAATAGCTATATAACAATACATTTTGATGATAATAACTTTTAAAAACCTGTGAATAAGACAGACACATTCTTGTTTTACTTCTGTGAGAAAGAATTCACAAGAAAAATAATGAGGAAAAAATAACTGACTTGAAAATGATGACTGGAACATTAGGTGTTATGTTAGAAAATAACAATGGAGAATAAAACCTACCATCTTTTTCTGGGAAATGCCGAACTTGAATTTGTAGCTGACCCTGAGGTTCTAGCGGTAGCTGAAAAGAAAGAAGCAGACAATGTAACACTTGCATTCTGGAAAAACTGTAACGTGGTTTCTGAGTAAACATGAAAAGAGACATTCAATTTCACACAAATGACCTTATAATTATTAATGTAACAATTTTGTTTCAACAAAATGTTTGAAGAAAAAAGTTCCATATAGCACTTTAAAAGGTTAAAAAGGAAGATTACACATTATCTATACAATACAGTTCTGAAAAATTCATTGGCCTAATCCATCTCTCAAAATCAATATTTCAATGACCAAATATCAGAATATCAATTTTGGGAAGTGAGTCAATACAATAACATTTCAGCACTATATATACTAACAGTAGAGCCCGGTATTGCCTGGTGATGTAACAGTAAGAGATAGATCAAGTATCGACCATCATAAAAATTGAAAAATAAAATTGAAAAAGATTATTGTTTAAGGTTGACGGACACGCATGTCTTGAGTAGTTTTTTTTGTTTTGTTTTTTTTTTCTTTTTATGAATTGGTCAGACCCAAACTCAAACAAAAACATTGTTTTCAATCGTTATGAGTCTACCGACTGAATAGAATTTTATTATAAACAATTGTCTTGTAAATGGAGTTTTTAAAGCATTCTGAATGTAAAAATAAAGAAAAAAGTGTGCAAGACAATAAGAAACACTACCTGCCAAAAAAAAAAAAAAAAAAAAAAAAAAAAAAAAGTGAAGTTTTGTTGAAATCGGTTGAAAAATGTAGGAAATCTGATCCCATATATAAACAAACACACACACACACACACACACAAACAACCTGGGTTTTATAATAAGTATAACTCGATATGAGTTGTCCCCCTTTCATTCTCGCGATGCCTCTTAATCATGTTTTCAAATTGATTTTGTGCAAAACAACTGTTTTTCCAATTTTTGGCGCTGTCAGAACCACCGCAAGGTAATTTTACGTAGTCCTGTGAAGTTTTGTTGAAATTGGTTGAAAAATATAGGAAATCCGATCCAATATATGAACGTACACACACGCACAACCTGGGTTTTATAATAAGTATGAGATATATATATATATATATGTGTGTGTGTTTGTGTGTGTGGAAGCATAGTGGAGTAATGGATTGTGGCTTGGACTGAGGAACCAGAACCAAGTTCAAATTCCAGTTGAATTCATTACATTCAATTGGGAAATGTATGAAGAAGCCATCTCTTCTCCCTGCCTTCTCCATCTACGGAGAAATAGCAGGACAGACTGGGTTCTATAGCCTTGGGTGGCCATCTGACCTAGGAGAAGGACAATTTTGAATTCAAAACCTGTGAAAGGTAATTTGAGTACCTTGTAGCAAACTGTGCACCAATTCTCTGTATTGGACTCTTCCAAAAAGTGTGGCTGGTTCTGCACAAGCCTTCACCATTTTAATCAAATATGTGCATCTAATCTGGCTGTTGGTTCTAAGAACTGAGCTGTTTGACCCTCATATCTCGAAAATGACTGGAGGGTGTAATCGATAAATTGTCATCTAAACTATGCAAAAATTAAAATAACACTGACATCTTATTTTAACAGATATATTTACCAAAATTACACAAAAATATCTTAAAATACTAAAGAGTAAATTTATTGAATAAAATCACTATTGGCTTTAACCATGGCCTCCAGATGACTTTGGAATCTCCTGTAACTCTTCTGGATGGTCTCCTTGTTTAAGTTGGTGAATGTTGCCATAATCCTTGCTTTCAGTTCAGGTCTTAGGTAGCCAGATGTAAAGGGTGATTGGATTGTAGAAATTGCCTGACAGCTATGTCTGTGTTATGCTGCTTGCATGGCATGGTGCAGAGTCTTCATAGGCTCTTCCAGCAACTACCCTCTTGACCCAGGGAAGAACTACGTCTTCAAGACATTTGATGTAGGCCTCAGTGTACAGTCTGAGGCCCTTACCAACAAATTCGGGAGTTCTTTTCTTCATAGAATAATCAGAGTGAGTTTTCTGAGGTACTGTACCTTTGTAATCACCATTAGACTCATCCAACTCTTTCCAAATACAATGCACTGTACTCAGAATGACACCCAAACACTCTGAAATGTTCGTATTAGAGTTCCCAGTAAATACCAAGTGGTATAGCTTGACATTTCCAAATTTCTGGTGCAATACAAATATAGTGACTGGCTGTTTCATACCCTTAAGCAATTATCAAACATGATGTTTACTTAAAGCATGAAACTGATAGTCAACATGCTGTATTGATTTCTATTTCTGCATTAATATCTACAACTGTTGCATCCACAACAGTGAGTACTTTTTCCTATGTCATGGCAAATTTGAAACACACACAGAATATATATATATATATATATATATATATATATATATATATATGAATCAAATATAGATCAGAATCGAAAAGAATAAAATAAGGAACAAATAATAGATGTTTATAAATTTAACATGTTGCACTTTTATTAAAGAGAATGAAATATGGAGCTTTTATAAAAGAAAGAGAAAATGCTGGTATTTTTAATTTTTATGTTGTTTGTTTTTCATTAGTTAAGCAAACTTCATGTGCACCTGTCTTGTCAAGCAGTGTTTGTGTGTATAATTAATGTGTGTAAGTGTAACATTGTCAATGTAGAATTTGAAAGATAATGTATGTGTGTGTGTGTGTGTGAGACTAATAGGTATCTTTGTTTTGTGGTTGTCCACATTGATATATGAAATTGATATAGCACAAGAAAAATAAATAAAAGGTCTCTTTGATGATGACCTATGCAATTCAAAAAGTACTCAAACATTGGAGAATCTATATTCAAACTTTCACTGGATATAAGGAAAATAGGTCAAACTATAAAAATAAGAAAATCCTTAAAGAATTTTTACTAGTCTTTAAGCAAACTTGTATAAATGTAAAATTTCTCCCCAAATACTCTCCTTCTATATATATATATATATATATATATATATATATATATATATATATATATATATATATATTCCTCATAATTGTTCATGAATAATTAACTTTTTATCCCATTGCATTATATTCTGACCACTTATAATCACAATTTCCTATGCTTTGAGCTATTTTTTTCTTAACAATTCTTTCTAGCCTATTTTCATACAAGGGAGTCCTAAAAAGTTCTTGACCCAATGAAGAATCTCTTCCCTACCCAATTAAAAATAAATAATTTAAAAAAAAATCCAGTGTTTGATCTTTTGCATTTGACCAGATTTTGGGAAATGGATTGGGCTGAAAACTTTTCAGTACTTCCACAAATTAATCGTCATTAATTATATATCAACATATTTGTACAATTACAGCTAAGAAATATAAATGCAAATCATTTTGTAAAGCAATTAGAACTTAATGAATTGATATATATCATATATCAACATGCAGAATACGGTTAGCTGATTGAGTGTTTCGCTTTTTTATGGGTTATCAACCTTTTGCAGGTTATTTAAAAAATATTTTAAGACTATTTTGGTGATAATAATCAAAGATGCTCCCATCCTATCCAACAAGATGGTGAGCTTGGACGTGGTGAGAAAATATTTTAAGGCTTTTTTGGTGATAATAATGATTTACTGATACAAGTTCTACTAACTCATAGGTGAGGAGAGATGAGGTGAATATATACCTTTATTATGTATTTGGACATAAGTGAATATAATGAATCTGACTGTAATTGGAACTCTGCTCTCCACTTTCCAATTCCAAGCTATTATTGTTTACGCCACCTACACATCAAGGTTTACTGCACCTAGTATTTTTAAGCAGTCGCTCATCTAGGTACTGACCAGGCTTGATATTGCTTAACTTTGGGTATCATACAAGAAATGTCATTTCAACATGATATGTCCTTAAGCCCAGAAAATAAATACATGCTTCTCTTAGATCATTCAAAGTGATGCTACCCATGAGTAGGTTAATAGAAAAAAAGCTGCAGAATATCCTTGGATTTTATAGAAGCCGAGATCAAATGAGATTTAGTGACCTTTTTTTTTTTATCAATATTATCAAATTAGTCCAATATATAAAAAAAGAAACTAAGTTATGTACTATTAGATCATGCTTTCAAAATTTAAAAAGAAAACAAAAAATGTTAAAACTCTCAGAGCTTATATAAGCACTGTAATATAATCAAATGACTGACGTTGAGTAACCTTGTCAATGTAATCAATATTATATATATAAAAAGCAGATAATCTATGGAAAGCATACACACAGACACACACACTAGATGCTTGATAGAAATTTAGAATATATTTTACTATACTATGTCAACTGAAAATGATCTGGAAAACATTCAAATCAAAACATCTTTCAAATTCACCTGAATGAAAATCAAAGTTGAACATATGAAACTTTGGATTCATTTATTTTAATAATAAAAAAATATCATGGACATTATCATATATTGAATGAACAAGCATTTTTGATTCTCAAAAAAATAAATAGAAATAGATTCCTTTTGTCTACTTTGTCAGGGTTTTCTGCTTAAGTAATCCTTAAATTCTTATATTTTCCAATGATCTGGATATGTAAAAAAACAATAAATTTGTTTTATTAAATATTAACAGTAGCAAGCTTATTAATTTTCCCTTTTAATTTGTAAAATTCTGTTTTACACATTTCAACATGAAAATATTTCTCTAAGTTAGTTATTAAAAAAAAGAAAAAGAAACTCAGTTCATTAGATGAGGAAGTTTTTAAATAACTACAATTGTAAGTATGATAGAGAAGCATAGTGGAATAGTTAATGGCGAACATGGAATTTAGGATATTATTTACATTATTCGGACTATTGTTCTCATCTTTGTCGCCATATTTATTACGTTTTGGCTGTTGTACACTCCGGACTTCTTCAGGTGTTTGGGATGTCGAAATGAACCCTTTATTTCACACACTGGGGTAGATTGTTCTAGTTCCACATGCCATGGTTGATGGATGTCAGTTATCTTCTGTTAATTTACCTCTGAAAGTTCTCCACTGCCTTATTGAACTCACACTCTTTGAGTCCTGTCAGTGGATCTAACTAACACCTTTATCCACTGTGCTATGTGTCCTTGAGGACATCTGTGTATGAATTTCTGGGTATTATTAACCTAATTTCTTCAGCAAATATTTTTTTGCCAGTGCTCATATTGCAATTTTTGCTGTTATCATTACATGTTTTTACCAGAGCTCATATTGCAATTTTTGTTATTATTGCTTTTCTCTGGCACTCCTTATTACTGGTTCCAATATTGTATTCATTTCTATGCTTGGTTGGCTCAGGAGATTTTTGTGGCCTAGCATATGTGCCGATTCCTTAAGTTTACAAATTTTCCAATGGTCTATCATCTCAACCTGATCCCATAGAGGGTGGTGATCTCCCTTCTCTCTCCACATGTGGTCAGCCACACCTGATTTTTACACTTCCCCTCGTGTTACAGTTTTCTGGTGTTCTTGAAGCCTTACCTTAAGGAGGCAGCCTGTCTCCCCTTTATATTTCTTTCTGCAGCTGCACAGGATGGTGTATACACAGTCTTTAGTCATGTTCTCCTCTATGGGGAGTCTTACTCAGGAGAGATATCTGCAAAGTGTCGTCAAGCTTTTGAAGATTTTCCTGATGTTATATGGACCACAGATCCTTTGTATTTTCTCTGATAACCCCTTCACATAAGGCAGGCAGACTGTTTTCTGAGTATTGTTGTCCTCCTCCTCTTGTACCCGCCTATCCCAGTTTTGGGGGGCTGCTGCCATGTACCCAGGATAGTTATGTTGTAGGGTACTACTTATACTGACCAATTCTTTATCTAATATCTCTGGTTTGCCATTTATGACTTTTGCTCAGTCTCGTAAGCAGTGGAGAATCCCTTTTCTTTACACTGTATGGATGGTGGGAGTTGAAATTTAGGTCGATATATGTGTGATCCCATTCTGAAGTGTGGTGTTTGTGTACAGAAAGTCAACATCTCCATCAGATTATCTATTGGAATACTGGTTCGTTCTTCTAGGGATGAGTCAGAGGCCAATCTGTCTGACTACTGAGAATGCCTCCTTCGTGGGTACCTTGGTGAACAAACCACGTCCAAGCTCACCATCTGGTTGGATAGGATGGGAGCATCTTTGATTATTTCCATGAAGCGGGCGGAGTTTTGGACATATGAAGGAGATTTTCCAATCAATGGGTCAATTATATCTACAAGAAAGCGACTCAGAGGGTGGCACACAGAGCCTTGGCAACTAACAATCAGCCTGAGTGGAATACCATCTTTGTGAATCTTAGGGAGACCGTATATGTCAGCTAGCTTGGTGTAACACTGCAATAACTGCCTATACATCTTAGGTGCAAAGTGATCCTTGTTCTTGACAGTTTGTGCTTCATTTTCATTGTAGGATCCTTTTTTAATTTGCTGTAGCTACCATTGCAATATGAGCACTGGTAAAAAAAAAAAAAATGGTTGCTAAAGACATTACGTTTATAATACCCAGAAATTCATACACAGATGTCCTCAAGGACACACAGTGGATAAAGGCGTTAGATCCAGTGACCCAAAGAGTGTGAGTTCAATACCCAGCTAAGGAGAACTTTCAGAGGGAAATTAATAGGATAAACACAAAACTAGAAAGGTTCAGTTCAACATTCCAACCATCTGAAGAAGGCCGGAGCGTACAACGGCTGAAACGTTGTAATAAATATGGTGACAATAGCACATAATATTAGGTTGGTGCAAAAATAATGTTGTTTTCTCACATATGTTACTATGTGAGAAAACGACATTATTTTTGCACCAACCTAATACCTCATCTCAGAAATATAGACAGATATGGAATTTAGTCAAAGCTAAAGAAGCTTATTACTCACAAAGCAGGGATTAAGCCTTAAGCTTTGATATCTTACATGCCTTTGAGAGCGGTATGGTATATGATTCAACAGATCTGGGTTCTGATGACAAGATAACAGAGATTAGTAGCAATTAAATTAAATGTCTTAAAAGCGATGAGCAGAGACTGCAAATAATTGGATGAAATTGGAAACTTGTTAAATCAGAATTGTGATTTCATTTTCAGTTTTTTAAGAATGTTAAGCCCAAAAAAGCAATTTGTATAACCAAGTCAGTTTTCAAGAGAACTATTGAACATAAGTGGATTATACTGGAATCATTTTCTATATACTCTGAATATATTCAGGACATGGGAAATCATGCCTCTCCACAATTTCTTGTCCTTTGTAGCTCTGAGTAAATTTTGTCTTTTCACTATCTCTCCTAATCATTATCCTGCCATTCATTTACACAAGATCATTATGTACATTATGTGCTGCTTTCTTCTCTCTTGTCTTCAATATGTCCCATTAGTGTCAGCTTTTCTAAGCCCTCTTTCCTCACTATGTGCCCTAAAAATGTCAGCTGTCTCTTTCTGATGTTAAGTGTCCTTTATGTTTTCATTTTCTGTAAAACTTTGTCAGAGCTCACACATTGAGTCCATCAGCAATATTATAAGTTTGTAAAAAAAATTTGATAATATTCCCTCAGACAATAGCCTAGTGTATTAAAAACTTTGGTTTGTGAATTTGGTGGTATGGCAATTCTGAGTTCAATCCCTGGGCTGGGTAGATTCAGTGGAAACAACAATAGCAATAGCTGTTCAGTGCTGAAAAGAACAAGATATACATGGACATGGACAGTAAAGCAAGAACAACAATTAAATAAAGGGTTCTATTTGAAATTCCTGGAATGTTATCTGGACTGACAGACACCTGAAGAAGGCTGGAGAGTACAATGGCCAAACATTAATAACAAAGAAGTGAAGGACATTGTCCGAATGCAAATAAATTGTAATTATTAATAAACCCAAATCCAGTATTAATTATAAATTTCCACCATCACATTTTTGAGATGAGAAGTATTAATGGGTCAGCAGCTAAATGCTATACATATTAAAAAACATGAAAACTTAAGTACCTTCTTTTCAATTTTTACAAACCTTGGAACAAGGGGAATTCATTCCCCAAAAACATTTGTGAAAAAGAGCTATAAGGTAACAAGATTCAGTTCTTTTCATTACTGCATTTAGCAGTAAACAATAGCAGAGTGATTTAACTGAAAATTAAAACTCATCTCTTGAGCAAAAAACATCACAAAATTAATCATGTTTAGAGTTAGCTCCATAAAAAAAAAAAAAAAAACTACTGTGGCTCTTGGTCATACCTCTGTTTCCACAGAACAAGAACTTCATATAAAATACCAATTCAACATCATGATAATTATTGCAAAAATGTGTATGTATTTTCTCTAAACAAATAAGAACAACATTATTAACACTATTTACATGTAGACTATTGTCCTCATCTTTGTTGTTAAAAAAACAAAAAACAGATTAGTTTCTTTTTAATGCCTATTTTTTGGAATAACTTCCAAAAGGGTTATAGAGTGTATATATATATATATATATATATATATATATATATATATATATATATATATATATATATATATATATATATATATAAATAAGGAGAGGGATAGAAGGAGAGACAGTTACACAAGTGACATCTGGCACCAAAATGATCTATAACATTGTGGAGCAAATTCCAATTTTTTTTTGATATTCAATTATAGGGTGCGATGGGTAAATTGTCATTTACATTTGACATTTTTAATTCCATGCATTGTTTTTTTTTTTTTTAAGTGTAAAGTACAGTAGGGTTAGTTCCTATACAAACATTTCAGAGTGTTTAAGTGCAGAGGATTCAAAAAGAGTTGGAGGAGTCTAATGGTGATTATGAAGGTCTTTAAAGTGATAACTAGTGATGCCAACATTATGCCTCCATTCATCTTCCCACAGACTAAACATAGAGGCCTACATCAAGTGGTTTGAGAAGGTAGTACTGCCCTGGATCAAGAGGGTGCCCTATGTCTGGTAACAGGACTCCCCACCCTCCCACACTAGCAGGAGAACCCAGTCATAGCTATCAAAGAATTTCTACAACCCCTTACATCTGGCCATCTAACTCCTCAGACTGCAATCTCCTTGATTATTATATATGACGTGCAGTTGAGTGAGAGACCAGCAAAACTCCTTGTAACACCAAAGATGAACTGAAGGCAAGGATTATGGCAGCATTTACCAACTTAAACAAGGAAATCATCCAGAAAAGATGCAGGAGATTCCAAAGTCAACTGGAGGCCATGGCTGAAGCCAATGGCAATTTTATTGAATAAATTCAATCTTTATTATTTCAAGATATTTTTGTGCAATTTTGGTAAATATATCTATTTATATAAATGAAATGAAAGTGTTATTTTCATTTTTGCATTATTAAGACGACAATTTATCCATCGCACCAGTAGATTTAGCAGTTTTTTTTTCTATTTAATTTTGTTGCAACTGAGCACGAATTTTAACTCAGTTTTGCTCTATCAGGTCCTGATTTTGCTCAACACCAATTATTTTTCATAAAAAAGTTGTTTTTTTTTTCTCAATACTCACTAAGTCTTTTTGCAGTTACACAATATGCAAATAGGTTTGTTTTTATCTAGGTATTTGTTTGTACCAATTGTTATTATATTGTTGTATTATGTATACTTTTATATGTAACACACTAAAAATATCATAGAATTCTAGAATTTTCTCAAGTGTTCCTGTTTGCCGTAGAATATTTCAGAGGGCAACTAAAATATATAAAAGCAACTCATTTATGGAAATAATTCACCAATACAATCAGTCAGTCTGTTAATTAAATTTGGACATTAACAATTTTGAATTGACATATGATTTAGAGTGTATTTTTGTCATCGTGATTTAATAGTTGATTTAATTAGATGTAATTTATAGTGTACATGCTCATCCATGTTTCTAGTTTAATTCCATAGATTTTAAGTATCTATTTAATAAATTGCTATTTAAACCAATTTTTGTGTTTATATTTCAGATTTTATTAAATTTATATGAATTAAGGGCTTTAAATGCCATTGCAAGTTGACAGAACAATCAAACAATATGTCATGAAGCATTAGAAAGTTTAAATGCAAAATCAACCCTGATTCCTTTTATATGTGGAAAATTTATACTTCCACATCAATGAGCAAATATAACTGACTTCATAAAAAGAGTTTACTTACATTATTTATGCATAAAATTGAGGGACAAAGATAAATTGTGGGTTCCACATAAAGCCTGCACTATATGCATTGAAAGACTGCAACATTGGGCGAAGGGTTCAGATTCAAAAATACCTTTTGGAGTTCCCATGGTAAGTTTATGATTTCATAAAACTATGTAATTTAACTGCTAGTATACTGTAACTTACCTAAATATATTTGCAACTTAGGTACATAAACAAAAATTTACAAAAAATGTTTATAAGTATCTCAAATATTGCATAAGGTTGAAACAAACAGAAATGTTAAATCTTCGGGTGATAACTTTTGATAAAATTCATAAAAACAAATCTCTCATCACTTTTGCTAATGCTTTATAATACTTTTTCCATATCAGATGTGGTGAGAGCCTACTAACCATGAGACTAATTGCTACTTTTGCTTTTTCAAGACTTCAGGCTTCACTAAGAAAAATAAACATTGTATTGAGTACCCAAATTTTGACAACGCGATATGACCTGTGCTATATTCAAATGAGATCCCCATACCAAAACGTAAGGGTCTGCCAACTCAAGAATTAGTTGAAGATGTTTCTGAAAATGTTACGCACACTGAGTATTCAAATACCAATTCTGATCCCAGCATATTTGAAAGTCAAAACAATCTGCAACAGTAACTAGTCCAAGTTGTACGATCTTGTAAGGGATCTAAAACTTGTCAAAAAAGGCTGTGGAAATCTTAGCTTCAAGGCATAAAGAGAAAAACTTGCTTACTTTAAACATACACATTTCATTTTACAGAAAAAGAGAACTTCTTAAATATTTCAGAATAGAGGATAGTTTAGTATATTGCTGCGACATAACTGGTTTGTTCAAGAAGATGGGGGTTGAGTCTTATGGTGTAAATGCTTGGTGCTTCCTTTTAGACAGTTTGAAAAGAAGTCTTAAGTGTGTGTTGTTGCATATTGTCAATCTATACGGCTCAATACCAACTGGGCATTCAACAAAATTCAAAATTTTAGAGAAAAAAAAAACATAATTAATCCACTTTTAGTGAGCAGAGATAAAATCATATTTCTTCCCCTGCATATCAAACTAGGCCTTGTAAAACAATGTGAAAAAGCCTTAGATAGGAATGACAAGTGTTTCAAATATATAACTTCAAAATTTCTTAGTTATGAAAAAATTAAAGCAGGAATTTTCAATCATAAAATTGTAAGGAACCATAAAGCATTAGATTGCAATATGAGCGTAAAAATGCATTTTTTGAATAGACATTTTAACCAATTTCCAAGTAATTTAGGTGATGTAAGTGATTAAAAAACGGGAGAGATCCCACCAAGATATCAAAATTATGGAGGAACAGTACCAAGGCCACTGGAATTCCTACATGGTGGCCAATTACTGCTGGGGCTTGAAAAGAGATTTAACATCAACAAGCAAATATGCTAGAAAGTCTTGTAATAGAAAATTTTTGCCTCGGTGAAAGCCTCATATCTGTTTGTTTTCATTTTAAGTCATTTCTATCGTTATAATGTAATTTCACTGCAGTTTGAACTGCTTGTATTCATGAAACATGAAAAAAATTAACACAACTTAATTTTTTAGTCCAAATTTGAAAAATCTGAAAAATTGTACATAGGCTGTTGACAATAATCAGGACCTGATGGAGACAAACTGAGTTGAAATTCATATTCAGCATCCCAAAATTACCTAAAATCAAGTGTCAGATATCATTCAGTAAAATACATGTTCACCAGTGAATCTAATTACAAGAAGTGGCTTGTTAATTTTAACACCTCTAAAAGGAAACCGCTCTCTATTAATCATCTTAAAATACATTTTTGCTTTCCTGCTGCAGGAGAGTAGCTCACTACATCTTCTTGGTTTCCCGCTTTCCACTGACATGAAATTGAATGATTATATTGAATCAACTGTTAAATCTGCAACTAGAAAAGTTGGTTCACAATGTCATGCTAGACAATTTTTCTTGACAGACTATCTTGTACATAGATGTAAGTCTATTATTCATCTGTGTATCAAATATTGCTGCCACATCTAGTCTGGTGATTCTGTTATGTTTTTAGAGAAAATCTGAAGAAGAATCAACAACGTAATCAGACCTGATCTGGTATCTTGACTTTAGTCACTATCATACTAATGTAACATTTTGCTTCTCTTGTTGGCATCTCAACTTCACATATTTAAATGCAGTACTAAATTGGCAACCAGGTCTCATAATTTCACTGTTGAAATTGCTAATTGTAACCATAAGTTCTCTACTAATTCTTTCTTCTCTCACACTTCTTGCTTGTGGAACTTTCAGCTTCTTGCTTTCATGTCAACTACAATCTTCAAAAATGTAAATGCAATGTCAACTATCTTCTGTCTTCTTAAATCTTGTTTGGTGTAAAATGATTAAAAAAATAAAAGCAAAACTAAAAAAAAATGATTAAAAGCAAAAACTTCATTCAGATTCATTCTTTCAAATATTTCAATAATATTGGCTAAAATGATAAAGAATTTTTTCTTAACAATTTTTTTTTTTTATTTCAAGATTAAGATTTAGAAAAAAATACAAGAATGTAGCAGGGATTGTGTATACACAAAGTTATTTTTGGTAGATACAAACAGGTGTTTTAATAGTGTATATGATATTTTTAAATGCTGGATATAGGCATACAAATTTGTAATTGACAATCCAAGTTCAAATTCCAAGCTAGTTTGTTGTGTTCCCTTTAACAATAATGCTCTTAGGAAAGGGCATGAATCCCTCTCTTCACCCCCCAAATTACATGTTAAATTATAAAGTAGACTGGGATCTCTAGTCTGGCAATCAGTCTGACAAGATGCCAGATCAGGATCCATCACATTGCATACCTGGATTTTGTCGAGGATCTCGAGATGAACAGCAAGGGCACCAGACCATATATGACAGCAGTATTCTATGCAAGGACAAATGGTTGATTTATAGATTTGAAGGATGGACTCAGGTGAGAAAAATTTTCTGGCACAACATAGAGAACCAACTTTCTTTGCAGTAGATGACGCTATTGCTTCAATGTATTTGTTCCACCTCAGGTCGGCAGACAGCATGAGACCAAGTAGGTGCAGAGAGGGCACGCTTGTAGAGTTGAGCATCAGCCATTTTGATGGGAGGCAGGAAGGGTTCTCTGTGGTGGGAAAATGAGAGCAGCTTACTTTTGGAGGCATTGAAGTTTACCAGCCATTTCCTGCCCCAGTCGAACACAGATAGGAGGGGTCCTTTTCGAGACCAATGGCCAGGTTAGTTTTGTCAGTGACACCAGATTTACTATTGAGGCAGGAGTAAATGGTAGTGTCATCTGCATAGATGCCTACTTGGGAACAGATGACATCAGGAAAATCACTAATGAAGATCAGAAACAGTTTAGGACCTAGGATAGAGCCTTGGGGAACACCCGTGTTTGTGAGAAAGGAACTGGAGGAGAACCTGTTTAGGACAACTTTCATTTCACAGTTTGACAGGAATGATTGTATTAAGTCAAATAATCATCCTGTAATGCTGTATCCCTGAAGATCACGAAGAAGGCCAGCATGCCAAACCCTATCAAATGCTTTAGAGATATCTAGAGCCATGGCTCAAGGTTTTCCATTATTGTGAAGTGCTTGGTATACAAATTCAGTTGTGGCTGTGAGCACGTGAGTGGTAGATCAGGTAAAGTGGGAAATTGCTTGTCAGATAGCAGATCATTGGAAAAGACTTTATCAAAGAGTGGTAGGAGATTGATAGGACAGTAGTTAGATGGGTCAGAAGGTTCATAAAGCTGATTACCATAAAAAATTACAAAATATTATTGATGACCAAACTAAATTCACCAAACTGGACAGAGACCCTAAAAAGGTCTGTCACAAAATAATAACACTGAAGTTGGTTCCCTGAAAATCCAAAAACTCATGGTGCTCTTTTTCTCACAGATGGCACCCAACTGACCCTACTATACTGTGCAGTTGACAAAATCTAAAACAAACAATGCACATATGTGAAATTAAAAATATAAAATAGCGACAATTTACCCATCGCACATTGAATGATGGTGTTGTTATAACAGTGCTCAATGTATAATAAGAGAACTAAAATTTATACTAATAATAAATATGCATTTTTCCCTGTTAGCATAAAAGTTTCATGCACAATGAAAGTGCACAATCAAGTGACAATTTCATGAAACTCAGATTTGTGCAAACAGTATGGAACAAATTTTATTAGATAACACCAACCAGGTGTATCTATCCACCTTTTTATATAGTCTTTCCAATTTCTGATTGAGGATTGAATTTTATTTCCGGTAACATGAGGTAACCCTACAGTACCATTGTGATGTAAGGACCTATCTTGATGAGATTGACAAACAGATGGATTGGACAAAGAGATTCAGTATAATATTAGGTTGGTGCAAAAATAATGTCGTTTTCTCACATATGTTACTATGTGAGAAAACGACATTATTTTTGCACCAACCTAATACCTTCTGCATTCACCAGACTTCACATCACAAGACTATGGGGATACTTAGAAAGATAAAGTTTGCCATATAAGAAGAGCAAAAGTTGATGAAGTGATGTCAGCCATCGAGTGAGAATGTGCACAAATAGTAAAGGAAATGTTTCTGGTGTTTGTGATTCTATTACCTCACATTATCAGCAATTCCTGGGCCAAAACAGTAATCAGTTTGAAAACAAGAGTTGACGGTAAAAATTTAAATCTTATCTGTAGATTCTATTAATTTTTGAAAATTAAATGTATTTTAATAAACACTGACTTTATGATCATTCAAAGTATGTACACATTTTGTAGAGACACACTGTGTGTGTGTGTGTGCATTTACTAAAGTTTTAATCTTGCTGTGTGTGTGTGTTCAAACAAAGATAATACCACTGACATTTGGCCACACTGAAATTGTGTAGGGGTTGGTGGACTCTCCTGTCATATTCAACGTATGAGGGTCAAGCAGCTCAGTTCTTAAGAACCGGCATCCCAGACACCAGTACATATGATTTGATTATAATGGTGAAGGCTTTGTGCAGAAGCAACCACACTTTTTGAAGGGCCAAATACAGAGACCTGGTGCACTGCATGCCACAAGGTCCCCAAACAACCCTCCCCAGGTTTTGAATTCAGAGTTGTCCTTCTCCTAGACCAATTGCCATCCAAGGCGAGAGAACCTAGTCTGCCCTGCTATTTACCCATAACTGGAGTAAGAAAAGGAGGACTAATACCTTTAACAAGGGTATTAGCACATAAGTAAATGTAATGGATTTGATTGGAATTTGAACCCTACTCTCTGATTCTAAAATCTGAGCCACTATCCACTGCACCTCCTAAAAGTAACGAAATGGCCTCATCTAGGGGTATGCTTATCAGTTTTGGTGTGAGAGGTCCTGGGTTGTGTAGGGGTTAGCACGCTATATTGATACTAAGTTCAATCCTCACTTCATGCCCTCATACTTGTAGTTATCCTAAACTGTACCTAGCTAAGTAATACTACTGACACTTTTCAGAATTTTTTTTTTTTTTTTACTGGATATAACAAGAGGAAATTATTTCAGGTTTTAAACATTTAAAATGTCATATGACTTATAAGTTTACCGCTATTTGTCTGGGTTTGTGAATGTCAAGAATTCCTCATTTCAAAAATTTATACAGTGGAATCTCAGGTCATGAACACCTCACATCAGGAATAAATTTTCCAAACAAAAACCATCTCAGATGACAAATGGTGTATCAAGTGACAAACACACAAGCAGGTAACAACCTGGAGAGACAAGACAGGAGTATTGGCAGGAGAGCATCAGTTGCTGTGTAGCTTTTGCTCCGTACACATCCATGCTCAAATTTGTTGTATTTTCGCTTGAATTTCATTGTGTTTTATATATTCTTTATCATAAATTATTAAACAAGGCAACATTGAGCCAAAGAACTTTAATGATATCAGCAAAGTGAAAATAAAAATGACCAGAATTACAATAGAGAAAGAAGAAAGAAATCATAGCCAAATATGAAAATGGCGTTCATGTCTTACCATTCAGTTTGGTATGGCAAAATGAACAATCTGTACTATTCTCAAAAATAAAGAGATGATCAAAGGAGCTAATGTTGGAAGATGAGTGAAAGTCTTTAATAAACAAAGATCACAAATGATTGAAGAAGTCCAGAAAACAAATTAATCCATTTTACCTTTTGAATCTTATGGGGAAAATAGTTTTGGTTTATAAATATTTCAGATCATATTCCTCAACTGAGTTTCTACTGTATTATGTAAGCAATACAATTACATATATTAGTCAACATATACCAGTCTATAACTTTAAAATATACTATATTCAGATGACAATCCTTCATTTAAATGTGTTTATTAAATAAAACAGACATAGAATATCTGTTGAGCATTTTGGTAATTTTCTTCTGATGTCAAATAGGTCATTTACTGTCAAGTGTAAATTTGTAAAGGAACTTGCTGAAATTGTGTGTAAAATTCCATGTACTTTTGATCCTAACTGGTTATTTTCAAGGAAAAAATAGAAGTCAAGAGTTAGCTAGTGAAAGGTTTATGGTGTTAACAGTTTGAGAAGGTTCAAATGAACAGGAGTTCATTTTCTATGTTTGTCAAGTAGATTTTATTATCACACAACTACTAGGTCAATAAATTTTAAAATATTCAATCGATTCCTGTTATTCTTAATTTCAGAAACATTTTGATGTTTATGGATAAATCAAATGAATGATCAACTAAATAAAAATCTGAAAAAAGGACTTACCCATAGCATTGCTTCTCCCCCACTTGTGTGGCATTTATCAGCTAGATGTTTAGCTTTAACGCTAACATTAGCCAAGAACTGGGAGGGTCTCCCCATCAGCACCATCTCAATAACACGGCCATCATAAAGGTGGGCATCGAAGCAGGAGTTCCAGTACGGATATAAAGTTTTTTTCTTTTGAATTAACTTATTTCCTGTAAAAATAAAAGTAAGGATATGTTGAACATTTATTTTAAAAAAAAAAAAAAAAAAAAAAGATTCTTTTTCATAGGTTAATAGATTGGATATAAATCTTATTTTTTCCCCCCCCAAATCAATAGAGTAACAAACACAATTAAGTCAATATGTTACTTTTGTTAAACTTTAACTTCATGCTATACATTTTTGCAATATTATCAGTCCAGACCTGGTATCTCAGCTTCAGTCACTTTCCCATCACTGTAATGTAGTTTCCCTGTACCTTTCCTTTAAATATTTTCATGGTAATCGTTCTGATGAGCTTTCTGCTTTGGTACCTCAACTTTATGAATAAGTGCAGTACTAGATGGGCAGCTGGGTCTCATCATTTTACAGTTGAAATGGCTAGATGTAACTGTAAGTTCTATGCTAACAGTTTCTTCTCTCTCTCAATTCTTGCTTTTTACTTTTCAGTCAACTTTGATCATCAAAAATTTAAATGCAATGGTTTTCTTTTTCTCATATTCTCTCACCTTCAGGAACACCTTGCATCTTAGTGGCTTTATTGCCTTGCTTGAGGTGAAATTATATATATAAACAGAAAGAAGTGTACAGCTACCCATATCTAATTAGAATGCATAAAGAAGTATCCAAATTTATAAGGAAATAAAATTAATAAATAAAAATTATTTTATTGGTTGCAAGTCCAGAAGAAAAATGCTTTCATTGTTTTATGTTAACAAGTGAAAAAGATATTCCTTGAATTGGAAAATTAAAAAAAATATGTTAGTCTGAGTAAAGAAATAAATACACAGTGTCGTCTAATTTGATAATAATGACCTATTATAACTTGGTAATTTGTAAGATAAAAGGAAATTTATGTTTCAGTTTTAGATAATACAAAATCAAAATAAAAACCGAACCAAAGGTATTTGACAATAATTCAATGACATTAAAGTATGCTTCATTAAAGCTAATAAAAAAAAAAAAAAAAATAGGTAACAACAAAACACAATCAGCCAATGTACATTGAGGATATTTTTATGTCATAATCCAGTTTATCATTTCAGGATAATTTTTGCATATTGACAAATGTTTACTTTTGTAGAATTTCTTGCATTCAGTCTATCCCATCTCAGAACATCAAACATTTTCATATCTTGCTTTCAAACATTTTTGCTATGATATCTTTTGGCAGATCTCATCACTCAGTTCCATACTGTTGTAAGGCGCTACTGAATATCTCACTTGTTTATACTAAGTTTGATTTATCCAAACAGATCTCTCTTAAAGCCAATCTTATGTCTCATTCCTTAATTAATCAAATATTTATCATATGATTACCTATTTAGAGCCACACGATGGCAGCTTAGATTGAGGAATCGGAAAACCAAGTTCAAATTCCAGTTGTGTTATGTTACATTGACTTACGGGCAAATACTCTTGGGAAAGGTATGAATCCATCTCTTCTCTGCCCAGCTATGGGTAAATAGCAATACAAACTGGGTTTTATAGTCTTCAGTGGCAACCAGTCTAGGAGGAGGAAAACTTTGAATTTGGTACCTCCAACTATGGGTTAAATAGCCTCACCAACATGCAATTGGTCAAGCATCGTGAGTACAGCTACACCTCTGAAGACATGGTCAATCAAGGAGTGGTTCCTCCAACAGGGGTGAGTAGGCTCAGGATCTGAATTTGGATACAGGAAGAGTGCTCAATATCAGGGCAGGTATAGAACATTTTTAAGCATAAACAGTATGGCCTTATAAATCAATACGATATGGTGACTGACAGTTTAATAAGCATCAATAAAATCAGGAAGTTATGATTTCTACCTCCACACTGTTATATATATATATATATATATATATATTTTAAAGGCAGCAGAATTTGTGCTCAAAAAGTGCTCAATAGATAACTAGTGTGACACTATTCAATAAATCTGTTTATTTATGGTCTGATGAAGAATGAGACTTTAGATCCTTTAAATGCAAATTTTTTATCTGAATTTTGTAATCTACTACTGTCCCAACTGTTATATGTTAACTTCAACTAATTTTTATGTATTTTGGTAGGTGTCTTATTAATTTTATGGTAAAAATATATTTGATAATCGATACAGAGAAAAAGATTGAAACAATTTTTTATCAATAACAACTTTATTTCTTTCAATCCTCTCTATGCCAAATAGCATGAGGTGATGATGTGAGAAAACCAGGTCTGTTTTATTAGCTGCTGTGTTAGGAATCATTTGCAATATTAGACTTTGGCCTCTGAGCTTCAGCTCTACCATTCTATAAGAGGTCTCTTTGGGTCTGCCTAGGATTCTTTTGCCCTGTAGTGTCCAGTCGAAGACTGTCCTGGGTAGTAAGTTTGAGGCCATTCTGCAGATGTGTCCAAGTCATTGCCACTGATGTCACTGAACAAATTTTGTGTTTTTTTATTGTGTATGACATACAAATATACAAATTTCCACCGAGATGAAATGAAAATATCAAGCTTTAAAGAGATTTCAATGTAAAACTTATAGAAGATCCCACACATTAAGTTTCTTCCCAAGAATCACTACTTTGTGGAACAGACTACCACGTGGATGCTTCCCAGAACACTACAAATCTTACCCTCTTCAAGCTTCAGCTCAATCATTATCAGGCATATCATTGCAATCTTCACTTTCCACTTACTCCTCTTACATTCATATCACACCTCATTCAGTAAATCTCTACCTTAAGGGGCACTTGGGCCTTATATTTTTTTAACTCTGAAAAAAAAAAAAAAAAAAAAAAAAAAAAAAAAAAAAAATATAATGAAATAAAAGAAAATAAGAATAATGCTACAGAATAAATTCAAAAGCCAAAACTAAGTTTTATTCAAACTCATGCAAAAAGAAAAATGTGTCATGGTAATACACATTTCCTTGTAACAGAGAATTGAGTGAGCCTGATAAAAGACTCCGAGTTGGTTGTATGTGGTGCTGTAAGCAGCAGGAGTTGCATCCCCTTCCACAATGGGCTGTTGAGAGAAGACCTTCAACTTAGAGTAGGTGGTGCAAACTATTTGCATATGAACAATATTGGGCAGGTATTAGCCAATAGTCAGTGTGGTTCTGGGAATGGGAGAGCTATATAACACCAGTTTTTTTTCTCAGTTGTGAGATTCGCTCTGAACGTGCGGATGTGTGAAAACCAGACAAGACGAACACAAAGGTAATACACATTTCCTTGTAGACATCTAATCTTATGACAACAAATGCAATCAGTTCTCAAAAGAGAATTGTAAATGTAACTAGTTTGGATTTCATATAATATTTATGTAATGAAAAATAAATTAACTACACCTTAACAAATTATGTTTTAAATATCAAAGAATCTAATGACGTTGAAGGAAGTGAAAAACAGACTGAATGACTTTAAATTATTCAAGAAAGGCTTTTTGATTCATTCTTTCACAAATAGGTGACCAGTTAACAAATGTATTCTGAAGTCATCCAAATTAGCAAGAAAGAGACAAAGACAAAGGTGTGTACATTATAATTAATTAAAAGAATTTTGTATTAATAGTATACAAAAAAAAAAAAAAAAAAAAATATGTTCAACCTACAATACAAAAATGTTTATGATTATGAAGTGAAAATTTGACAACTATTACTGGAATTTACCCATCCCATTTCTGGCCTCATAGTAAATAATTTTTAAGAGATTTAAGTAATTTTATAATTGTAAATAGAGCTTAACACTAAATAATTATATGGGAGGTTAAAAAAAATATTTTTGCTGGAATGCTGGTTTACATTGCAACTCATGCTGCAAAGCTCAAGTCTCCAGTACTTCATTTTACATCTAGAATTTTTTTTTTTTTTTTTTTTTTTTTTTAAATACTAAAGTCCATGCAATACAAGACTGGAGAGACAAACAAGAGAGGGTCACTGTAAAAGAAGAAGTGAAGATTATGAGGATATGGAAGATAGACACTTGACTTGAAGTTAAGATCCAAGTGTTCAGAGAAGCATCCAATCAGGAGTCTAAGAAAAGTGTGTCTGAGCACAACTTTTCTCTTTAAATTTGGAATTCAGAGGAAATGAAAGTGATTTGATTCTGTGGAAGTAACAATGTGAAAATCTGAACAGGTGGAACTAAATGAAGTATGTCCAAACATTTGCCATGGAAACAGCAAGAGTGAAGGAATAGGCTTGCAAGTTGTAGCTGTGCAAAAGAGATTGCAGAGTGGAATATAAGAATCTTACTTATTATAAAACGCAGATTGTGTGTGTGTGTGTGTATCTGTACGTTTATATATTGGATCGGATTTCCTACATTATTCAACCGATTTCAACAAAACTTCACAGGACTACGTAAAATTACCTTGCAGTGGTTCTGACAGCACCAAAAATTGGAAAAACAATTGTTTTTGCATTAAATCAATTTGAAAACACGATTAAGAGGCATTAATGAAAGGGGGACAACTCATATCAATTTATACTTATTAATATTGAGTTATCGAGTTATACTTATTATAAAACTCAGATTGGTTGTTTGTGTGTGTGTGAGTGTGTGTGTGTGTGAGTGTGTGTTCGTTTATATATCGGATCGGATTTCCTACATTTTTCAAAAGATTACAACAAAACTTCACTTTGTTTTTGGCAGGTAGTGTTTCTTATAGTCTTGCACACTTTTTTTCTTTATTTTTACATTCAGAAATCTTTGAAAATTCCATTTACAAGACAATTGTTTATAATAAAATTCTATTCAATCGGTAGACTCATAACAATTGAAAACAATATTTTTGTTTGGGTTTGACCAATTCGTAAAAAAAAAAACAAACAAAAAAAAAAAAAAACAAAACAAAAAACTAATTAACACATGCATGTCCATCAACCTCAAACAATAATCTTTGTCAATTTTATTTTTCAGTGTTTATGATGGTCGATACTTGATCTATCTCTTACTGTTACATCCCTGGGCAATGTCGGGCTCTACTGCTAGTACTGTATATATCTGTGTATAAACTGATTTCAAGTAGAGTACAACCACTGAATTTTTTTGCATGAATTTTAATCCTCTCTGAAAAAATTTACCTGTGTATAAGTCACTGTGAATGCATGATTTTTAAACATTTTCAAAAAAGAAAAATTACCTGTGTCTAGTGTAACCCCTTAAATGATCTTAAAAACTTACACTATACTCGAGTATACAGTCACTCTTTCTTTGCAAGATTAGTTTTGAACTTTTATCAAACCTAGAAAGTGAGAAATGAGCAGCAAGCTGGGAAATAATGCCATATTTAGAATTATTCAAAAGGGAAAGAAAAGTATCTCGTAGATCCAAACCAGAAATACTGTTTAAACAGATGACAGGGAAGACAAAGAAAAATAATGGTGAAGTTCAACAAAATTCACTGCGACCAGAAATAATGTTTTTTTTTGTTGTCTTCATATTACTATATATTAATAAGTATACCAGATCATGAATATAAAAAAAAAAAATTTTTTTATTAAATTTGTTAAAATTTGTATAAAATTTGTATAGGGGGATCTAATTAGCTATATAAATTTATTGCAAATTGATCCCTCTACAGAAGCCAAAACAAAATAGGCTCATACCAAATGATTTCTTAAAATACAAGAAAATTTTGAAATTCGTAATCTGGAGTTCTTATTTGATAGCATGTATAAAAAGAATTACAACTTATAAATTTCAAAAACTTATTTTTTATACAGTTTTAAGAAATCAAGTGGTATAAGCATATTTTGTTTTGGATTCTGTATAGAAATCAAGAGTTATGGTGGAGTAATGGATAGCAACTCTGATTGAGGAATTGGAGAGCCGAGTTCAAATTTCAGCCAAATGCATTACATTCACTTATGTGCTAATACCCTTGAGAAAGGTATGAACCCTCTTCTCCCCGAAGCTATGAGTAAATAGCAGGACAGACTGGGTTCTATAGACTTGGATAGCAACTGGTCTACCACAGAAAGAAATGGCAACCTACTGCAGGAAAATATCTGCCTCGTCAGTCATGTATCAAAAGATACATGATCGCCTAAGCGTGTATCACACATGGCACATAACTGAACTGAGAGAACTCAATTTACAACAAATTTACATTTTAATTTTTTTTTTTTTTTTTTTTCATACTGATGATCTGAGTGCTTAATCTATAGTAATATGAAAAAAAAAAAAAAAAAAAAGAAATTTGAAAGAAAATTATTATTTCTGGTTGAAGTGTATTGTAGAACTGCAAACATTGTTATGGAGTCACAAAAGATTAAAACAACAAAAAGAGCGAGAGAGGAGGGAAAACAGAGAGGAACAAAGATAAAATCCAGATAATAAAAAAGGAAATTAAACTTTTGGAGAATGGAAAGATGCTGGTTAGAGTGAGATTAAGTGAGAAAAATATTTTCTAATGACAGCAAGAATAAAAAAGAAAAAAAATTAAATTGAAAATTTCTTTTTCATTTTTGCAACTACCCAGCACATTTCAAGCCAATGAAGGTTAAAATATCTTTCCTGTGTTTAATGATGCCTCAAAAATAGAAATCCTGCTTAGAAAGTTAGAAAGCTTATTTCATGGATCTAGAGTTGCACTTCCTGTCAGATCACAGTCTGGGTAATAATACCTTATCCTCCCACTTCACCCTTCTCACAGTGACTCATTTATGGAAGAAGACATGCTAATGGGGACAGAAACAATCACGCAGTTCACATGGCTAGTCTAGCCAGGCAAGCTATCAGCATCAGAGAGAGGTGTGAGCAGGGATTGGTTGGTCTTTTAAGAAATATTTGGCATATCATCATTATTATTATTATACTTCAGGTCAATCAGTGTGGTAACAGACCGTGGGAGATAGGTAAAACACTATTTCCAAAGGATACATTATTGTTGATTAGAAGACTACACAAATATATAGAGAAAGGCAAATGTGCTTATTTATATAAATGTTGAAATACTTTTTAATTCGTAGTTTCTTTTTTATTCTCTGTGAAATGTGCAAAAGTCCACAGCTTATTAAAAAAAACCCACCCCCTTGCCAACAACCTTTGTACATAAAATCAGCAATCCATGGACTTAATCCATTGAAGATGGAAGATATGACATTTTTAAATATTCCACATTGTTATAGCAGTAGTCATGTTAGGAAAAGACTTATGTCGTAGTCATGTTAGGAAAAGACTTATGTCGTAGTCATGTTAGGAAAAGACTTATGTCGTAGTCATGTTAGGAAAAGACTTATGTCGTAGTCATGTTAGGAAAAGACTTATGTCGTAGTCATGTTAGGAAAAGACTTATGTCGTAGTCATGTTAGGAAAAGACTTATGTCGTAGTCATGTTAGGAAAAGACTTATGTCGTAGTCATGTTAGGAAAAGACTTATGTCGTAGTCATGTTAGGAAAAGACTTATGTCGTAGTCATGTTAGGAAAAGACTTATGTCGTAGTCATGTTAGGAAAAGACTTATGTCGTAGTCATGTTAGGAAAAGACTTATGTCGTAGTCATGTTAGGAAAAGACTTATGTCATATTGATCATGTTGTAGTCATGTTAGGAAAAGACTTATGTCGTAGTCATGTTATGAAGACTTACGTCGTATTGATCATGTCGTAGTCATGTTATGAAGACTTACGTCGTATTGATCATGTCGTAGTCATGTTATGAAGACTTACGTCGTATTGATCATGTCGTAGTCATGTTATGAAGACTTACGTCGTATTGATCATGTCGTAGTCATGTTATGAAGACTTACGTCGTATTGATCATGTCGTAGTCATGTTATGAAGACTTACGTCGTATTGATCATGTCGTAGTCATGTTAGGAAAAGACTTATGTCGTATTGATCTTGATCTTGTCATTAATTAGTTGTGGAAGATTCTGAAATTAGTACACTTTCAATACATTTTCAGCTTAACTTTCAAGCTTAGATATCAGATTGACAGTGTGTAATTGAATCAGAAAACGAAGAAAAAATATTCCAACATAAATCATGTCATTTTTTCTTCAGATTAATAATGGTTTTATGAAATGGAGTCAGTCATATATATTAAACTTTCTTATATTTAAACAGGAAAGTGCTCAGTATCCGAGAAAGCATTTATAGATAGATTATAGACAGTGCAGACATAGGAATAAACACTGCATGGTTACTGACAGTTTCATGCAATCTTCAGATGTGTGTATGTATATATATATATATATATATATATATATAGTAAAAATAGTTTTAAGGTATGCTAAATTTCTGGATTAAAGTGTTCAATATCAGAGAGAGCATATATAAACATAAAAGTGGTCATTGAAGTGAAAACCCAATATTTAAACAATTGTCAGGCCATGAAGATCACATTCCATCATGAAACAGACTGTCGCCGCTGGGTGTTAACTTCAATGTCCTATATATATATATATACACACACACACAGAGACGAATTTAGTGTATTGGGGCAGCAGATCATTATTTAAACATATATTGTTAAATATAACAGGCAATGAATGTCTTATGTCCGATCATGAGCTATTTCTAATGTTCATACATTTGTTTTAATTTCAGGTGAAAATAAAGAAAAAAATTGTCCGATATTTTTTTTAGTTGGTCCTTGATCTAAGCTTTTGGCTCACATAAAGCCATCTCCAAGTGGTTGTACGGACATTTTAACAAAGATATTCACAAGTAACATCAAAAAGCTACTAAAAATTGAAGACTTCTGGATAAAACTTATTGAACACCATTCAAAAACACCGACATATTCTCTTCAAATATAAAGTAATCAGTTTCAATAAATTCATTTTGTGTTCTTTTACAAACAAAGCTGGTTTGGGTGATGTATGTACGTATGTATGTACTTTGTCATTAATTTTTGTAATTTTTTTTGGTTTAGCTGGACATACATACATGCCCTTTATATATGTATGTGTGTATATATATATATATATATATATATATATATATATATATATCATATATATTTATCCTCCTTCTATATATATATATATATATATATATATATATATATATATATCTATCTATATATATATTATATATATATTATATATATATAATGTTATTGCTTTGCAAAGTAAGATATACAACTTGAAATCTTTGAAACAAAACTTTTAAAAGAACATTTCATTCACAAATTGACTTGTTATAGTAAAATGCCAAGTAAAATGCAAATTTCAAACACTTTTCTGCACTATATAAGATGATATTCCTAAACAGAACTATTTTTGATATGAAAATCAAAACAATCCCCGAATAAAAGAACAGTAATGAAAGATAGTTAATTAATGAAATAAACTTTTTTTAAAATCAATATGCAAATTAGTTAAACCTGAAGAGTGATATTGCTTTGAAGTAGATAATATATAATACAGATAATGAGCTTTTAGTGTGTAAATCCCTCTATTTGGATACTTACTGGTCACAGCACCCCATCCCTGTGCTGGTGATATCATGGCTACGACTAGCTTGAACCAGCTCTAACCAGTTTGGACAAGCTATTCCAGCATAGACCAGCATTATTTATTAGACCAGAAAAACACTTGGGTCCACGTTAAAAACTAACCTGACTCAGTGGCGGGGTCAAGTAAATCTCACTTACTGGTCACTGGGATCCGTCCCTGTGCTGGTAGTATCACAGTTATGACTAGCTTAAACTGGCTCTGACCAGCTTAGACCAGCTATGACCAGTGGCCCAAGTGAAGACACTTGGTTCCCCATGTTAAAAACCGACATCGTGTCACAACCCGACTCAGTTTTCTGGGTCCAATAAATATTGTGTGTAAATTCCTCGGATGAGTTTCTAACACATTACTTATCTCTCA
The DNA here is from genome assembly GCA_963932145.1 of Acanthosepion lycidas. Classification (NCBI taxonomy): domain Eukaryota; kingdom Metazoa; phylum Mollusca; class Cephalopoda; order Sepiida; family Sepiidae; genus Acanthosepion; species Acanthosepion lycidas. The sequence continues at coordinate 104,553,378 of OZ010574.1, read as the reverse complement.
GTTGCATCTGTGTCATTGGACAGAGTGCACTCAACGCTTCTCTGTCAAAGGACAGAGGAGCAACTGAGTAAGATAATACTGAGAGGTGCCCAGCCATGGGAACAGCTGACCGAGGCCATGCCCTCTCATTGCACCAGGCTGTGGCAATTTTGGTTCTTTACCTGGGTGTTTGTTCCTTTGCCTTATGTTACATCTCACCTCAGTGGGGAGACAGAGTAAATACCATGTGTAAATTACTCTAAAGTAGTAGTGGGGCTTGGGAAATTTTTGTTCCTAGCCTGGGTGTATGAGCTTGGGCTCTCCACATTAAACCGACCTTGTGTCACAAGGCGGATAGTCTTATTTTTTTCTTTTCTTTTTATATATATAATATTGTTAATTTAGTCAACCATTTTTCATTTAAAAGCAAAATGAAAAAATTACTGTAATGGATAACAATGCACAACTTTGTATAAATACTTATATTAATAAACAACATATAGTTTTGTATTACTTGCACCCCTGAAGATGATCTTCGAAAAAGATCGAAAGTACTTGGGAAATTAAAATAAAAGAAATTCAAACAGCTATAGCACATTTCTCTCACTTTAACATCAATACATGGAAGGTTATTCGTGAGTATGAACAGATTTTGTTAAAAATTAGCAGACATAATGTCTGTAATTCATTCAATCAGATGCCTAAAAGAGAATTTGCTTCCTAAATACACAAATATCTATCTATATATATATATATATATATATACACACACACGCACACACACTTTGGAATTGTACTCTATCCATTCTCATCTTACCTTGAGATGATATATTATATATATATTAGTTTTAGTGGATACTTTGTATTTGAAACCAACAACACATTTTTATTTATTAAAAAGTATGTATTACATTTTACAAAAGGTTTACAGGTTCTATTCATACCAGAGAACATATTTTGTTTGCTAAGATTTCTGTGGGTGATAAAATTAATACACACTGTTTAATAAATAAAAATGGGGCATCTGCTTCAAATACTAAGTATCCATTATAATAATGGTTGAAGTAATAAAAATGTCAGATTAAAAATAAATCTATTAATTCTTTAGAAATATACAAGGTTTTCAATTTCTGATGTGATGAACTGATCTGCATGAAAATATTTGAAGTTGTGTGAAGATTATGAAGAAATGGAGAATAGTTAACAAATGATCCTTAACTCGATGAAGATTATAGGTGTTCAAGGAATCTTCCATGCAAGAGACTGTTCCACAAACCAGTAATTCTTAGGTGTCTGGGTGCAACTTCCTCCTTACAATTGGAATACAGAGGAATGATGGTGATTCAACTCCATGACTATAGCATGGCAGGTTTTAGGTGCAAAAATTTGAACTGGGGAAAACTAAAGAATGGAGCTTGCTCAAGTATTTGCCATAAGAGTATTAACAGGATTAAGAAGTTATATTTGTAAGAAGGAGGCTGCAGGATGGAAAATATGTTCCCACCCAAAATGCCACAGAAACAATTATGAACTCTGTCAAGGCTGGAAAGGAAGTCTTGGGCAGCGTCAACCCAGATATATAAAATAAAGTAATTTAGGTTCACCTATCATCCAGTTCACACTCCTCCCAAGTCTTTTGAACAGGTGTACAGGCTTATCCCCTGTTTGAAATTGGATTTCCAGTTCTTTCTAAAGTCTTTTCCTTCTCTTTCATTTCGAATCACCCTTTGCATCTTAGTGATGTTATCACCTTGCTTGAAATGAATTGATTAAAAAAATCTGTGATATTGGGTTAATATGTACCCTAGCCTATATCTTTTGGAATTATAAATAAAAATGTTACACTTTTTCTTACTAAAACCTGAAAACCACAAAATAAATTGATATTTTGATAAACTGAAAGCCACAAAGCTGAACATTCTGTGAAAAACATTGACTTTATTTAAAAAATTTCAGAGTTTCATTCTTAACAACAAAATTAATCTTCTATTTTATACATAGCAAATATATAAAGAAAGGTCAGGATATTTGTTTGAAGAGACTCAAAACTGCCAATGATTTTTCTATTTACAAATAGCAAATCTAGTTGAAGAATATGCTTATTCTTTAAGTTTTGTTATAAAACAATGTTTAAATGCATAATCATTTCACAGAATTATCAATGAGCCATCAAAATCTACTGATACAAGTCACAACTCTAAATCTTCATTGTTAGTCATTGGCATTAGTCATGCCACATTGACATTACAATTTATAAAAAGTAACAATGGGAACTAGCACTGAGAAACAATGCTGATAGATTTGGGTGGGTCTATTTTATTGCAAGCACCCAAAAGACATGAGCAATCTTTTCATTTTAATCGTTTCATCCTAAGCATGGGGATAATGCCAATAAGATGCAATTGGTTACTAGGAGTGAAAGACAATGAGAATACTATAGCAGAATTCAGGAAATCAATTTTAAAAATTTCAAGACTAGTAAAAACCACTGTAGATCCATAACTAATTAAAAATACATGAATCTTCCAGAAATTCTATATACTAATCATTAAAGGAAATGTTTACAAAAAGTAAAGCTAAATTTACAAATATTTTAAAATAAAACTTAGCTTAGTAAACAGATTCAAATTAAACCATTACTTGTATTTGCTGTGTGAGAGAACCAGTTTCAATGCACACAAGAAAATTAAATTTCACCTGTCAGGTGGGAAACCTTTTAGACAATCCCAATATCACAGCAGTACTGGAAACAGAGTAAAGTTTTTATAGTTGCATAGTGATGAGAAGTAAAGCTCAATGGTAAAGTCCCACAAAGATAGAAAGTCTTTAAGAAATTAAATATACATTCATTATGGCATTTATTTCACATACTGGTGGTTGGTTTTGGTAACAAAATGTGGAAATATTTAAGCAGGTATTCTTTTTTGGCACAAAGTTACGAGCATAGAGAAGCTAGTGAGGAACAAACTCACTATAAGATATGACCAGAGCTACTTTCAAAGTTCAAATTCTTTGTTACTGAAACAGATTAAAGTAGCCAAATTATTGTTACAGAATGCATAGGCAAGACAAAAATGGCAAGCCCTATTGTACTGGTCAGAACTTTGACAAGCCCAACTGAATGAGGGTTGGTTTGAGCCTGGTGAGTGTGTAATCCTGACATGGTTCATCTTTATTTAAATTTTAATATGAGACTAACAATATGCAAAAACAGTCGGGAGAAATGAAAATGTCTTTCTCTCCTAGGTTTCTTGGCATGACATTCTTTCAGCAGAGAGAGACAAGCCTCTACATGGAGAGGATAGATTGCTGGGCAACCTGTTGACATCTATTCTGTCTTTATCTCTCCCTAAGAAATGATGCATACTGCAATGTCCCTCTGTAGAAAAAAAAAAAAAGCACTTTATTGATTCAGTTTGTCGATGCAGCATTGGGGTCCCTAATGAAGAATAACCGATAGAATATTAGAATCCAAAGACGACAAGCAGTGCAACATTATCATCAAGATTTGATATCAGAAACCAAGCATTTGATGGCTTCTGCTGTTCAGTGTACAAGCCACCTGCACAAAGTTTGTTTTGTGTGGGCAGTGCTTAGCAACTGGAAGATGGGCTCACTTGCAAACTCTATCATTGGATTAATTAGATTTTTCTTTCTTTCTGGCTTTCTTTGTATGATTAATCAACGGCTACATGGATCAAGTGGTACAGAACAAAATAATTTGAACAAGATCTACCTAATTGCTCATAAAAAAAAAGTAAACATACATCCTCATAAAAAGTTAGGTTCTTGATACTCTAATAGAAGTACATTTGTGAAATAAGATTCAATAATGAACTCAAATAAGAGTTTACTAGTCATACTCCAAACTTTCAAAATTTGATAATTAACAATTTCAGACACATTTAAGGTACAATGAATTAAATTATCACTCACTTAGTACCAACCACCAAGAAGATAAATTTTTTAAAAACAGAAACTATGATCTGAATTTGGAATGAAAGCAATGATGGCACCCAACCCTGAATCCATCATGAAAAATTCAGGCTGTAAAATTAATAAACACTTCAAATAACCCAGGATATCAGTTATAACAAACTTAATATAGAAAATAAAGAAATTGAAAATGGGATGTGTTATGCTCAGGGCAGTTTTGCCCAACACCACCCTTTATTACAAAACCAAAACATTAATCTAAGAACCCGAGTCATTTTCTTAAATAACCTTGTCAAATCAGTACTTATATATGGGTGTCATGCATGGTAGCAAACTAATTCAGAAATGTATAAACTGTCAGCTTAAGAAGAACTATTTTTTAAATCAATGATTAAAAATGGCTTCCAACAAATGAAACCTTTAGGTCTTAGAGAGGACTATTCTTCTTCCAACCTCATGAACTGGCACTACAGAATCAGACACAAAGAACTGTACCTGATGAAAGAAATCGTATCAACTGAGAACTTTTGACAACAGCAACACCTAAAATGGATAACACATGTAACTTAAAGAGTAAATAATCACAATCAAGATGATGTTCTACACTAGAAACAAAAGGTTAGAAATTAAGTCATCTGTACAAGAAAGAGTGATAACTGTTACCGGGTTTGAGAAACCTCTTTTTCCTAAAAAATTGCTGAAAAAAGTAAATGGTTTTATAAATTTCAACCAGAAGTAGAACTGGCTGTTCAGTCAATGAATGCCAGACATTTCCTTATTAGTAACTTCTTCTATGTGCCATGTCCCTTCACGATGACTGATCATGGCTCTCTACAACTGCCTATCCTATGTAACTCTTAGTATTGTTTATTTTTTCACCATCATTCCCACTCTTCATTCTTCCATCTATTTAAACAAGCTTGTTTCTTCTCTGCCCCTCTATCCTTCAATATGTCCATGAGTTTCAAATTATACAAGCCTTTTTTCCTCATTGTGTGTCCTAGAAATTTCAACTACCTCTTTCTGATTTAAGTGTAAATGTCTTTTTTTATTTCCATTTTCCTTAAAACTTCCTCATTACTTATATGTTCTGTTGATGGTATGCTCAGCATCCTTCTGTAGAACTAGATTTCTGTTGCCTCAAGTCTTCATCTGTGAGGATCGTCCTGGGTATGATAAACTTCATCTGGCAGGAAGGTCTTTGATTGGGAGATTGAAAGTTTTTGGGAGCATGGAACAACCTCATAATTGCTGTTGTTCTCGTATCCACCCTGACCCAGGACAGCAGCACCTGTTAAGGTCCCAGCTATGGGCAAACAGTGAACAAATCACTATGAAAGAATATATATATATATATATATATATATATATATATATATATATAAATAAATAAATCTAGGTGATTTCATTTTGGAGGTAGTAAAATTAACAATTCCTTGTCCCAGTTAACAATAGATTGTAGTTTGTTTTTGAGATCAGCTGTCAATTTGACCGTATCAAATGGATCAGACTATCACAACAGGAATAAGTATTTGTGTCATAAGCATAGATACCAAGTTAAGAACTGATGCCATCAGAGGAAGGTCAGTGATGAAAATTAAAAACAAAATAGATCATAGAGTCCTGGGGGACACCTGCATTAATACAAAAAGATCTAAAAGAGTGGCCATTCAGGACAACTTGCATTTCACAATTTGATAAGAAAGACTGAATCAGTTCAAAAATTAATCCAGAAATACTGTAAGCTTTTAACTTGTGAAGATGACCAGTATCTAAACCCTGTCAAATGCTTTTGAGATGCCCAAAACAACAGCTCAAGTTTCACCATTCTTATCTAAAGCTTAATAGACAATTTCAGCAATAACCATTAACACATCAGCAGCTGACCTAGAGAAGAAAAAAACATCTTGCTTATCTGAAAGAAGGCCCTGCAATGATTGATGCTTAACCAGTTTAGTTGATTAGGTAGTTTTCTAAAAAGAGGTAGAAAGCTGATGAAAAGACAGTTCACCTGAGTTCTTGGAGACTGGAACTACAGAAGATGATTTTCAACAAGCAGGAAAGCAAGAGGCAGCAAGGCATTTATTATACAGTTTAGAGGAAACAGGAAGCTGTTTGGGAGTACATTTCTTAATGCCTATTACAGAGATACTATAATGTTCACATGCTTTGTGGGGATCCTGATGATACTTCAGGTGTGTCAAGAGTAAAAAGAATTTATAGGCAAAACATTCTGCTTTATCAGCAAAAAAATGTTAACACCTAAATTGAGTTAAGAGAGGAGGAATAGAAAATTTACTTTTATTTAATACACTATTACAGAGCAACCAGTAGTCATGAGAGCCAAAGTTGTTAGAATGAGACATCATATAGTCTCTATTAGTAAACAAAGACTTAGCTCCTTCAAAGGCATGTTTACAATTATGTGCAATCACAAATAGGTGTCTGTTGTGATCGGAACTGTCATGTTGGTACAGCAAGAAAAAGTGATCCCTGTGGGCTATAGTGGCTGAACAAGTATTACAGTAAATCACTGATCTGAAAGGTTGCTTTGCATGGCAAGTATTCAAGGATCACAGTAAGTTTGTAGTTGCAGCAGAGGAAGCCAATAAGAACATTAGTTTTAAGGCTCCAAATTCAACACTCAGGATTGTGCCATGGGACAAAAGCCTAGACAGTTAAACTCCATTGAAAGCACCAACTGAGCAATAAAAAGAACACGATGAAGATATCTCTTGACATGGACAGCAGAATGAGAACAATTTACTTGCGTAGATTTAATAAAGGGCTTATTTTGAAAATTCCTGGAGTTTACTTAGATTGACAGACCCCTGAAGAAGACCAGAATGCACAATGGCCCAAATGTTGTGATAAGTCCAACTGTAAATAATATAAGTATTCAGAGTATGATTCTCTGGTCATTAATAAACAGTGTGAAATAAAGAATAGCCTCTTAGTGAAAGCCTGTCTTTCTGTAACAGTTGCTGAATTGCATTAGCTTTGAGAATTAAAAATAATCTCCAAAATTTCAGATATCCTTTGAGTCATTATTTGAATGAAAAATTCTTTCTACTTGAAAAATCTGATAATGGAAGATGGCGGACTAGAATAACTAATGATTGAACAATGTCCATTTGATATAATAAAAAAAAAAAACATTTAACAAGATTTCAGATTTTTAACAACTAATTAAAAAAAAAATCCTCCTCACAAAATCATGAGCTGGAGTCTTTACTGAAAGAGGCTCCATGTGGAAACCAAAAGGTTGATTGCCCAGTGAATACTGCATTATTATTATTATTATTATTATTTGTCCTGAGACTGCTTTAAAAAAGACGAAAAGTAGACTTACATTTGGATGTGCAGTTAGTGTAATTGTTATTAGCTTATAAAATGGAATTGCCAGGAGGAGTTCAAATTCTGGCCGATTCTGATTTTTTCACTTCATACTAAGGAAAATGTATGAATCTACCTTCACTTAGCTATGGGCTAAACAGTAGGATAGAGTGAACAGTCTTGTTTTTGGTGGCAACCAGTCTAGCATCAGGAAAACTGAATTTGAAACCAGACTGGAGATGAATGACCTCCATCAGGCTTTCTTAGCTTAGACACTTATCGCTACATGTGTCCCTACAACCCAAAATTGGATTATGAGTCTTGTGACATTACAAAAATACATTTATTGTCTGTCAAAATCTGGTTTGATCTCAGATACTTAGTTAATGATACTCATTATTAATACTTTATTTAGAAAAAGGAAAACTTACAAACCTAGTATTTTGAGGGTATTTATAATAAGGTATGATACACAGCTGGTATAACTCATACCTTGTACTATGTAACCTGCATTAATTTCCATTGCTTTGATCTCATCTGATCTCAAATCACCATTACCTGCATTTCAAATTTTATCAGATTTGATGAACAAGCCGACTTGATGCATTGCATAACAATTTTAGTAAGTAAAGTACTATTTAACTGAAAAAATTTTAATTATTTCATCCCAAGCAAGGGAATAACGGGACTAGGATGCAATGGGTTAATGAGTGTTAGAGAATATAAGAAAAATAAATTACTAAGGAGAGAAAACAACAAAAGAATAAGAATTAAGCAGACAGAAGATTGACATTGCATTTAAATTTTTGAAGCTTAAAGTTGACAGGAAAGCAAGAAGCTGGGGATGTTACTAAAGCCAAGATGCCAGGTCAGGATTAATAACGTTGCAGGTTCTTTGGATTTTATCAAGAATCTCTAAATATATGGCAGGAGCACCAGACCAAATGTAGCAGCAATATTCAAAGCAAAGTCAGTAGACTTATAAATATGTAAGCGCCTGCTATATATTTAGAGATTCTTGATAAAATCCAAAGAAGTATCAGCAATATTATTGATCCTGACCTGGAATCTCAGCTTCAGTCACTTTCAGCTGGATGAAGTTATGTTGCAACCGGTCTGTCAGTTGGATGTGACTCGATAGGACTTTCTGGATAATCCATGCACTGCCTTCCACCATATATATATATATATATATATATATATATATATATATATATATATATATGCACATTCCATTGAATAGGACAGACAAGGTGCTTTGATTTAGTTTTTTTATACAATTTCTCATGGGATCTAATAATTTTTTTGTTTTCAAATGATAAATTATATAAAAACTGTCAGAATGTTCTTTTTATGGTTAAATATGCTGCCTAAGAGGTGAATTATTATTTTTAACTATAAGGTTAGAGGTTTTAAATTTTTTATAATTAATAATTAATCTAACTTTTTTGCTATTTTCAACTGGTGTTGTGCATTTTTTTTATAATGTTCTTAATTCTACTTTTGTCTTGTTCATAATTTTCGTTCATTTGACTTTTATAAAAAGTATTAATGTTATTGTTTATGTTTCTATTCTCGTTGTTGCTCTTAACAACCTTAGAAAACACCTAATATGGAAATCCAACAATTAGGAAATCCAACAATTAGGAAATCCATTATTAATAAGCATTTGTTTTACATTGTTTAATTTTTTAAAGAGAAGTGTGCCTGAATTCTCATGTGTTCTCTTGTGAAATTTTTTAATAACACCTATTTTATATCTAAGAGAGCATTGATTAGAGAAATTAAAATGACAAGTCTTTACTAGTTGTTTATTTTATAAACAGAAGTTTTAAAAGTATTATTACTAAAATCAACGAGAATGTCTAAGAAAGGAAGTTTATTTTTTCACTAATATATAATTTCACCCCATGCAAGGCAGTAAAGCCACTAAGACACAAGGAGTTACTGACTGTGAAAAAAAGAGAAACATTATTAAGGAGCAAGAACAATAGAAGAAGAGTAATGAAAGACAGTAGATAGTGATTGACATTGCATTTAAATTTTTGAAAATCAACGGAACCAGAAAAGTTCCATAAGTGAGAAGTGCAAGAAAAGAAATAGTTAGCATAAAACTTATGTTTACATCTAGCCAATTCAACTGTAAATTGATGAGATCTTGTTGCTAATCTAGTACTGCACTTAAATTCGTAAAGTTGTGGTACCATGGTGAAGAGTTCATCTGAATAATTACCATGAAAGTATTGATAGAAAAAGCACAAGGAATCTACATTAAGACAGTCATGTACACAATGTTACATCACTTAATCAGTCTTATTGTTTTCAGAGTAACAGAAGTTAGTAGCTTTGGTAGTAGCTTTGCAATGGGGTCCAATGCACATTCAAACTATCATAAAGAATTGATCAAGCCAGAAAAACATTTTCCTTATTCAGAGTTGAAACTTTCTTGGATGATAAACAAGTTGAAAATTTCTTTGGATGATAAACAATGTTCTTTCAATTTCTTTAATTTCAAGTTTTGTTGAATTTGCATCCATTATTTTTTTTTTTTTAATTTATTTATAATCATCATAGAATGATGATGAAAGACTGACAATTGTGGTTATCAGCTATGGACCTGCACAAGCCATAGTGCATGATAATTTGAAGTACCATAAAGTTTGTGCATGTTAGTCAGCTAAAAAAGCAAGTGGTACAGACATGGCTTTGTGAACAATGGTAAAGCTTCTTTTCAGAAAGGATGAAGAAGCTCAAACGATACCAGAAGTGTACCACCATGAAGAGGGGCCAATGTCATAGAGCAACATATGTATTTGTTCTTAATGAGTGGAAATAAAGGTGTTGTATGAAAACTGTCTTTACTTTTTGATTTACTCTCACAGAAATCAATCTTAATATATAAAAATGGGATAATTAAATCATAATATCTCCCATATATATATATATATATATATATATATATATATATATAGTCCTCACCATATACCAAACTGTAATTCTTAACTGTATACTCCATGAAAAGTATTTCTTTTTAACATTATTGTTTGTTAAATACAAGTTTGAAGATCCACTCAAGGTGGTAGAGGGTCACTGAATGAGATTGTTTTATGGATGTAAGAGGAAGAAAGAAATGTAGATCTTGAGGATATGTAGGATAGATAACAGTGGGACACTAGACCCGAAAGGGTTAAAATTCTAATGATCAGGTAGGTATCTTCTCAGGAAGTTTCACAAAATAACATTTCTGAGGAAGAAACTGAGTGGAACTTCTTCCTTAGCAAAAAGAACATGAATGAAATGAGGATGATTTGACCATGTGCACATGACATGGCAGGTCTTAGTTGTAAGGATCTGAACTGGTGTAATTAAGGAGTGTAGCTCATTAAAATATTTTCCATGGAAATAGCAATAGAATAGTGGGAGACTTGTAATGTTTCACTTATTGTTGTAGAGTGGATAATAATCACTCCAAAAAGTTATGTAGACATTTTGAACTCAGTTCAGGCTAAAAAAAATAAAAAAATAAAAAAAAGTGGACAGCTCCAGACCAGATATACCAGCAATACTCCATTTTTAGTTTAATCTCTTTTAAAGATAGAGCATGGCAGGTGAAATCAGATACTTTCTGGAGCTATATAAGAAGCCAACCAATTAAGCAAGACAATAAAGCCACTAAGATGCAAGGGGTTACTGAGTGTGGAAGACTGAGAGAAGAACATTATTAAGGGGAGAGAACAATAAAAGAAGAGGAATGCATGCAACAGAAGATAAGTGACATTGCATCTAAACTTTTGAAGATCAAAGTTGACTGAAAAGCAAGAGGCCAGAAGAGAATTCCACAAACAAGAAGTGTGAGAGAAGAAACTGTTATCATAGAACTTATGGTTACATCTAGTAATTTCAACTGTAAAATGAGGAGACCTAGCTGCCAATCTAGTACTGGGGTTAAATACCCAAAGTCATAGGGCCAAAGAAAAACTTGGAATGAAGTGATAAGAGCTTGACAAATAGAAAAATTTGAACATTAGTTTGCTCAGAATGGCAGTTTCATCTATTTAAAATCATAAAAATAATTTTTAGCATCAAGTGTAAAAAAAAAAAAAAAAAACTTTCACTTGGATGATCAAAAATTGACTAAAACAGTTTTTTTTTTTGGCCTGGGTAGAAAATTTTAACCTCATTAAAAGTTTTTTTGAAGTCCCCGTGAACTTAAATTATAGAATATCTTTTCCATGGATACAAAACGTGAAAAACTATTGGATAAAAATCTACTTTTTAACATACAAAATGCTAACCACAAGATAATTTTTTCTTGGCATCATAATTAAAACTGCCAACTGTCATTTTTATGATCTTGCTATCAAGGCTACAACCATAAATATTTTTTGCAGTTTTTTTTTATACAAATAACTGGTACCTGGTGTCTAAGACAGGAATTCAATATCATACTAGCAACTAAAAATGATTTTTTATGGCAAAAATTTATTGAAAATATAACACAAACAAATTATTTGAAAAAAATTTTTATTGCCTGAGTTGGCATTTAAAGATTTAATATTTGACCTCTGGCATCCAACATGGTAAATTCTATAATTCTGTATAAATATAATGTAAGGATGGTGTGGTATGTTTTATGACAACCTGGCCTTAAAATACACCAGACCAACAAAAACAATCAGTTTTAAAAAAAATAAAAAAATAATGCTTGTTTTAATGAAGAAAACATTAAATATGTATTAGTCTTAAAAACTTGAAAATAAAGATTAAACAGTATTGGACATTCCAATTATGTCTATAAAATTCAACAACTGACAAACAGATAACAAACCAAATTTTCAGATTTGTTATTTATTGTACCAACTAATTGTACAAAGTCAACTGACATTATTTCAAGAAGTCTGGAAAATTCTTAAATTTTTGGTTTAGGTTTAATGAATCCTTTAAACATTTTTTTAATTTATTAAGAGAATCTTAATTTTTGTTAGATATTTTAGAATCAGTATATTTGTAATACTTTATTTTTCACAGCATTTTTAACTTAAAAAAGTAAAAAAAGATATAACACAATTGCAGACAGACACACACACACACATTAACCCAATTTTATTTCCTCTTAAATTAAAAAGGAAACATTTAAACTTAAACTTACAGTACTAAACTAAATACTTTGGAAAGTTCACAATCAGTAATTTATCAATCTAGCAAACAATATTTCATGATTATTTACATGTGGACTATTATCCTCAACTTTGTTGTTGTTATCACAATGTTTCAGCCATTGTGCCCTCTATCATTAGGTGTATGTTGATTCAAGTAACCTACATAGAATTCTGAACTGAACAATTTCTTTAAAACTACAGGGCTAGGACTGTTTTTATTCCACTGTAATAGTGATTATCATAAAAAGATTTGATGTCATAGCAAACTTTCCAAAGAAAAAGTTATAATTTTGTCTCGCATTTCTCACATGTCAAAAATGGAGATAATGTTTGAAATATTATGTTGAAGGGAAATTTTCTCACTGAAGATAACCGACTTTTTATAAATTGTATCTTTTAAACCCCTTAACTTCAGTTTTAAATAATTTTATACATTTTCCTTGAATATGTGAGAGCATTTTCATTTTACTAAATATCTTTTATTAATACAGTGTTCCTTTAGGATGTAAATGATCACAGCTCTTCACAGCTTTCTTTGCTTTATCATCTGTCAATTGTCATGCATTCTTGGGAAAGATAGATGAGTGGTTCCCTGTTGCTTTTTCAAAGGTCTGAATTCAAAGTTTTTCTTCAATTGGCTGCCACCCAAGGCTTCAGAGTCTAATTTACCTTACAATTAACTCATAGCTGACGAAAGAGTTGTATGCATGCTTTTCTCAAGGGTATTAGTGTGAAAGTGAGCACAACAAACTACAACAGAATTTGAACTTGGCTCACCAATTCCATTATCCATGCTCTTACGCTAACTGTACATTCACTAAATATTTAAGTTCATTGAAACTAAACAACAGCAGACTAGTAGATGAAAGGTTCTGTCTTTGGTGCCAATTCATAAAACAAAGAATGTGAAAAGGTGATTTGAAATAGAAGCTATGTATATTCGAGCGAGACTTATTAAAATCAAATTCATTAATTGAAGTAAAAATTTCTGGTCTTTGCATTGAGCTATTGAAGTGCAATAAAAAAAAATTCCCATCATCCACAATTAATAACAGAAAATATTCTTATTTTCATGATTCTGAATGTGATATAAATTTTAATCTTACTCCTTTTATTAATCTTACACCTTTTTTAATGACCTTTTTGTTTAAAACTAGATTTCACTTTAATTATAACAAAGTAACTTCTAAATGGTACAAATGGAAATCTGATTATACCATAGATAAGACCTTACCAAACATAACAGATACAAAACAATGTGGCTTATTAATACTCATAAAATATATGCTATCCATCTTGTATAAATTTGAACTTACATATCTCACATATGTATGCATGCATAAGCTCCTCCTCCTCCCCACATACACACACATGCAGAGAGAGCAATAAATAGAAATAAACTGTACCCTTTCAAATATTAAGCCCAATGATCTGAATAATTCAAGACCGGTTTTTTCTACATTACATACCTGATGCTAAATAGACCAAACTAAAGTGAAGAAACACTTTCTTCCCCACACCCCACCATACATAGTTTATTTTAACAATTCTTTTTTAAAAGGGGAAGGTACCAGTAAAACTCTTTGAACTCCTTCACAATCTCAGATAAGAAAAAAAAAATCCAAAAGCCTGTTAAGCATAACAAAAAGCAACAAGTGAACAAAGAAGAATTTATATTTTGGGCTATAATTTCAAAACTTGTGACATTTCAGTAATCCTGAACAAATGTGTAGGCATTTTTTTTTTCATAAGTATTTTTGTTTTGTTTTGTTTTTGACAAAAGCAACTCATTTGTTTAAAAATTCATATCATGGGAATTAGAAAATGCATAGCTTTTCATTAACTATAAAAGATGAGTGTCATCTAAAAATGAATGTTATTTAAAACAAATATCTAACAAAGAAATTATGAATATAATATGTTAATTAAATGTAAGTTAGAAAAAAATGAAGAGAACTCAGGTATGCATATAATCAAAATGCGAATGAAGATAAGAATGCACCCCCCACCACCAAAAAAGAAGCTGCAGCTGAAGAATACAAACAGTTCCAATTAGTTCATTGAATTAAAATCTTATCAAATCAAGCTAGTTTTCAAGGTATCAGTTTCTTGCACTTTGAATTGTATAAAATGAAAACAGTGGATCAAGACAAGTAAAATAGCAATATATAATCCTGATTATCAAAAAACAAAACAGTTATACAGTGGTATTTTTTTTTTCTATTTTTTATGTTTGACATTTCTCGTTTAGTCTTCATTGGTACAATTTTATAAATCTTGTATTTAAATTATATAATGACAAATACTCTTTGTCCATCACAAAATAATCTTGAATACAAACGAAAATACTAACATTTATATAATTTTGTAGGATACTCCAGCTTTGATCAAGTTTGGACATACATGTAATATGAAATTTGATAAATTTCTGAATGTTTACATTTTCAGCTATTTTAAAGAAATGAGAGTTAAGACAACAAAAAATGTTTTTACAAAATGGATGGCAAACTTGGATCTTCATGCCCACCAAAAAAAAAAAAAAGTTTCAAAAGCACAGTTCTCTCCTTGACACTGCAATAATTTTAACTACCTTCACTCTTTGGCAATGTTTATCATTTTAAAAAGCAATGATTAAAATTGTAATAAAACCTAAAGATAAGATGAAAGTGAATTTATACATTTTTTTTGTTCTTGAGAATTCACAACAAAAATAATAAACATTATTTATTAGAACATTTATCTACACTATTTACTTATTATATTGTTTATTAGAATGGTTGGCAAAACATCAGTTAATTGCCAATTGATTCAAACTTTATAAAATGGTAAATATTAAGGATTTTGTTGTAGTTGGTTCACATATTTTAATAATTTTGTAAATGTTTATAAATTTATAAATAAAAAATTGTTTTCACATTTATTTCTTTTTGAATTAGAAAATGATAAATATTGCATTAGTTTTAATTGTATTAGTTTTAGAATGTCATAAATATAAAATTATTCTTGTAAATAAACAAATTAATAAATAAATAGTGATTAATATTTTTGTTGCAAATTCTCAAGAACAAAAAAAAAAAAAAAAAAAAAAAAAAAAAATGTGCAAGTTCACTTTTATATGTTTAGGTTTTATTACAATTATAAGCATCACTTTAAAACAATAAACATTGCCAAGGAGTGAAAGTAGTTAAAATTATTACAGTGTCATGTAAAAAAAACATTCTTTTGTCACACTGTTTTTTTTTGTTTTTTTTTTTACTTTGTTTTTGCAGTTCCAAAAAAAGTCCAAGTTTGCCAAACAGATTTTGGAAAGGTTTCAGCATCATTTTTGTACATATTCCATAGTAATCTCATGTTTTACCAATTTTGTTTTTATGCTGTTTTTATGTACACAGGGGTCATTTCCTTTGTTTTTCATTGGTAAGAAAGAAGATCCAGTCAGACAGCTTCATCCCAAGAGCCACTGCTTTGTGAAACAGATTCCTAACTCTTCAAGTGTAGGGACAACTGTTATCTATCCTACATATCCTCATAATCTACACTTCTTACCTCCTCCTCCTCTTTCAGTTACCCTTTATGTTATGTCACACTCAGGCCTTGTTTTCTGTGAACAATAGCATGAAAAAAACATTTATCTTGAATCAATCATATCTAGTTTGTAAATTTCAGAGGTAATATATAAACCAACTCATATTTTATAAAATATTTATGTCTCCGAATACGTACAATGAGGTTTTTTTCTTACTATTGTTATAGTCATTCTCTTCTTTAGACATGTCTGCATTTGTTTGTTGGGTCCTTCAAATAAAAACACGTTTGTCAGTTTTATTCTCTTCAACTGAACCTTAGGATATAGTTTACAATTTGTATGCATCAAATTACTAAGGGACTTTTTTGTATTGACCTTCACATACGCTTAAAAGTATATTATATTAGCACTAGGATGGCCGAGATGTCGTTTTCGACACCTTCAAATTTTCAACAAATTACTATGGAATAACTAGTTTTGGTTCGATGCTGAGGCTTATGGACAATTATTGAATTTTAGCAAAGATGCTTAACAGACTTGATTCTTTAAAAAATATTCAGTAGAATAGCTGATATTTGAGGTTTTACCTTGAATGGCCGAGGTGTCGTTTTTGACACCTAGGCTATTTATAGGGAAAATGCATTGAACAATTTCTCACAAGCAATAATACTTGTGTTTATGTCCCCTATCTATTTATCTATCTATACACACACACACACACATATATATATATATATATATATATATAAAAATCACTTTCTTTCAGTATGAGGTATACTAATATTGTGAATTTCTTTTCAGACTTGTTATTCCTGACTTGAATATATTAAAGATGGCTGCTTCATGGTGTAATGTAAATAAAGATGTCAAAGGAGCTGGCCATCCTAGTGTTAAAAAAGATAGCTTTCTATCTAAACATTTCTGTAAGTGTGAACATTCTTGCATCAGTAAGCCAACTATTTCATTTTTAGTCATTTGCATTATGTAACAGAGAAAGAGAAAATTATTGAAAGAGAGGCAGTAAGACAATATCAGTGTACTTAAGTTTTGTATTGTATTGTATTGTATTTAACAGAACAAAATTTGTTGTAAATTCACCTTTGTCTGTTTCCCCTACTCACCTTACATCAATAGAACAAAACAGCTCATATTGTTAACACAATGAATATTCACCAGACATTTATATATAATACAAAAAAATTATGTTTACAACAATAGCGGTAATATGAAATTTGCATAAAAGGTTTTAAAAGCATATTTTAATAAATATTTTGGCAAAAATTGGAACTTTGCACCTGCTAAAAAAAAAAAAAAAGTGCCAAAAGGACATTTTTTCAATTGACTCCACTATTTTTAATTAACTTCGTTTTTCAGCAATGTTTATTATCTTAAAAAGGAATTAATGTTTATTATCTTAAAAAGCAATTATTAGAAATGTACTAAAATCTAAATATATGAAAGTGAATTTATATATTTTCTTTGTTCTTGAGAATCGACAACAAAAATAAAAATTATTTCTTTATTAAATTCTTTATTTACACTATTTATTATATTATTTATTGGAATGGTTGGCAAAACATTGGCTAAGTGCCAAATGATTCAAATTTTATAAAATGGTTAATAATAAGAATTTCTTTATAGTTGGTTCACACATTTTAATAAATTTGTAAAAAATTTGCTTTCATATTTATTTCTTTATAAATTGGTAAATGATAAATATTGCATTAGTTTAGTGTATTAGTTTTTAAAATCTTGTAAATATAAAATTATTCTTGTAACTAAACAAATGCTGTTTAATATTTTTGTTGTAAATGTTCAATAACAAAAAATGTATAAATTCACTTTCATCAGAGGTTTAGTTTTTATGACAATTCTAATCAATGCTTTTTAAAATAACAAACATTGCTGAGTAGTGAAGGTGGTTAAATGGTGGGATTATGATACAGTTTTTTTTTTTCTTTGCAGGTATGACAGTCCAATGTTTTTAATATTTATTCTGTGTTATTTATTTTTAATTCAAATTTTTAACAGTTACAAAGAAGCAATTCTTCTGTTTACAAAGTTTTATTTTCAAATTTATTGTATTAGGTTGGTGCAAAAATAATTTCGTTTTCTCCCATAGTAACATATGTTAAAAAACGAAATTATTTTTGCACCAACCTAATATTTTTAAAGAAAGAATTTATATCTGCCTTGTCAAAATTCAGTCCTACATTAGAAAACCTACAACATTCAGAAGAAGCACTGTTGTACTTTGCCATTTCACATTACTGTAAATTAGTGAAATGGAGCCCAAAAGAAATTTTATGGTATTACCAGTGTAACCTGGATATAAGAGAGTTGTCGGGACCGGAGAAGAAGTCTCTTATATCCAGGTTTCTCTTATATCTGGGTTTGGTCTATTTTGTTTAGGTAAGTATGGCTCTAATTTGGGACAAGAGAAAATCTCTCTTATATCCGGGTTACACTGTATTTAAATAAGTCAAAATAATGTTTAATTAGAATTAGACTCTCTTAGAACTGTACAGAATTATTTAAACAAGTGAAAAAATATTAAGTTTGCTGAATTAATTTATATTATTATTATTAAAACATTAGAAAATTATTTAAATATTTCTGTTATTGTCAGCTCTATACAGCTATATTCAGAGTAGGAAATTCAAGTGGACTTAGTATAATGACAAAAAGAACTATGGAAAATAGATGTCTTGCTGAAAATGTATATACAGAATTTTTAGCAAGGTAACAGAACTTCTATGACAACTTTTCGCTGCTTACAGGACAAGTATTCAGCTAGTCAAAAAGTCTCTCCTTTCTGTTTAGAATGTAGGGGTTTAGTAAAGAGGGGGAAATTAATAATACAGACCAAATCCAAAGATTGTCGATTTTCTTTATCTTTCAATGTGAAATAAAACTAAGCCGAGTTTAGAATAAGTGGGATTGATTGTGAATTGGTTGGGTTCAAGTGTGATAAGTGATTAACCACCTGACTTTTGGTTATCCATTACAGGTGAACTTACCTGGGACAGCTTCCTTTACATTCACAGCCATGTATGTATCAATCGCATCATTCCTGTTGGCATTCTCAATGTTTGCCCCCTTCACCACCGTCACAAGCTTTACTCGGATGAATCCAACACCCGACATTTTGTGAATGAGAAGATGTTGGCGGACTTGTGCTAGTTGGTGCTTCTTTCGGTGGCGAAGCTAGAAAGAGAAAAGGAAAAAAAATAAGAATTCAAAAATGAAAGAAAATACAGCAGCAGGAGCAGGACCAGAGAGCAGTTATGAGCAAAAGAGAAAGGTTGGATACTGTTTTGAGAGAGAAAGAAGTCGGATACCAGAGAGATAGAGAGAAACATAAGGGAGGACATTGGTGTCTCTGTCTCTCCCTCACACACAAATAAAAATGATGACATTGACTCCACACACAGAGAGACAAAATGAAGGTGAGGACAAGAATCCACACACACACACACACACACACAGGGATGGAATAAGCATGAGGACATTCGCACAAAACACACAGATGAAATGACAGCAAGAACCTTGGCTTCCCACACAGAGAGATGTAACAAGAGTGGAGATGTTGGCTACACACTCAGAGAGACAGAACAGGAGCCAAGATGTTAGTTCCATACACAAATGGAACAAGACCAAGGAATTTGGATCCACATGCAGATGGAATGTAAATGAGAATGTTGGTTCCACACAGAGAGATGGAATAAAAGTGAGGATGTTGGCTCCACAAACAGATGTAATGAAAGCAAGAATGTTGGCTCCAGACAGAGAAAGTGGCAGGAAAGTCAAAGTGAGAGCAAGGATGTTGGCTCCAGGCTGAGTTATCTTCAGGATAGGAAAACCAAGATAGAGCCAGCATAGCAAGAACAAGTGATAGTTGGCTCATAAAGAGAACAAATTGGAAAGAAGACATCTGGTTAGAGAATGGATTAAGAGATTTGGAGAATTGGGGTGAGAGGTAGGGAGAGCTTTATCTTATTTTTACTCATATTTATTTCTTGGCAGCTTAAAGATGACTACCTTTTTCTTTCAAATAAGAAATCAGATGAGATTCTTTAATCCATTGGTTCTTTGAAACATTTCCAATCATTGCTACCATTCTACTTTGCTCTACCTTAAGTCTCACTACCTTTGTTTTAAATGTAAAAATTGTTTACTATTGCCTTCTACCATATATATAAAGAATCTTGAAGACAAGCATTCATCAAAATTCTAGTGTATATAAGCACAAAACGTGTCAGATTTCAGGTTATAAAAGAGCAACAAGATAGTCACCAAGTTGGAGAGTAATATAACCAAAGTGTCTCATAATCCAAGTATCAAATGTTTATATTAAGAATACACTAAGAGCCAGTTCCAGTGAAAGAGCCTTGTCCCTCACTCCATGGAATCTATGATACACCTTCCCATTTATGATGGTTGGGGGGGGGGGCTCCCACCCTACATAATCTCAATTTTCATACAGTTGTATTCATATAATAGTCTGTTTTTAAAAACACACATACATATATATATTTTAAGATATTTTTTAAGTTATTAAAAAGTAGACTGTTTATACAGCACCTCAAAAATTTGATGACAGTTTTTCAATTGGCAGCCAAACAGATCATTTTTATTTAGATAAATGGAACCAAGATGCAAGGCAGTAACTTGCAATGCTAGGCTAGACTAGTTTGTTTTCAGACAGCAAAGTTACATTAATGGGAATAAGTAGTTAGTTTCCTGTCGAGATACACAATGAAAAGTATTCCCTTGGAATCTATCTGTATATAATAGAAAAAAACCCCCAAAATATCACTTTGAATACATTGATTTGTTTTTTTCTCAGCTTATCAACCATTTGCAGGTTATTTAAAGCCAGAATATATTTTTAGATTGTAAAATAATAATTTACTGATACAAATCCTACTAATTAACCCATAGCTTTGAAGAGAAGGTTGATTCACACCTTTACTAAGGGTATTTGCATGTAAGTGAATATAACGAACTTGACTGGAATTTGAACTCGGCTCTCCAATCTCAAGCTGTTATCCATTACACCACCCACATATCAAAGCATACAGCACCTGGTATTTACAAGCAGTCACCATCTAGATAATAACCAGACTATGTAAAATATGATATATAAATCTATATATCAAGCTAACAACAGGTAACTGAATGACAAAGATCGAAAAAAAAAAAGACATATTTTGGCATCAAGAAATGCAGAAGATATAGGAAAACTTAACTTTAATAATAAAGGCAATAAAAATAAAGTTGAGATTTTTTTTTTTTTTTTAAGAAATATGATTTTTTTATAGAAGTCATATTATTTAATCCATATCTGGAGAGAAAAGGTGAATTAATACCTTTCCTAAAGGTATTTGTGCATAAGTGAATATAACAAACCCAACTGGGATTGAAACTCTGCCCTCTGATTTCTCATTGCAAGCCATTATCCATTACACCATCTGCACATCCACCCTTACAGCACCTGGCATTCCCAAGAAGTCACCTATCTATGTACTGACCAGGCTCAACATTGCTTAACTTCAGTGATCAATCAAGAACCAGCGTTTCAATGTGATATGTCTGTAAGCCTTAAATTTACTAAAAATCCATTATTTAAATCACTTATCTACTGAGATATGAAGTTCAAGATAATACAATTTGTAATTTAAAATGGAATCACAAATTTTTTTTCTGAGTATTCAGGTCAAATTTGTCATTTTTCTTTTTTTAAATCAGTTCAAAATTAAATGGTACAATAGAGAAGATGGTTTTGACATTTTCAATTTCACAGATTCAGTGTAGGATTAAACTTTTTTTTTTTTTAAAGTACGTACTTGATCTGATAGAAGAATTCTTTTAAAAATTTAATCCAGAACCCAATATTGATATATCGTGAGGATAATCTTTTAATCCTATAAACAAAGAATTTGTAAAAATGAGAAAAGTAGGTCATCTCAGGCATTTTATTTTGAATGAAATTTAAATTTTATAAATTATCAAACTACATAATATATATAGAACAACTAAAACTATGCACAATGATTTATAATGATCAAAACCGAGTCTTAGAATTGGGGAAAAAAAATAAATAAATAAAAATCACATACAATAATAAAAGCATGAATTCTATTTTATAAAATGTTTTTCATGATTTCAATAAAGTCCATTCTGTTAAAAAATATGATTTAGAGATATAAGTTTTGTTTGATGTGCAAATGAAACAGTCAAGTGCTGAAACACTATTCAAATTCTATTTCTTTCTTACAACATAAGTACTGTTGTATTAAACAGTTTTATTATGAAATATATGAAAATTGTATTTGAAATATATCCACACAGATGTTTGCATAATGCAAAGCACAAAGTTTGCAGTTTTTGTGCTATGTATTGATACAACAGACAAAACTTTATATCTGTTATAGACTTTGAAAAGAAAATATCATTAAAAGAGTTTGTTTTAATATAATCTTTTCTTAAATTATGTTCTATTTTATTGATCAAAATCATTCAAATTATCTTCAATATTTTATCTTGCAATCAAACTGTTTTATTAATTGGAAGATAATTTTTCTAGTCATATAATAATTATTTTGGATTGTTTATTTTTTTGGGGGGATATCTTGTACTTAGCTTCAATGGTGAACAACATTTTATATGTATTCTTATCTATACTTTTACTTTTACATCATGTGAAAATAATTGATAATAAACAGGTTTTACTTTTTTACTAACAATGTGCTGCATCTATAGGAAAAAAGCAAAATTGAAAAAAGTTACTTTACATTACCCCAATTTACTTAACTTTTAAGATCATTATAAATATCCATCAATAAAATTATCTCAAACTCAGAGAATATCAAGTTAAAAGACAAATTAACAAACAGATTCTACACTGTGATCTCACTGGAGGTTTTTTTTTTTTTTTTTTTTAAATCACACTTTGCATATAAGAATCTTTTCACTAGGTTAAAAGTGGTTTTAACAATAGAAAAATATCAAAGAAGCATGATAACATTGGAATTTCTGGGACAAATGGTTATTATCTACACTATTTATATGCTGACTATTGTCCTCATTTTTGTTGTTATCACAACATTTTGGCTGTTGTACCTACTGGACTTGATCAGTCCCACAGGACAATAGCCTAGTATATAAAAGTATTGCTTAGTGAATTTAGTGACATGGTAATTGTTAGTTCATTCCCTGGGATGGGCAGTGTGTACTTGGACCAAGTGGAAACAGTGTGAGCAATAATTGAAAACTACCGAGATAATAAAAAAAAAAAAAAAAGAAATACACAAGATATCCCTAGATGTAAGCAGTGGAACAAAAACAATCTACCCTCATAGATTAAATAATAGGTTCAGTTTCGAATTCCCTGTAGGTTGCCAGGATCAACATACACCTGATGAAGGCAAGAGAGCACAATGACTGAAACATTGTGATAACAACAACAACAACAAAAATGAGGACAATACTTCACATAAAAATAATGAATAACACTACTTAGATCTAGGTATATGGCAATATCACACTAAAACACCAATTCTCATCCAATCACCGAAGTTAAGCAATGTCAGTACCTAGATGGGTGACCACTGGCGACTACCAGTTGCTGTAAGCTTGGATATGCAGGTGGTGTAAAGGCTTGGAATGTGAAATTGACAAGCTGAGTTTGAATTCTAATCAGGTTCATTATATTCACTTACAAATAACATTGGGAAAGGTATTAATCCACCTCTTCTCCACCAAACTATGGATTAAAATAGTAAGATGTGTATCAGAAAATTATTATCTCAAAAAAATCCTTACAATCACAAAATATGTTTCTGCTTTAAATGACATAAAAAAATCAGGCTTGATAAACCTAATTTTAAACAACATTAAATAATTTGTTATTGTTTAATATCCTTGGCAAATTTGTTGATCATTGTTTTTTTATGAGCATAACATCACATACTAAAGCTGTGACAAAGTTTTCAGCTATGTTACAAATAAACCAATCCCTTGATACCAACTTAATTCAGTTAACATATAAACCATATAGAATGTGAGTATGTTAAAGAAATTATTTGCAATCCACTAATTTTGGTAATTTGATGCCATAGAGTAGAGGCTGTGAAACATATCTAAGATAAGGGAAGCTAAAAACATTTTCAGAATTTGTAGGAAGTAAGTAAATACTCAAAACAAGTCAAGCCCCAAAACTCACAACTATAATTCGACTATTATCTTTGGTACAAGGCTAATAAAATGTTAAACATTTTCAAAATGCAAGTAAATTCTATTTGATTATTATTAGGTTGGTGCAAAAATAATGTCGTTTTCTCACATATGTTACTATGTGAGAAAACGACATTATTTTTGCACCAACCTAATACAATCAGTTTTAAAAACTATTTTGTTCTTGTTAACAAGTTTTAATTACCATAATAATGGTCACATGATTTTTTTTTACACAGCCTGATTAGCCACAGAAATAAAGTAAAATTTTAAAAATGAAAACTAATTGTGATATTAGTATATACGATAGTTATTATAATTAATAATAAAGATATATAAAAAAAAGGTTAAAAAAGTTCTCAGAATATCAATTGCTAATGAAATTATTGTATGTAAGTTTTCTATGTCATCCAGAAATTAAAAACATTAGTCTATGAAATTTGTT
The DNA here is from genome assembly GCA_963932145.1 of Acanthosepion lycidas. Classification (NCBI taxonomy): domain Eukaryota; kingdom Metazoa; phylum Mollusca; class Cephalopoda; order Sepiida; family Sepiidae; genus Acanthosepion; species Acanthosepion lycidas. The sequence continues at coordinate 104,528,759 of OZ010574.1, read as the reverse complement.
TAATCCCCTTGAGAAGTGAAGTTCATAGACAATAATTCCATCAAAGGGAACATGTAGGTCATTTGTCTTTTTTCTGTAATAAAATACTTATCAGAAGATCCCAAGTCACACCATATATAACTTTTCACCTAATCATAGCAAAAGTGAGGTGAGACGGAAGTATTAAAATGTATTTTTGATAAGCCAAGACTGCTAACAATTCTTTCAAGGTGCTTCAAGAATAAAACACCTAGTTAATAGATGGGTGGATGTATGTGCATAGCAGGGGAAGACATGACAGTAATCCAATTAAATAAGAGACAAAATATAGGAAAACCATGTTAAATGGAGTGGGGGAATGGAGAATAATTGGCCTATCAAGAACTGTTTATTTTTATCCTGTACTGATACTGTCCTGTTTACAAGTAAAGGGACTCTAGAGGGTGCAGATGGGTAAATTGTCATCATTTTATATTTTTAATTTCACACATGCATGTTGTTAGTTTTTAATTTTGTTGACTGCATAGTATAGTAGAGTTAGTTGGCCAGTGTCTGTGAAAAAAAGAGCACCATGACACAATTCACTCTACCAGAAATTTGGAAACAGCATACTGTACTGTTTGGCATTCAAGCCAGAAGTTCCAAGAAAAACATTTCAGATTGTTTTGGTGTCAATCTAAGCACAATGCAAAGGATTCAGAAACAGATGGATGAGTCTAATGGTGATTACAAAGGTATTTGGAGAGATCACTAGTGATGGTGACATTATGCTTCCATTCATCTTCCCATAGGGCCTCAGACCCAACATGTAGGCCTACATCAAGTTTTCTTGAGGAGGTAGTGCTGCCCTGGGTCAAGAGGGTGGCTGCTGGATGATCCTATCTCTGTACCATGCCACACAAGCAGGAGAACTCAGCCATGGCTGTCAGACAATTTCCGCGACCATATCACTCCTTACGTCTAGCCACCTAAATCCTCAGACTGCAACCCCCTTGATTATTTATTATGTATGGAGCATGGTTGACCAAGAGACCAACAAAACTCCTTATAACACCAAAGATGAACTGAAGACAAGGATTATGGCAGCATTCACCAACTTAAACAAGGAAACCATCCAGAAGAGTTGCAGGGGATTCCAAAGTCATCTGGAGGCCGTGGTTAAACCCAATGGCAATTTTATTGAATAAATTTACTCTTTAGTATTTCAAGATATTTTTGTTTAATTTTGGTAAATATATCTATTTTTCTATAATTTAGATGATAATCTATCTATCTTATAAAACAGAAACACTATTAAGGAGCAAGAACAACAGAAGAAGAGGAATCAGGAAGACAGTAGATAATGATTGATATTGCATTTAAATTTTTGAAGATCATAGTTAGACTGGAAGTGAAGAACAAGCTGCTATCAAGGTTTTAACTCATATCCTCAATTCTTGGTAGCCTGTCTTGCCATGACAGCATCTTCCCAGTTAGGCCACAAGAGTAGTTATTTCCTATCCAGCCTATTTTATAGTCTTAGAACAGCCTAAAAAAAACTCAACAGAAATAAATACTAGTCAAAAATAAATAAGGCTTCATCTAAGAAATTCAAATATAGCAGTTATCTCCCTTGAACATATGATAATGGAAGCTATTTGGCAAAGTCTTTGAAGCTTTAATCAATGCCAAAGTGGTTAAGCACTTTACATTCCATGATCTGCTCTCCGACAAGCAATATGGTTTCTGCGTTGCCTGTTCTACAGATGTGCTTATGGCCATAACTGAAATTGTTTACCAAGCACTTCATAATAATGGAGAAGATTGTGCTGTGGTTCTAGATATCTCCAAAGCATTTGATAGGGTTTGGCATGCCAGCCTTATTCACAAGCTTCAGGGCTATGGAATTTCAGGTTGACTGTTGACTTAATACAATCATTTCTGTCAAACCGTGTACTGAAGGTCATTCTCAACGGATTCTCCTCCAGCTCCTATCCCACAAACGCAGGCTCTATCCTAGGCCCTACTCCATTCGTTATCTTCATTAACAATCTTCCTGATGTCATAGGTTCCCAAGTAGACATCTATGCAGATGACACTACTACTTACTCCTGCCTCAAAAACAAATCTAGTGTCGCTGACAAAATTAACCTGGCCGTTTGTCTCGAAAGGGACCTCCAACCAGTTGTGGACTGGGGCAGGAATTGGCTGGTTAACTTTAATGCCTCAAAAACAAAACTGCTCTCTATTACTCACCACAGAGAACCATCCCTGCCTCCCATTAGAATGTCTGACGCTCGACTCCATGAGAGCATCTCTTTGCGACTGCTCGGTCTCACATTGTCTGCTGACCTGAGATGGAACAAATACATTGAGTCAATAGCTTTGTCCACCGCAAGGAAAGTTGGAACTATGCCGCACCAGGAAATTTTTATTGCCAAAGTCGATCCTTCAAATCTACAAATCAACCATTTGCCCTTGTACAGAGTATTGCTGCCATATATGATCTGGAGCCCCTTCTGTTTGTCTCAAGGTTCTTGATAAAATCCAGAGATGGATATGCAATGTAATTGGCCCTGATCTGGCATCTCGTCTGCAGTTGCTCTCACAGACATGCTGTTGCCTCCCTCTGTCTTTTTTACAAATACTCTCATGTATTTCTAAGCGTTCAACTAGGCTTGCATGTCGCTCTCACCCTTTCACTGTAAAAACTGTTAAATGTAGCAGTCTCTTCTACTCCAATAGCTTCATGTCTCACACTTTTCACCTGTGGAACTCCCTCCCCATTTTTTGTTTTCCTGCTAGCTATAATCACTGACTATTCAAATGCAATGTCAATCAACATCTCCAGATGCCTTGATCTATCCCCTATCCTTCTCTTCATCCTTTCCTCTATCACTCCTCTTTGCTCTCACTCCAACTCTCTGTAACCCTTTGTGTGCTTCCCGTCTTGCTTGGGGTGAAAAGCTTAAAAAAAGAAAATAAAAAAATTATGATGAAACAAAATACTAGTTGAAAATAAATAATACTGAATTTTCATCTCTAAAAGTTGAACACTATTTGGGAAATATAAAGTAAATATAAGATCTGGTTAAAAATAGTGCAGACTACAGAAAGAAAAAATATATAGACACTTATTCTTCTTGTTTTGTAAATAAGTGTTTATATCAGACTAGCAGCATGGCCCGGTGTTGCCCATGCTTGATTCAAAAATCATACTCATACAGCAATCACTATCACTTGACTTAAAATATTTTTGCCAAGTTGCTTGGTGGAAGAAATCGACTGTGTTTATGTCGGCTCCAGTTAGCATCGTAGTTGGTTGGCAATATCTTTTGGTTAATGACTAAAAATTAACTTCCGCATTTTGACTGTACACATGGGTTTCATTTGGACACCATGTGTATTTAAAGTAGTTTCCGGTTATTATTTTTAGTTAGGAGGAGGACTTGTGTATGTTTATGTTTCATTTGTTTTACTTTTTGTGTATTGTTCTCTGAAAAAAAAAAAAAAAAAAACCCACTGAGTCACCGGAAATTAACAGCATTTGTTGTTTTTGGACATTTGAGTAGCTGACAGTAACTTCTGGTCGGGTGCAATACCCTTACTTGTGCTTTCAAATTGATTTCATGCAAAAACAATTGTATTTTTCCAATTTTGGGTGTTGTCAGAACCACTGCCGGGTAATTTTACGTAGTCCTGTGAAGTTTTGTTGAAATTGATTGAAAAATGTAGGAAATACGATCCCATATATAAACGAACAGACACACACACACAATCTGCATTTTATAATAAGTAAGATTCTTTTAATCACTGAACATTTTTCTTTTTTTACAAAAAGCCAACCAAACAGTTTTCTTAAACACAAAGGTAAATATCTACTGCTTACATTAAAATTTAGAAGCAATATAAAACAAGTATCAATTACTTAGGCAAAGAGTCAAAGTTTGTTTATCTTTTGTTTTAATAGCAATGACTTATCTTTTATGGCTATGTATATGTTGAATTTGAAAAACCTACCATTTTGCAATTAAATACTTATTTATATAAGCATGCAATAAATCATATACTGTATTTCTTTAGCATCTGAATTTATGCGATGAAATGTTATTTATAGTCTGACTAATGCTCTTTCTTGTTATCACAACTTGACTTTCACCGAATTTCAAACTGAACCCTTTATTTAATCTACAGAAAGGGGTTGCTTGTTTTTGTTCTACAATGTTGATAGATAAGTCATCTCTTTTTTTTTTTTTTTTTTAGTGCTGCTTAGTTATTGATAGATCTGTTCTTCCAGAGCCTGAATCTGTCCTATTCTCTAGATCATTGTTCTGTGGGACAATCCTGAATCTAGAAATATTGTCTGATTCACACTCCTTCCCAGTCTTTTCAACAGGAGTAGAAGTTCATCACTTGTTTCTTATTTAGGATTAAGGTTTCCAGTTCCTAAAGACTACTTCAACTCCATACTCTTAATGTCTCCACCTGAAATTTTATTCAGTAATTAAATCTTGACCTTTTCATATCTAGAATTAGCTATCTTTCCTGTTATTTTGCTCTCTCTTATGCTAATACAACTTCATGCAGTAACTCTACCTTGAGTGGCCCTTACTTAGATAAACAATATTATAAAAAATTTTTAAAAAAAGAAGTCTTAATGTTTTTATTACCTGATAGTGCAGTCATGCTGTTATATTTGAAGAAAGTACAATAGACGAAACATTGTGAGAATAATAATGAAAATGAGGACATTAGTCCTACTGTAAATAATGCAAAAATATTTTGTTTTATATCTTTGCATTGTTAGTTCAAATCAAAGTTGTTTTTTTTTTGTTTTGTTTTTTTTTTTTTACTTTTTGAATTCTAAACAAATAAACAATATCAGAGTCTGTCTATATTTCTGAGATGAGGTATTATGTACATTATTTACATTATTTGGACTATTGTCCTCATCTTTGTCGCCATATTTATCACAACATTTCAGCCGTTGTACGCTCCAGCCTTCTTCAGGTGGTTGGAATGTTGAACTGAACCCTTTATTTCGCTCACTGGGGTAGACTGTTCTAGTTCCACATGCCATGTTTGATGGATGTCAGCTATCAGTTATCTCCTGTTAATTTTCCCTCTGGAAGTACACATGGCACAGTGGATAAAGGCGTTGGTTAGATCCAGTTACAAAACACAAAAGAGTGTTAGTTCAATACCCGGTTAAGGCAGTGGAGAACTTTCAACCACCTGAAGAAGGCTGGAGCGTACAACGGCTGAAACGTTGTGATAAATATGGCGACAAAGATGAGGACAATAGTCCGAATAATGTAAATAACGTAAATAAACAATATTTTCTGAAATTTCAATTCTTTATCACTTAGTCATCCTATAAACAAAATATAACCCGTTCTAATCCTGGCAAGCCACAGAGATTAAAACAGCTCACAATCTTCAGTATTGTCAAAGAAAAATTGTACATTTGTTTTTAATAATGGATAATTGAAGAAGTAGGAATCTATTTCTTTTAAATGCCATGTCTCTAAGATTTAAGTGTTCATTTCTCTTTATAGTGTTTTTCTTTAATATCTTTTATATCTCTGAATGAAGACAACTTCTTGGGAAAGATAGGAATCTATTTTAAATACTGAATAAACATGTTTCATTAAAACCATATCTTTATTGTAGTTCAAAGCTTGCAGGCTCAACAAGAAATGCATTTCTTGAAGTAAATATTTTCCTTAATTAGTTTCCCTCTTTAACCTATATATAATGAGGACATTCACTCTACAAAATAATGGATAAAAATGGAGCAAGTTCATTCTAACTGCCTGCAGTAATTTGTGCATTTATGTTTAGTGGGCAGTTGGCTGCAATTAGTGAGTTATGTAATTTTCCTGTCAGTTTGTATATACATATGAGAGGGTGCTGAAAAGATTTTGAAAAATCTGATATCACACTGAATTTCTGGTATTGAAGAGTTTTCATTGTCTATATTATTTACCGTTGGAGCGGAGAAAATTAAATGGCTCATTTGTGAATTGAGTGGTATAATGAATTGCAAGTTCAACCTCTGGGCTGGATAGTATAGGCTAAGTAGAATCAGGGAAAGCAAAAACTGAGCAGTACAAAAGAGAACAATATGAGATATCCCTAGACATGAACAGTGAAACAAGAACAATCTACCTCTAGATTAAATAAAGAGTTCAGTTTAAAAATCCCTGCAGGTTACAGAGATCAACAGACACGTGAAGACTGGAAAATACAATGAACAAAATGTGATAATAATAGCAAAGGTAAAACTGATTAGTTTAACTGAATGTAAATTAAAAAAAATCTGATGCTTGGTCATCAGCTCAAATTTTAGGATGTAAGTAGCCACTACTGCAAGGGGAACATAATAATAATTACATAGTTCCATATCACTTGACAACTTGGGTAACCCAACCAAAGTGGGAAGCTACCATAAAGCACGCAACTAGCTAGAGTCAGAAGCATAGGATTTATGATCAACAACATAACTTGCAGAGAGTGGACAACAAAAAATAACAAAGAGGCATTTGTACCAAATCCAGAGCCATATTTCAATATATACATAGACAGACGTCAGTATGTAGTCCCGTTAAGTTTCCGTATCCTAACAAAAGTACCAAACGACAACTTTAAAATAATACAGCCAATGGCTGCAAAATAGGCAGAACCATGCAAATACAAAAATACATACACATGTCCTGTAGAAGTAGTGAATAGGATAGAAAACACAGGACCAATTACAGGGGAAAAAAAAAGACATGAGTGTAAGAATGATAGACCTACACGACTGGAGAGAAATGTCAAATGCTAGCATCCTCTATATATATGCATGTGAAATAAAGATGCTAATCCTTCAAAATGAGGACATACAATTATAACCACTTTTTTCTAAGCAGAAGTTAATTATATCATATATTGTTCTGTTTCTAAGACACATATTGAGTTTGCATACTTTGTCACCAGTAAAGCTATGAAATTTGAGACAACTGTATAAACATGTCCCAAGTCAAGGCCACAATTGATATCCACTACTTTTTACAATTATTCTTTGTTTTGCTCAAAACCAAATTGGGAAAAATATCAACTAAGTCCTTTGACAATAAACCCACATACACTTTCAACAGCAGCAGCAGTAGCTGGGAGTAATATAATGATTTACAAAGACTTCCTAAAATCAGCTACTGAAATTGGTACTTTGAAACCAAATACTAAATTTTGTCTCATTGTTAAATGAAGGCATTTAAAATAAATATATTATAATATGTTTGTGATACACATGGAAATATAATTATCAATAGTGAAAATATATTTATCATAATTCATAGTTCATTTTCAGTAAACAAGCCAAAACCATACACATTCAACTTACTCTGTAAATAACATATTTTAATGGCAGTCTGTGCTAATATTATGATTTTCATTATTGAAACTATTTTATGTCCCAGTGATCCCAAGAGCAAAGCTATCTGGAGTTCCAATTCCTGTAGGGGCCACCAATGATGATAAGGTCAAGAAGGGGGAACTAGACTGAACAAGACCAATCCTCAAAGACCCCCAACAGTGAAATAGGCAAAGATCTCAATGGCCAAACTGGTAGAAGAGTTGGTTAGTGTAACCAAGGCAGATGTTGACATACCAAGTATCCAACAGCCAGATGCAACCAGGTTTGCCAGATTTCACCTGTCTCAGTCCCTTTTAAGCTACAAGGGAGACACTTCTGTCCAAGTGTGTAGACTTCTCCATAACACAGAATTGTCTACCAAAATCAAATTCACATGAAATGCCTTGTCAAACTCTCTTTGGCATTGCTTTCTACCACTCTTTAACTTCATGCTTAGGCTAGGCCTTTGAAGCCATCTCCACCACTGCCACCAGGAGGGAGAAAAGGAAAAAAGAGAGAGAATGACAATCCCAATTATCAGACGCAAGTGATTTCCAATAACTATACACTGCCAAAATCAATATTATACCACAATAAAAAAAATATGGACAGAAAAGGGCCATAATAATAACAATAATGATGATGATAATAACTTTGACATAACAATGGGTAGCTATGGTGGCACAATGGTATGCAAACTCATAGGCATATACATAACCAATAAATTAACAATTATTAACAAAAATGATATTTAGGTCTATACAGGAATGACAACCTATTAATTCTAAGAAACTGCAATGGCAGAACTACAGAAAAAACTAATCAAACAAGAAATAATAAAAACCTTCAAAATCTAATAAAAAATCAATTCAAACAAATGCAACAAAAAAAAAAGAAATATAATTTGTTTCAACTGCCCCCACAACAATACCACAATAAAAACAAAAGTAGGAAAAATATATTTCAAAATAATTAAACACTTGCCTAAAAACAGCAAATTATCAAAAATTATCAACAAAAATACAAACAAATTAGTTATAGCTGCATGGATAACAGAGAGAAAATAACTAAGCAAAATAAAAAAAATACTCAACAAAATCAATAACAATTACAACAATAATATGCAGCAAAATAACACCATTAAATGTAACTGAAGAAACAAAGAAAATTGCTCACTTAACAACAAGTACCTAACCAATAGCAATAACTTTGTATATTAACACACGCAAAAAAAATTTACATAGTCACCACAGAAAAAATCTTTTAAAGACAGATATTATAACAACAAAATGTCATTCAAAAGAAAAAAACAAATGAACAAACAATACAACCCTATCAAAATACATATGGAGTCAAAAAGAAATCAATATCCCGACCAAAAATCAAATCAGAAATTATAAAAAGAGCAGCCCCATACAGTATTAACAGTAAAAATTAAAACTTATGCTTAGAGGAAAAAATTAGCCGTAATCAGTTTTACAAACCAAAATAAACACTTAAACAAGAAAACTGAAATAATGGGCAAATGTAGGCATATAAATAAATACTTACTT
>OZ010574.1:104474849-104517349 GCA_963932145.1 Acanthosepion lycidas | reverse complement strand
GGGTGTAAATTTTTCATTTAAAATCTGACCAGTGGATTTCAACATACTTAGTCTGGGGTTTGGAGATAGGGGTCTTGAAACGTATTGATTATAGATAACAACACCCTAGTATTAAAATATTTTAAATAAGCTAGAGTATTCCATGACTAACTTTCTTCACAAATATACAAAGTACTCAAATCTCATATCCTATCTTAATAAAGACTTCCAGTTGAATCCATTACATTCACTTACATGCTCATACCCTCTGGAAAGGTATGAATCCTCTTCATCTCCCTCCAGCTTTAGGTAAATAGTAGGACAGACTGGGTTCTATAGCTTTGGATGACAACTGGTCTACCGCAGAAAGAAATGGCAACCTACTGCGAGTAAAAAATCTGCCTTGTCAGTCATGTATCAAAAGATACATGATCGCCTAAGCATGTATCATGCCTGGCACACTGACTGAAACATTTTAAATATCAAGGGTCACAAACTTATATCCATACAACTGAATATGTTAGCGCTATCACAAATAGGAAGCACGATGGAGATAGCAGCTCGGATTGAAAACTTGAAGAGCCAAGTTCGAATTCCAGTCAAATCCATTACATTCACATGCTAATACCCTTAGGTAAGGTATGAATCCTCTTCTCCACCTAGCTATAGGCAAATAGCAGGACAAACCGGGTTCTATAACCTTGGATGGCAACTGGTATACTGCAGAAAGAAATGGCAACCTACTGCAGGAAAAAAATCTGCCTAGTCATTCATGTATCAAAAGATACGTGATCACCTAAGCATGTATCATGCATGGCACACACCTGAACTGGTATTTTAATGGCTTCTGGTTACTCTTGATGTACTGTTAGTAAAAATACTGATGTGTCATACTGATCCTTTTATCCATACTCATATCCTATTGCTCGGCCAGTATCTTCAGATTTGCATCTTAGTCCCCACTGTACAAACACTGGGTAGTGTTAAAAAGAAAGATCAATAAACATTTTGTCATTTCAAACAGCATTTTCAAGTGAATGTGAGATTTGTTAAGAGTTTGTTACCAATTTGGCTATATAAGATTATATTCATATTTCCAATGTGACTATATGACCAGTGTGTTTGGATGTATTAGAATTTCTTAGGTGAACCATGATACTACTATAATTAGTTGACTAATCTTTCCTTTTTAATTATTTTGGTGTCTCTCGCTTCACTGACATCAAGATGATCAAATTTCAACTCAAAATTGATTGTGCTACATTTATTAGAAAAGCTATTAAGTTTAAAGATTAGTTATGAAAATGACGTCAAAGGACCACACATTTTTCTCTTTTACTGTTACATCAGGGTTGTTACCAGACAGAAAGGGAAATTAACCCTTGCGGCAAAGATGTCCATTTCAATTTCATTTCAAATTGTATTTGAAAAATAATTCTATTACCAAATAATTTCCAAAAAGCCCAATAAAATTTTATAATTATCTGAATTTTTTTAAGGTTTAAAAAATAATTATTTTTTTTATTTCAATTCAATGACAAATCTAAAAAAATTTTTGATAAAACTGAGAAAAATAATTCTATAATTAAATAATTACAGAAAAATCCAATAAAATCTCATAATTATCTGATTTTTTCTCTAAGGTTTAGGAAAAACTTTTTTGTCACCAACTTTATGATTTTATTGCTCAGCACCGGGCAGAGGTTGTCTAGACTGAGTTGCAGGAAAATTCCAATATATCATTACAAATATAGTCAAATTATGTGTGTACTTGTGTCGATATTAAATAGAACAAGCAAGTCACTTACACATATACATTGCATATGTCTCATGCAGACAGTTTTTCTTTTACAATATAGATTGCAAAGCCATTATTCCGTAACTTAAGTAAGTAGCATAGAACAGAAATAAAGAATAAGCCAATGTTCTTTTATTCTTGCAAAATATGAACAGGTTACAAATATATAAATAAGTTTTATCGTATTAGTCCATACTAGTCAATGCTACTACAACTGACAGAAAAGACAAACTCGGTATACACAATTATGAGTCCTGTAAACTCTGAGGGCCTTAGGGGCACCACATGTACAGCAGCTGTAACAGCTGTGGTGTGTCATGGGTAAGATCACTTGACAAAGCTCAAGCCTCTCCAGGCTGGTTTGAATTCAGAGTTTTCCTTCCCCTAGACTGGCTGCCAAACAAGGTTACAGGGCCCAATCTGTCTTGCTATTTACCCATAGCTGGGGGAGAAAAGATGGATTTATACCTTTCCCAAAGGTATTTTGGAATAAGTGAATGTAATGAACTTGGCTCTCCAATATCTCATTCCATTACACCAACTCACATCCACAAATATAAATCAAAATTAAAAGAAGTATGTCTTACTTGACATTAAGTAATTTTAAATACTTTTGCAAAAATAGAGTTATAATTGATTCAAATAATTGAAATAAGTTTAAAGGAATTTTTCTGTATGCAAAATAAAACATCTATACAGTAAAAATGGATTTCATGTCTTGGTCAATTAAATTTTGTGTCAATTCATGAGATATTTCACATATAATAGACTCCAGTTTCTGAAGCTATTCTCTTGTCAAAAATACAAGTACCAATTTAGATCAGTCATATCAGTAGAAATTTTTCCATTCATAAAATAAGTGTGCCAGTTTAAATAAACATTTTGCCAGGAATATTTATGTAACTTTAATAAATATGGATTAAAATAATTGTGCCATGTAGAAAATTATTTGAAAAATAAGTGTACCTAACCAAATAAGCACCGTACCAGGTGGCGAAGAGATTGAAGAAAATAATTTCATCATTCTGGCACTTATATTTGATACTAAAAGAGTTGAAAAATGGAACAATCATATTAAATAAACCCTCAAAAAATTCCCATGTCCGATGTACCAAAGATCAACAAAATTGAAAGCAAGCTTTACCAAGGTATTTTATACTAAAACAGGATTTTCAACCAAAATTTTGCATAATTTTCATTCATGTCTCTTAAAATAGATTGTGCTAAGTTATTTTTATTTAGTGTGTGTGTGGGGGGGGTAAATAGGTAACATTAATACTTGTAACTTAGTTGCTCCTAATCCTTCCCATCATGCCTTGAGCCCACTCTAATGAAACTTATCCATGTAGAGAGTGATTCAATCTTTACCTTAAAATGTGTCAAGACCTCAATTTCAAAAGGAGTGCAAATTTCACCTGCTCAGAAAATAAGAATATTATATCGCAAGTTATAGAAAATATATTTATGCATTTTTTAAAATATTTAATCTGAGTAATTAAAACAGTACTAAAACTATTTGATATTAAACAAATATTCAAAGATATTTCAGTATAGAAATAAAACTAGCATTTCTCTATGTTATATTAAAATACAATAGAATTTCAGTGTAAACAATATTTTTTCTATAATTTGTACTTGTGCTTCTTAACTATGGATTTTACAAACTGTTTTACCATTGACCCATTCCTACATAGCATCACTATTGACACATACACTCATGGGTTCACAATGACCCATGCCCCCACTACTGACCCATGACATTACTATTAACCCATTTCTACATCTTTATCTCATTGCATCACTAATGACCCAGGCCCTCATTACATTACTATTAATCCATGCTCTCATGGATTTCCTATTAACCTATATCTTCATCCTAGCATCAGTTTAAAGTAATGCTTTCTTTTATTTTCCATATCTAAACTATAATTTTGGAAAGTGAAAATATGACAACAATATGTTGGAAAATTTCCAGGTTTTTATCTAAAATCAAAATATGAACTTTAAGCAAAATAGTTATAATATATGGAAAAAAGGTAAAAATAGGTTAAAATGCTTTCAACAATTTCCTTATACCTGAACCAAATGATGTTTTCCCTTACAAACTGTCTCTGAATTTGTTGACTCATTTGAATCCCAAACTGAATGTGTGTCATCCACACTGCACATGAAGTAATAAATGGCAAGAGAGTAGGTTTTTTTTTTTTTTTTTTTTTTTTAAGTACATTGCGGCCTTTGTTAATTCACTTGACAAAAAATACACAAAACCTGAAGTATCTTAAATAAAACCAAGTTTTCACAAACTACAATGATAAAGATATTAGAATAAATTTTACAAGAGTTTTGCTATTGGATAAATACATGGACTGAGAAGAGATTAAAAGATAATCATATTGCAAAGATAATCCCCAGAATCTGACATCTTAAATGAAATGGAGATCAAAATGTCAATTGTAAGATCTGTAATCATCAAAATACCACAAATTTATTTCATCAAACAAAAACACAAAACTACTAAAACTTAACACAAGATGAGCAGAATCTTGTAAAGCAAGTGTTTAACATCTAAAACAGAGCAACAATAGTCATGGGAAAGTTCAAAAGACTTATCTTCGGACCAACTCCAAGTTTTGGAAATAGGTCACTTGTCAGGGTTCAATAAATCTACTGAATTCATTAACATATATATATATATATATATATATATATATATATATATATGCAGAGGCATGGTGGAGAGCCGAGTTCGAATTCCAGTCAAATCCATTACATTTGCTTACATGCTAATACCCTTGGGAAAGGTATGAATCATCTTCTCCCCCCAGCTATGGGTAATAAATAGCAGGACAGACCGGGTCCTATAGTCTTGGATGGCAACTGGTCTATCACAGAAAGAAATGGCAACATACAGTGGGAAAAAAAATCTGCCTCATTAGTCATGTATCGAAAGATACATGGTCCCCTAAGAATGTATCACACATGGCACATAACTGACTGATAAATATATATATATATATATATATATATATATATATATATCTCAGTGGTTATTCCAGAGAGCTGGGCTTGTCAGGCTTAGCCTGAGTGAGTCAACATTTAAGTATATCTATTTCAAAGCAACAAAAATCTTTTATAGTGCATCATTTTTATTCTTGATTTCAGCTGGATCAAAAATTGTTTTAACCCTGTGCCTCAAAATTGAACAAAATACATTTCATTGGTATTAATCATAATAAATAAATAAATAGATAGATATGAGCCCTATCAGGCTGGAGACATACTTCATAGGCAATGTATTTCATGCTTTAATTTCATAAATAATCTTTTAAAAATCTTTAATAACTTGTATGCCCCATTTTTCAAAGAACACATTTTTATTTCAACTTATTGTTTCCAAATATCCATTTTAAATAATTTATTTCATACAGTATAAGTTTTTTTAGCTGATTGCATCAATTGAAAAATGGCAAATTAAATTTAGCCTGACTTTAAGTCAGTGTAAATCAAAGAAAGTGTCAGCCTTAACTCATCAACTGGAGGGTTGGGATGAGGAGTGTGAATGGGCAGTGTTGAGGAAATATGATATCAGTCAACTATTCCTATCTCTATCATCAGTGACTTGATAACCTGGCTATAAAACAATAAAAAATGAAAAGAGGGTAATAAACAGATAAACATATCAAGGACTTTGTCCAGACTTTTTTTTTTTTTTTTTTTTTCCTTACAAACCTGGAATTTTTTTTTTTTTTTAAATAAATGTTTATTTTTATAGAATTATTACAATTAAAATAACAAAATGTATTTTTTTTTAATTTCAAGCAGAGATTTTAAAAAATTATATATTTTCGTTAGAGTGAAGGAATCATTTTAGCATCTAAGTTATACCAATAGTATATTTTGGTAAAGATTGTAATGAGCCCGACATACATTTATCACCTAGAGTCACCACTGAGATTATATATAAAAAATAAATGCGGATGTCAGTGTGTTACACTTTTTCAATATTTATCCTAGAGACTGTAGCCCAACATACTATTTTTGAATTCAGGCCAACTTTGAGCAAATTAAAAACATTCCGAACCCGATTCGAACCCGCAATCCTGAAATTTTGGATTCCCAAGTTTTCATTACTTCCATTGATTTTGGCGATTTTTTTTATATGATTTCTTAAAACAAATTTTTTGGTACAATAATTTTCATAATTTGAAAATAAATTTGAAAATAATCAAAATTAATTGCGAATCCAGCAAAAGTCACCCATGAAATAAAAATAATTGCTTGTACAGAAAGTAAGGACCTACATAGATCAAATTTTCTTTAAATAAAATGGTGGCAGAAGAATTATTGTTGAACTTTTAAAAGGTACACTTAGGTATTAAAGCAATACTTAAATGCAGTGATCAATTTTGAGTTCTTCTGTAGTTTATTGTTGCCTATCACATCTAATGCTCCCTACCAATTGTGATGAAGGATCAATCAAGAAGCCTCCACAGGAGCTAGCTTAAATGTCACTATATTGGGCAGCTTTTAAGCAAATATATATATATATATACATATATATATATATATATATATATATATATATATATATACACACACACACACACTCAAGCATGTTTGGTTGAATAATCTATTTATTTTTTATTTTACTCCTCTGAAATTCATGGATCAATTTATTAATGTTGTTATTAAATAATTAAGGAAGGCACCAACGTTTTCCTCATTTCTTTGATTTTCCCAAGTACTTTCAATCTCATCTTAGATTATCTTCAGGAGTGAATTGGTAAAACAAAAAATTAATGTAATTGATAGTTGTGAATTTTTTTGTAAATGCACATGAAATGCACTCTGTTAATTCAAAAATTAATGTTATCTAAGGGAGGTAACTTAATTTATATTTGTAAATTTAAAAAAAAATTAAAACTTATTTCAAAACATTGCTGTTATAATTGTAATTTTTTTTTTAAATATTACAATTTAGGTATTTTAAGACCTTGCTCTTATAGACATTTTAAAACATTGTTGCTATATTCATAATTAATCTTATTTAGTGTTGGTTGCATTTTTCTTATATGGAGGACTTCAAGATGAAACACCACAAGCTTCTCATTGCTTTATCACTATTTCCATGGAAAATGTGCAAACAAAATACATTCCATAGTTCCACTAGTTCTAACTTTCAAGGCACATTATAGTGACCCTTGGTGACATCTAAGTTCCACTGAAACAGCTTCTTCCCACTCCTTTGTGGAACCAACTCCCAAGAGGATACTTCCCCAATCACTACAGTCTTAACTTGTTAATAATTATCTTCCCCACATATTCCCATAAATTGTGTTTGTTACTCTGTAACCTTCTATCTTGAGTGGCTCTTGGGCCTTGTGCAGGGTAAACATTATTGTTAAAACAAAAAAAAAAAAAGGCTGAAGTGATTTAAAACATTCTAATCCTGTTTTGTAGTTAAGATAATTTTTTTTTTTAACTTGTATTCAATATCTAATATCAATGTTTATTAAAAGAGAATTATATATAAATGCCATGCCTCTTCAGGATGTAGGCAATCATGACCCTCGACATCTGGTCTTGTCGAGAGTTTGGTGTAAAAACTTTTCCTTCTCTTAAACTTAACTATTTAAAAAAAAAAAAAAAAAAAAAAAAATTTAAAATCTACCTGCCTTGAAATTAAAGTTTTCATTAAAAAAAAAAAAAAAAAAGTTGTCTCTCAACAGAAATTGAATGATTGTTAAAAATTGAATCTGTATTCAATTTTAAACTGAAAAACCACCTTCAACACAGGTATGCTTAACCATTAGGCTACAAGAAAGCATTACAACATAGCAAGGCTCACAAAAAATATTTTTAGTTTAGTTGCCACCCTTTGCTAGAGAGCCCAGTCTACCATACTATTTAACTTATAACGGTCGGGGAATGAAGAGAGGTTTCTTTCATGGGCATTAGTGTGAAAGTGAATGCAATGGACAAGGCTGAAATTTGAACTCTTACACTTACCAATTATATTTCCCATGCTGATGACCAGTGAACTAACTGTACTTCTTGATATAACAATACAAAAGCAAATGAATTTAGTTACCAAGTTTTAATTAATATATCAGATAAAATTTTGCAAATTTACCTAAAAAAAATAAAAAACACTGCTATTACTGCATACTCAATATTTTTGTATATATATTTGTTAAACTTTACAAAATTATTTTTGCAAATAAACAATCTAATAGTATTTAACATTTTTGTTGTCAATTTTCAAGAGAAAAAAATATACAAAACCCATTTTCATATGTTAGGGCTTTAGAAAATTTAAAAAAATAGGTTCTCAAAACAATACAGAGGGAGATTACAATAACCAGTGTCAATAGAAAAACTTTTTTTTACCCTATTTTTCTGCAAGCATGTTTGTTAAACTTTGCCAAATTTCAAACAAATTTATTACTTTTGTTATTCGTTTTCTTTGATAAAATATCTAAAGGATACTTTTTGAAGAACTAGAAATCCTTTAAGATAACACTAATCCTTAATCACAATTAGTTTACTGCTATTGGAAATATTCAAAGTTCTGAAAAGAACCACAAAATGTGAAAGGTGTGAGAAGGTGGAGGAGGTGGAGGAGAAAGGACATCAAAATGTTTTAACTTCCCAGTTGGTGTTGGTGGGAGGGAATACTGGAAAATTACCAAAAACTCTAATGGAACTCCATCTGGTTTGCTGCTTCTGCTATTTGTCTCAAGATTCTTGACAAAATTCAAAGAATAAGCAGTGTTATCAGTGCTGACCTGGCATCTTGGCTTTAGTCACTTTTTTACCACCATAACAGCTTCTCTGTGCCTTTTTTATAAATACTTTCATGGTAATTTTTCTGTTGAGCTTTCCTCTTTGATACCTTGACTTTATGAATTTAAGCGCAATGCTAGATTAACAGTTAGGTCTCATCATTTGATAGTTGACATTGTTAGATGCAACCATAAGTTCTATGCTAATGGTTTCTTTTCTTGCACTTTTCACTTGCAGGTGGTGTGGTTTAATGTTTAGTGAACTGGAATGAGAAATCAAGAAGCTGAGTTCAGATTGGAGTTGATTTTTTTTTTTACATTCATTTTCATACAAATGCTCTTGGGAAAGGTATCAATCCATCTCTTTCTTTAAATAGTAGGGAAGGCATGGCTCTTCAGCCTTAGTTGGCAACCAGTCTAGGGGAAGAACAATTATGAATTCCAAGCCATATTGGGTATGGAGCTAACAACTCTATCCCATGACAAACCTACTTGCCATGGAAACCACACCAACAGTGCCTAGTGTGTTGAGGCTGTGATCTTGCACACCTCAAATGTACAGGACTTGAAAGAAATATATTTGAAAAGAGCTAAGACATACTATCTGAATGCATGCATATATTCTTGCCTCTCAAATAAGCTGGGAGAGACTTTAAACTTCTAAAGATTAAATAAAGGGTATGATCCAAATAAACAGAGAAGGTGTACATTTTTTTAGAGAGAGAGAAATACTAAAAAATAATTAAAATGTATTTGTAAGTACATATAAAGCATGATGGCATGTGTTGAGATTTCTAAGGTAATAGAATGCACAACTAATATGTAATCAAGATCAATAAATATTAATTTTCTCCAACATGCATTGTTTGCAATCATAAAAAAAAAGGGGTAAGTTCAAATAAAGTCTAGGCATGGAGGTTTCATAATTTTCAAAATAACAATAAGTGTACCTCCCTGTTTATTCAAGCAGAAAAAGTACAGTAGTAATCTATTTATCTAGTTTCAGTCAAAGATCAGAAATAAAAAAAAATAAATAAATAAAAAAAACAAATAAAAAAATTTTATTTGATAATGATTCCACAGAACAAGGTTAGCAAAGAGAAGCCATGAAGTGGTTCCTTTGAAGGAAAAAAAAGTGAAAATTTTGAATTTAATAAAGAAAATGATTATATGTCAAAGTTTCTAAGACCTACAGTAAGAAAAATCTTTTATATGTTATGCAACTTTGATTATAGTACATTGTCATAACTGTTCTATAATTAGTTATTGTTGTTAATTGTAACATGGTGGAGTAACGCATGGAGACATGGTGGAGTAACGCATGGAGACATGGTGGAGTAACGCATGGAGACATGGTGGAGTAACGCATGGAGACATGGTGGAGTAACGCATGGAGACATGGTGGAGTAACGCATGGAGTCATGGTAGAGTAATGGATAGCAGCTCAGATTCAGGAATTGAAGAGTCGAATTCGAATTCCAGTCAAGATTGTTACAATAACTTATATGAAAATACCCTTGGGAAAGGTATGAATCCATCTTTTCTCCCCCCAGCCATGGGTAAAAAGCAAGACAGACTGTGTCCTATAGTCTTGGGTGGCAACCAGTCTAGAAGGAGGAGAAATCTGAATTCAACTCCCAACTATATGTTAAATAGCCTCACCAACACACAATTGACCAAATGTAGTGAGTACGGCTACACCCTTGAAGATATGGTCAACCAGTGAGGGGGTTCCTCCAACAGCAGTGATTAGGTCCTTGATTTGGATGTTAATTGAGCCTAAATTTTAAATTAAACTTCCATAGGTATGTGTGCATAAACCAGTTCCTCAACCAGGCTTTTCTGGTTAGGCAGCCAGCAGGATTAACATCAAGACTTGTCAAAGGATGTTAAAGAGTCACCAGCCATCTAACACAGAGATAGACTAAGCTCCATACTGCAGCCAGTGCAGTGATGGAACAACATATACATACATACATTATATATATATATATATATATATATATATATATATATTTGTTGGAAAGAGTGTTTCATCAACAACCACATGAGAGAGACTAAGGCAAGCCTTCAAGTTGGAGGACATCAGTTGTGGTTTAACCTGGAGAGGAAATGGCTCCACCAGGTCTACTTTACCCAAGACATGTTATGCATGAATTAATACCACTCAAGCTTTCAACCCAGATATGTAGAGGGAACTGGTTAGATGCTCAGTGACTCTACAACCACATCCAGTCATGTAACTGATGTGTAATATACCATACCCATGAACACTAATGGGTATGTCCTAATCCTCATAAATACATTGGGCAATATTGTAAGTCGGGGTAATATGCTGTTTAAATAGTCTACCACTAGTAGTAGTGAATATTGTATTTTGCTGATGTTATAAAGATTACCATTTCATTTCCCACCTCCATTTTGGTTATTCCTTATTCAATAACCCTTTCTAGGATACAACAATATGTATAGGAAAAAAAAAAGTATATATACAGTTCAGCAGTTGCCTGAAACCAAAAGCATTCACTAGGAGGAGGTTTTAGAACACTAGTCAAGTCTCAAGTGTCTTCTGGAATCTTAAATAATTTTAGAGAATTTTTTTTTTTTTGCTAGATTTATATGTCAATATAAAGTCTTAGAACAAGAAATCGACAAGCCAAGTTCGAATTCCAGTTGAGATCATTATATTCACTTTCGCACAAATAACCTTGAGAAAGGTATGAATCCATTTATTCTCACCATCAACCATGAGTCAACTATTAGGGCAACCAGTATAAGAGAAGGAGCAAAACCATATGTTCTTAGTAGGGCACATATTTGAACTTTAACTAAGGACAGCTCAAAATATTAGGTTGGTGCAAAAATAATGACGTAATAATGTTTTTTTGACATTAAAAAATACGTCAAAAAACGACATTATTACGTCATTATTTTTGCACCAGCCTAATAGTTACAGTATGAACCACAGGATGGCTCTGTAGATGTTAAAGAAACACAAATGTACCTGAATAGATGAGTATGTTTGGAAATGAGCAGCCATGCTGAAGATAATTTGCAGTGTGCCTTCAAGTCAAAACAGGTACAATGATGATGTTCAATACAAGTGATTCATGGCAGTTAAAAACAAAGAGGCAAGTGAAATTAAAATGAGATCTCTTTATTGATATTAACATCAAATGCAATATCCTTTTTACCTCTTTTCTAGTTGAAGTTCCATTTCAAGCAAGAGTGCAAGTTTTAATTTAAAGCATTCAAAACCACAAGCAGTCTGGCAATAACAGTCACCAAGTATGGAAAACAAACTGTCAAGGCTTCAATTTTGCCCTTATTTATATAATTATATCCTTGAAATTCTAAGGTAAATTAAACCAAAAGATATTTGCCAAAATGTGGTCAAAAACATGTGTCCAAACAACTTGTGGAATGACAAAAAGCCACTTGGGATAAAATTTTTCTCTTTGATTATTTCTGTTCAAATGTCAAATTTGTAATTTTAAATGTACTGATTATTACTGCTACCAACATAGGTCAAGCCAAATGACATTTTAAAATAAGGATTATTAATAGAATTACATATAAATGCCTGGCTTTCCATCAAAAATACTTTTACCATTATATCCTATTTGCATATATGTTAGTTTATTATTTGCTAAATTAAGATTACAAAGGATAAAATTTGCACTTAAAACTTAAGAATTTTGTTGGGATAAAAAAAGACAAGGTCAAATGTTTAATTGTTGGTGTTTATTTAAGATATGAACAAATATATAGACCATCATAGAAAAAAATATTTAAAATTTTACATATCAAAAAAAAAAAAAGCAACAATATAAATTTTAATACTACTAACAACTGTATAAAATACTGTTTATTTTAAAATTATATGAACATATTCCTAGTTTATTAGAAAATGAGAAAGTTCAAACTCTACACACTACCATAATTACCAGCCAGCTAGAATATAAATTATACATATATATATATATATATATATAAATTATACGCATACACGCATATATATATAAATTATACGCATACACGCATATATATATAAATTATACGCATACACGCATATATATATAAATTATATGCATACACGCATATATATATAAATTATATGCATACACGCATATATATAAATTATACGCATACACGCATATATATAAATTATACGCATACACGCATATATATATAAATTATACGCATACACGCATATATATAAATTATACATACATACATACACACATAAATTATATATATATATATAGTGTAACCCAGATATAAGAGAGATTTTCTCTGGTCCCAAATTAGAGCCATACTTACCTAAACAAAATAGACCAAACCCGGATATAAGAGACTTCTTATCCGGTCCCGACAACTCTCTTATATCCGGGTTACACTATATATATATATATATATATATATATATATATATATATATATATATAAATTATACATAAATATAATTGTAATATATTAGACATATAGTGCTGGTGTTAGTAAAACAGTGCTCGGTGTAATATAACAGAGCTATTGCATAATAGTCAGTTCATACTAAGCACCTGAAGTGAAGGATTATATAATGAATATATAAAAAATTAATAAATCTAATAATCAACTTTAATAAATGTTAATGTTAAAAAGATACTAGAAGTTGACAAGTAACATTCAACTTTTCTACATTTTAGCTTAATTCATTATTTTTGTTTTTGAGTCATTTCTTGTCACTGTTTTTCATTGCCACTATTCAGAGTCATTATGTTGAAAAGAGAATTGAAATTGAAGTGAAAAATACTTATCCAAATAAATAAATGATGATTGAAAATGTTATGACAAAAATTCAGTATTTAATGTTTCTATTAAATCATTTTATTTTACTTGAGCAAAAAGCAGATGCAACATTAATGTTCTAAACCAATTCTATAAGAATTAATGCTTTATTCAATCACATGATTTATGAATCACTTGGTCACAACTTGCCAAATACTAAAATTGATTCAGGTTTTGAATTTGTTTTCACTAATTTTGACATTGGTTATCTGTTTGAATTATTGCCCTACATAATTTGCAATTTCTTTGTCATAGATAAATTGGAAACTATTTTATTTTTTTTAATCAGTTTCATTTCAAGCAAGGCAGTACAGCCACTAGCAGAGACTGGGTTACAGGGTGTGAAGAAATTAGGAACAGAAACATTAGTAGTCAGGAGAAAGAAAATAAAGAGCAATCAGGAGGACAGTAGATAGTGATTGACATTGCATTTAAATTTTTGCAAATTAAAGTTGGTTCGAAAGCATGGAGCCAGGTGGGAGTTCTATAAGTGAGAAGTGCAAGATAAGAAACTTTTAACATTGAAGTTACGGTTACATCTAGCTAGCTCAATTGTAAATCAATGAGGTCTTGCCACCAGTCTAGTATTGCGCTGAAATTCATGCAGTCTAGGTACCATAGCAAAGAGCTCATCCAAACAATTACCATGAAAGTATTTATCAAAAGGGCACAGTGAGGCAACCTTATGGTGGTGGGCAAGTGACTGAAACTGAGCTGCCAGATTAGGACCAGTAATATTGCTGATTCTTCTTTGGATCTTATCAAGGAGCTCCAGGAAATAGCCAGGGCACCAGACCATATATGGCAGCAATAGGCAAATGATAGATTCCAGAAAGAAAAATTGTCTCGTCTGACACAGTGATCTGACTTTCCGGACTGAACCTTTTATATAATCTAAGGGGATAGACTGTTCTCGTTCCACTGCCCATGTATCAGGATACCTTGTCTAGTTCCTATTTTTAATACTGCTCATTTATTGCTCACTCTGTTTTACTGAGTCCATGTACATACTGTCAGGCCCAGGGATTGAACTCACAATTACTATATCACAAAACTCATGTCACACTCCTTCCTTGTCTTGAACAGGAGTAATGATTTATCCCTTGTTTTCTCTTTAGGATTAGGTTTCCAGTTCCTTCTCCTAAAGACTTCATTTTCTTTCACCTCCAGTAATCCCTTACATCTTAGTGGCATTATCACCTACTGGAGGCAAAGTAATTTAAAAAAACAAAAACAAAAACAAAAAACACTTCCCGCTAGGCTAATGTCATGTAGGATCCAGAGAGCACTGCTGAAATGCTGTAATAACAACAACAAAGATGAGGAGAACAGTCCGAATGTAAATATAAATAATGATAACTCATTCCAGAAATTCAAAACAAAATTAACAATAAGATTATATTAAAAATGTTTCCATGGTGACAAGTTTGACTTATTGCTATGACGCTGTATAGCTAGTATGGAAAAATTTACAAATTTTAAGATTTATATCACTTTCTGGGAGTCACTCATATCTTTGCAATAAGAAGACCAACATTCACAGGAAGTCTCCAAAATCACACACACCCTTATGCTAGCATTAATTAATTGAAGTGAATAAGATTCTAGTTGCATTCATATTAGCCTTTACAATGATAATGTTACATAGTTAAAGGCAAAACTTTTAGCAGATACCTACTTTAATTTATTTGGGTACAATATTTTCTTTGTGATATCTCATTATGAAGCACTATTTTTGTTCACCATATCAGATTTTAGTAAAAAAGCAAAAGTTAAGTCTTATAGAACAAAGAAACATGTGGTTTTTGAAGCCCATCACCCCCAACCCCCGAAATGACCAGTTAAGACCAATTTTGACTAGTGACCTGAGTGTCTGTACTTGGGTTCCCCACATTAAGCCCTGACCTTGTCACATCTCGCCTCAGTGGGAAGCAGGGTTGCCAGATTAGCTTTTTTGACGCCAAATTTCTGAAATCTGGCTTTTTTCATGTTGGTTTGGCGCCAAAGAATTGATTTAGCATCTTTGCCTTTTTCTTTACATGCTAAAATATATAATAAACAGTATATTACAGCTGCTATATACTACAATCTTTTTTTTTTTTAATCCTCAGTGATGCGCCTGAATTATGAGATTTTTCGGCCATTTTTATCATCATATCCTTAATCGAGAAGTGGGAAGGGCTCCCAGAAATTTATTGTAAAAAAATAAAAAAATAATGATTCTTTTTCAAACCTATGCCAGTTTCAGCTTCCAATCAAAAGGAAGAAATTTCTCTTTCATAATTCTTTCTTTAAACTAAATGGCCGATTTTTCTTGGTCTTTCACATGCTCGACCCTCTTCTTTCCGATGTTTTTCTTTTCTTTCATAAGTTAACTTAATATTTAAGTTCTCTAAATGAAAAAAAAAAAAAGTCTTCTTACGTATACACATAAAAAAAAAAATAATGAATAATTAAAACTAAAAGTAAAACGGTTATCATTAGAGTTAAAATGAGTTAGGTAAAAAAAACAAAAACTTTTCAATTAAGAAATTTTATGAAATTTATCTAAAAACGTTTATAAAGTTATTAAAATTCTAAAAAAAAAAAAAAAAAAAAAAGATTTTCCAGCGAATCAGACTTTTGTTTGACTATTGATTGCCAAATTAAATTACCGAATTTATTGCTTAAAAAAAATCACTACTGTAAGTCAGTGGTTTTATTTAAAAAAAAAAAAAAAAAAAAAAAACGCCTAAAAACCCACTATCATTAAGAAAAATAAATAAAATGATAAATCTCATGTTTAGTTTAATTTATTCGTTTTTTTTTTCTGGCTTTAAAAATTTTAATTTGGCTTTTTCCGCTTTTTATACCGTACGTATTTGGCTTTTTAGATAAAAAAAAAATTTAATCTGGCAACCATGGTGGGAAGCCTACGGGTAGATTCCAAATCCAAACAAAGAAATATTGTCTTGGCCACTAAAATTAATTTCAGCAGGTTAATGTGTTTGTGCTGGGTGGTAAATACCAAACAAGTGTTTGTATTTTTAAAGATTTCAAACTAAAAAAATAAAATAAAAACAGCTTGACTGCCATTTTTCAGACACGCGGTCCTGGATGTAGACAACTCGAGTGAATTAAAAAAAAAAAAAAAAAAAAAAAATCAATGAAATAAGCCTAATTGACTAAAAAATAGTGATGCAATCTCGTCACAATATTTTAACCAGTACACCTCAAACTTCATTGAACAATCGTATCACAGATAAGACTACCTTTTAGCAACAAAAATTTTCATTATGCCAAATAAATTGCTTGATAAAAAAAGGGGAAGGCGGGTCTAGCACAATAATAGGTGAGGTTATTTAAACTTTTAAAACTAAAAGTATTATAGTTGTTATTCTTAGGGTTTTTTTTTTTTTTTAAATACATTACTACTCATTTTTCGCCACTATAGTACTTTAAAGACTAAGTGTGTTTAACAAACTGTTTATCAATTCATTTATTTAGTCAACGGTTTTTTTTTTTTGTTTTTTTATTCAAGTCGTGACAGTGTGTCCGGTAAAAATGGTAATCAGGCCAAGAAAAACTTGTTCCATAGAAGAAAAATAAGAAATGGAGAATGAAATTAATTATAACAGCATGTTTGCCAAGAAGAAAATGTCTCCAATAACGTTGTGTGGAATAAACTACAAACAGTTCGAGTAAAATATGAACTGTTGAGCAGAAGTTAAAGCAAGCTTTTGAGTTTTGTTGAGTATGACTACCGGCAAACGAAATGCCGGTGCTACTGGCAATGAGAATGAAAGAAGGAAGCAGATACAGGAGGAGGTTAAGAAAAGGAACCTCCCAAAAACGTAGTTACTACTTTCATGAAGGAAGAAGAACCTGAAGAAAAGTGAAAAGCAATTATTTTTTATTTCCTTATAGTTTCTTTCTACTTGTTTTTATTTGTTAATTCACTAAGCTTTCTTTTTCTTCCCGTGAGTGTTTACCGCCTATGCATATTGATTGATCGAAGCATTTTTTTTTTTATTTTCCCCTTTCTTCCTCTACAACAACGATAAAGAAAAAAGTGACAAAAAAAAAATTAAAAAAAAATAAAAAAAATAAAGAGGATTTTTTTTTTCTCCCTACTTCCACGTTTTTTTTAATTTTTATCCGTATGGTGACAAAAAAAAAAAAAAAAAAAAAAAGATATATCTACAGAATTGTTTTTTTTAGTTCAATCAATAGTATGATGATAGGGTCCTTGTCTTTTTTTTTTTTTTTTTTTTTTTTTTAAAACAAACACACACATTCTACCTCCAAAACTATCGTTTTCAGTGGCTCACTAACTCGCTTCTTCTACATTACAATCATCATCAGACATTATTAATAAGTAAAAACCGGTGAGTGATTGATGGAGAAAGATCGCTTCAGGTTGGCAGAGGAACAGGAACACAATCAATCGACTGCAAAACTAAAGCAGTGGAAATGGTAACAAAAATAAAGCAATAGTAGTTAAATGTGTAGTAAAAAGGGATAATTTTATTTTTACGTCATTCATACCAAGGGGGAGAAAAAAAAAAAAAAAAAAAAGAAAAGAAAACTTACTCGTACTACTAACCTTCTCCCTTTTCACTACGAAGCAATCAATGCTACTACCACCATCCCCAACAACATCCATTCATTTCGTACATTTTACCCTCCACCCCCTCTTTCTCACACACACACAATTGTTCACCTATGACTATATTTATTGTATAATAAATACAATTATGGCACAAGGCCGAAAATGGAGGATGACTCTCTACTCACGGAATTACATCCATTCTTCAGGAAACTTAATGGTAACAACCGGTGTGCGCGTGTATACACATAATGTATGTGAGGAGTAAACGTGTGCGCTTATGTGTGTGTGTGTGTGTGTGTGTGTGTGTGTGTTAGTGTTACAATATATCAGAGAGAGAGAGAGAATTTCTTCAAAGGTACACTATAATCGTGACAGATTTTTTTCTCTAAAAAATAAAGGAGGAGAATGAAACGGAGAGAGAAATAGGGAAATATTTCAGAGAAGGAAAATAATAACTAATGAGAAAGAAAGACAGTGTTGGAATAGAGAGAGAGGAGGATAAACCAATACTTTAAACTTTAGTTACCTATAAAAGATAGATGTGCTGAAATACATTTTTGTTAATATTGAAAAATAAACTGACAAGTGTAAAAAAGATAATGGGCAGAAAGAAGGTGCGATATAGATGTAAAAAAAAATGTATTTCAAGTAGCAGATGATTATTGCACATCCACTTTTGAGATACAGGAAAACTAAAACACATCACAGTCACACGGTGTGTAATAGTGAGGTTTTTCTTTTTCACGTTGTGTTTATGTACACACACGGATAGATTACCAGACCTTGTTGAATTGTGGAGCAATGGTTAACGAGCTAGTCTAGACCGTTACTACTGTGTGTAGTTAGTTCGATAGGTATTTGAAAACTCAACAATTCCTTGTGCCAAAAACTAAGTTGACTTTAATGAATAAACAAACACATAGAAAAGATAAAGGGTTTATTTTATTTTTTAATTTATTATGAAATGAGATTGTAGAGAGGCAAAGACAGTAAGAAAGAGGCCACAGAGGTGCAAGTGGCCTCACGAAGTGACGGAGAGAAGAAAGATTTGAAGAAGAAAAAACTACATCATAGGATGACAGAAACAAAATATGAATTATCAAAGTTTAAGAGAAGAGTTTTTTTTTAACTGATGAAGTATTTGGCAGGAGGAGCATAACTCATCATTACCAAACTGAAGAGAAAGTCTTTCAGGATAAAACTAACAGCTAGCTCCTCGTGATATACGACTTACATCCACATTGAGTATTATTATGATCATCTTATTCTTAATTACTTGAAATAAAAAAATAATAAAAACTTTCTGGGACTTCATTATGTGTGTGCAAAGTTTCATTCCTTCAATCAAATATTTGTCGCATTTTTTTTTGATACGTGACGCCAGAAATATAATGCTGAGTTTGGTTACTTTGGTATGTCAATTTTTTTTTTAGCAGGTATTTCAAAACTGAGTTGTATAAATTTAAAATAACTATTCAGGAATATAATGCTGAGTTGGGTATGTCAATTTATGATTTCATGACAGAGTTATAATTTTTTAAAATAATAACAAAAAAAGGCGTTTGAAAACCAGAGGTCAAGAAAGGGAAGGTATTGCATTTTTCAGTATATTCTGAATTAGGTCAAAAAGTATACATTGAAACAAGGTAGCAGCTAAATTTAACCTGCATAAGAATCAATTTATATATGACTAAGTACATTTTGGGAGCTGACCCTTAAAATACAAGAAAACCTTCTGAGACAGACTACAGTACACTACACACAGCCTGAAGATGATACAAACCTTAAACCAGTAAATCCCTTGAGATGTGATAACATTAGTCATAGGAATCAAATGTTTCACTAAATTTGCATTTGTAGGTTTAAACTGGAAATGAGATATCAAGCCAAAAGCCATTTATGAAATTTCTACAAATCTATTTTTTTAGCTGAGAAGGCTCAACTTTCGTTACACTAAAACCTAAGATCAAAAAGCCGTACTATAAAAAATATAAATAAAAAAATAGAAGTATAAAAAAGTTGAGGTGTCTTCTTTTTCTGATAGTGGAGGTACTCTTGCAACTATGGTCTAAATGTGTGTTTGTGTAAATAGTAATAGCAGTACTTGTAGCAGTAGCAACAACAATGAAAAATGGTTACATGTATTATGTGAGCATATACAACTATAATGTTCACATGATTGAGTCGGTTTCTCATAAAACTCAATGGTTGAGCTCTCCCCTCTCCTCCTCCTCCTCCTCATCAGCACTGTTCCATGACTCCTTTTAGGCATATGGAATTGAAAGGAAACAAAATAGTGCTGAGTGATAAAGAGAAACAAAATAACAGAAATAAAGACAAACACTAAAGAAAAAAAAAAAAAAAAAAAAAGAAAGAAAGAGTGAAACAGACAGACAGACAGTGGTTGAAACAGAAAGAGACAAAGTTGAATCGAAAGAGAGGGAGAGACGCAGCCATAAGAAAAAAGTGACAAACGCAGAGAATATGAAAAAGAAAAAGGCAAATCATTTTTTAAGAGACAAAGCCAGAAACTAGAAATTATGAAAATAGTCTTAGAGTAAAAAAAAAACAAAAAAAAAAACATATGTTTAAGCCAAATCATAGAATGTGAAGATAAAAAGGTTGTAGCCAAATCTTTAAATTAGATTTTTAACAGAAAAAGAGAAACGATAATGACTAAAGATTAAAGAAGGATATTTAATTTAGTAGAGAATTCCTTTTTTTTATTTTTTTATTCCAATCATTATTTAATATGATAATGATATTTATTTATATGATAATAACCAGAAGACTAATAATAAAATGTAATAAGTTTAATAGATAGACCCTATTGAATGGAAGAGTAAAAATGAGATTTACTGCCTTTCATTTTGATTTCTAAAGTGTTTCTGGTATGCATGGAATGTACGGAGTGAGTGCATGTGCGTTTGAAAAAGGAAGAGAAGAAGGGTATGCAAAGAAGAGAAAATGAATAAGTCAAATGGTGGATGTGCAAAGGAAAGAAAAACCCAAAAGAAAAAAAGCTGTTTCTGATAAGATAATATAAGTAGTCGCAGGTATGATTAAGTGTGTGTGCATATATATATATATATATATATATATATATATATATATATATATATATATATAGATGTGTGTGTGTGTGTGTGTGTGTGTGTGTATATATATATATATATATACACACGTTCATACATACATGCATGCATAATCTTTAATTAAATAGAAAAAGAGATGTATAGATTGGCAAAGAAAAAGACAGGCTGAGATATGTCAGAATTGGGCAATTTTACAGAGAAATCCTACAAGAGGCTGGAGATACACACTACACAGGTTGAATGATGGGGGATGGTGGTCCAAGACACTTGACTCTGCCACAGACAGACACCATGTGCTGCTATGACTGGCCATGAAGTGGTTGTGGGGGTGATGGTGCTGCAGTCAAAGAGGTAGAAAGCAAATGGACACTGGATAGTCAACCCCAGTGTCTTACACAACAGCTAGACTTGAGAAAAACCACTCCTCAGCATGCAATATAGCAAAACATATATTCCATTGCATGTGCACCTTTATACAAATATACGGGTTCTTTCAAATACATTTTTTTGAGAAAGTGAAAATAGGTTACCAGAATCAATCACCTTTTCTACACAAACCAACAAAAATTGGTTAAAAAATCTCACCACTTCAGCACTATATATGAGATAAGAGAGATGAAGATAAAATAAAAAAATACTGAATAAAATTATTCTTAATTATAAATAAAAACTAACAGTAATAAAGGACTATAGTCTTTTAATAGACCAACAATGAAAATACATTCAATTTCAATCTTACGAACACACAAACATGCACGATATGTATGGTGCATGTATGTATGCGCACTTGAACACATGCATTAAAGTTAAAAATCATTGAACTAATAATAATAATAATAATTGTAAATTGTGAGTCACACGAAACATAATGCCTCGCTTTTTAAAGGCCTTTAAATGGTAGGAATGATCATAGCACATATAGCAGTGAATTGTGAAACTGAATTTAAAAAAAAAAAAAATAAAATAAAAAAACTACCCCATCTTTTTAGCAGGGAGTCATAGTCAGGTAAAACAAAAAAACACTTTAGAGGTATTTTTGGTGATTGCGGGAAGAAGGCAAAGGTGGCAGATTTTTAGTCAACCCCTAAGGCCTGCTGAGTAAGAAAAAAAAAAACTAACTGCTTCAGATGAACATGAAAGCTAATTCAAGGAATAACTAAAATATGTACCATATGAAAATAACACGAGATATGTAGTTATACACATGGGTGAAATATGTGATAATAATAATAATAATGATAATAATAATAAAAGAGTTCATTAATTTTCAGTTTCTTATTTGTAATAATTCTCTTCCTTCCACCCTCTTTCCTTTCCTTTTTTTATTCATTCATTCATTCATTTTTAGTCATTCATTCATTCTGAGAAAATAAAATAAAAAAATGATTAAATAGGAAATAATCTAAATAAATGAAGATAATTAAATTTTAATAGCTAGAAAACAGAAGATAAGTCTTGATTTTTCACAAAAATGAAGTTTTCATCTATACATTTAGAAAACAGCGCAAAGATAGCAACAACAGCATCAGCAGCAGCAGCAAGGTAGTCTGACAGAAGCAACATACATAAAAATATGGTAGGAGCAGTGGCTGACACAGGAGTTAGCAATGAAAGATAGAGAAAAATTTGAGATGGACAAACACTGACA
The DNA here is from genome assembly GCA_963932145.1 of Acanthosepion lycidas. Classification (NCBI taxonomy): domain Eukaryota; kingdom Metazoa; phylum Mollusca; class Cephalopoda; order Sepiida; family Sepiidae; genus Acanthosepion; species Acanthosepion lycidas. The sequence continues at coordinate 104,494,623 of OZ010574.1, read as the reverse complement.
AAATAGACAATACATGTGGAATCTTAAACAAAAGATGCACCAACCGGTCAGGGTAGAATGTAAACTAACTCACCCGAATTCCCTAGAAAAAGGAAATCTCCCAGTACATTCATCACCATGTTAGGACTAAGTCAGAATTTAATTGTGAGCCAACATCAGATACATTACACACACACACACACACACACACAGACACACACACACACACACAACACGAGGCAAGCATGCACTAATATACACATTTCACACACAAAGTTGTTAAGCATTAGAATAAAAAAATAAAAAAAAATAAAATGTATTTAGTTACAGTGAAATAGTTGTAAATTAAGAGTTAAACCAATAGAGAGAGGCTCTTAGTCTTAGGTGGGCTTTCCCAAGTCTTAAGGTAGAGAAAGCTGGTGACCATGGTCACCTGGGGGGTAAGGGTTGGGGGCTTTGAAAAGGGAGGGGGGGGGGAGAAAAACAAACCAAACCCTTTGGCTTTTTAACTGAATTAAACAAAAATATCTTAAACATGGTCACATACCTACCAGGTTCATATTGGAACAACTCGCAGTGTGGGGGTGGGGAAAGGCACAATTAACTAATGCCTTTATCCCAAATCACATGAGGAGGAGGAAGGAAAAAAAACAACAATATTGGGATCCATGTTTCCGTCCCTCTGGCCACACCTTAGAAATTGACAACGATGTTCTTCCAGGTCTTTCAAATGGCTAATTATATTTTTACTAACTTTCACTACTGCCACTTCCCTTAGTAACAGCGGTTGCTTCGATAGTAATATTAGCAGTAGTAATACAAAATGAAGGTGATGTTGAGGGCAGAGATGACGATGGTGATGAAGATACGGTAGTGTCACATGCTGCACATGATTAGTGGAGGGCATACCAGTACTGGTGACATCAATGTTGAAACTTCCCTCTGGGATACTCCAGGGTTGTTGGTTTAGTGGCGAGGGAGGGAACTTGGGGTGAAGGAGATTATTATTATTATTTTTTTTTTTTTTTTTTTTTTTTTTTTTTAGTACCGGTTATTAACCTTTTTCTTTTTTTCTTAAAAAAAAATGTTTTAAAAATAATCCAAAAGAAAACAAAAGACCTATTTATAGCAAAGTATCTGGAGAGAGAGGTTGATGTTGTTGACTAAAAGCTCTGTGAATGTTGTTGGAGATACAGAAAATGCAGGAAAGAGAAAGAAAAGAAGAGAGAGAAGTAGGAGATAAAGGGGACTGACAAAAGGAGGAGGAGGAGGACTCAGAAGAATGTACACTTTAGTTAAGCCCTTTCCCCGGCAAGTCAATTTCAAACTCATGCCTTTAAAAGGGACATTTCCACAAACTGTATCATTTTTATCTGTCTTTTTTATCTTTACCCCTGCCCAACTTGGAAGAATTAATATTCATTTGTTTTGTTCAGTGTTTTTAATTTCAAAATCAATGTTATTTCTTTTTGTGTTCTTTCTTTCATTTTCCTATCATTTTATTATTATATCTATCAATCATTAGTAGTAGTAGTAATAGTAGTAGTAGTAACAGTAGTAGTAGTAACAGTAGCAATCATCTGATGGTGATGAAGATGGTAGTGGTTGTGGTGATGGAAGTATTTTGGTCCAAGGCACCAATCAGAAATAACTGAGTGTGAGGGGAGAAGGTGGGTGCGTTCAGAGTGAGTGAGTGAACCATGTATGCATTACGTAGAGGGTGAGTCATCCTTGCACAAACCATTCACAGGGATACGACATGCTCTCCATCTGATACTGCCACTGCCACTAGATTCCATCTGAAAAACCACTGTTAGACCCTGTTCTGCCCTTCCCTTTTATACAGAAGGGAAATACACATACACACACACACACACACACTCTACCACACTCACCCCACCCTCCAGGCTGCTTGATAAATTAGATGTTGATGATGATGATGATGGAATCAGAATTAGGAAACCTGCTTTACTATGTGCAACTTTACCCTGCCACACACCACAGCAGCAGAAGAGTTGCCGGTAGAATGGCTGGAGCCAGAAGATATCCAGTGACAAAGAATAACTGTCTCTCTCATTCACCCTCAAATTTGTACCCCCAAGATAATACTGAGGAAATATCACACAAGTGCATCAAATGAAAAGAGAAGATAAGAGAGGGAAGGAAAGACAAAAGAAAAGAAAAAGAATGAAATATTGGAGACAGAGTTCAGACTAAAAAAGTTCCATATCAACAAGGGAGAGAGAGAATTAGGAATGTGACATTCTTAGCAGAGGGATAAATAGAGAAACAGAGAGAAAGGATTTGGTCATTGCACCGAGAGAAATAATAATAATAATAATAATAATAGGTGTTACTTCAAAATAGACACTGGTGAACAATCATAAGTAAGTAAAAAAAACAAAAAAACCAAAAAAAAAAACAAAAAACCAATGCGGGACAACCATGAAAGCCGGGGAAGCGGCTGAGACAAGACATTCACGAGATGCAAAAGGGGTGAAGTAGCCAAGACGAGAAGTGGGTGAAGCAGCTAATACGAGACAACTGTGAGACAAGAAAGCAGCCAAGGCTAGACAACCGTAAGACAAGAGTGTCCATGAGGGGTTCAAGACAATCAGGATATGCAAAGGGGGGGAGGGTGAAGCAGCCAAGACAAGACAACCATGAGACAAACAAGGTAACCCTTGAGACAAGGAGGAGGGAAGCAAAGTCCCCAAGACAACTTTGTCAGTTGAGAAAGGAGCCAAAACAAGGTAACCCACGAGATGAGAAGGAGTGGGGAGCAAAGTGGCCAAGATGAGAAAAGTGAAGGAGTAGCCAAGAAAAGACAGATGAGACAAATGTGGAAAGAAACAAGACAAGAGACAACTGAAAATGGCAGGGCGAGGGATAGAGACTGAACCCTATTTCTGGTATGGATTAAGAATGCAAACTTTGTTTATTTTGAAACTCCCTCACACCCTCCACCCCATTTGGACAACAAGCTAGTGAAACCTTGGACAATGGGATTCATTTTTTCAGAGGAGGTAGAATGTGATCTCTGTATTACTTCTAAGTTTCTGGGCGATTCTTTCAGACTGCTGTCCCTTAAAAATAAATATACCAAAAGTCAGAATCAAAAGTGAGGTCCAAATAATTTATAGAATAATAATAAAACTACCTCAGGCCTTAGAGGGTACTTTTTCTTTTTTAACTTTGTAAAATTGGCTAATTTAGGACATGGAATATCACTTTATAACTATCACAGTTTTGCAATGCAGGATGTCTTAGCCAAATAAATGAGCTTATATTGCAAATGACAAGATATAGAATAAAAATGCATACACTGTTTCTAGAATAGTCTCAAGTAGCATCATCAAAGATGTTAATTTTGAAATATAATTCACACATTCCTTTATTAATTTCAATTAACCTGGTAACTGTCAGTCAAATAAATTATTTTTGTTTTATATTGAAAATTAATATTAAATGAAACACACTTGCTTTTCACTGATATTTAGAGTAATGTACACAGATGGTATTTAGAGTAATGTACACAGATGGTATTTACAGTAATGTACACAGATGGTATTTACAGTAATGTACACAGATGGTATTTACAGTAATGTACACAGATGGTATTTACAGTAATGTACACAGTTTTTTAAAACTCATTAGATTTTTCCCTTCTTTCTAAAAGAACTGGCAAGAAAAATCACTTTAAATTCCCATATTTTGTGACAACCTTATTTATATTTTAAACATAAAAGTTAAATGAATGTATTTAACTGTGTGAATGTTTTGATGTTCCTTCAGGAAAAGGTCAGAATAAATATTTTTAAGACATATACATACAGACAATACTATCTATTAAAGGTTTTATGTCTTGAGATAATCTTTTCAAAAAATTAAAAATTTTTTTTTTTTAATTGTTTTATTTTTCTGATAAACTTATGAAATATGTCTATATAGTTAGGAAAACTTTTTGCTCAAGAAGTCCATAAAAAAAAAAAAAAAAAAAAAAAAAAATGATGTTTGGTCAGATATTGGGAAGTAGGTCAGGCCATAAATTTTTCCAACTCCCCCCCCCACTCTGCATCATAGAAAAAAAAAAATAAGCATTACCTTTACTTTTATAAGGTGCTTCTGTCAGCATTACAACTACTGCAGAGTAAATGTTAGTAACATGAGACATATAGTAAAATTGATAATATTAGGTTTGGTGCAAAAATAATGTCATAAAAATACGTCAAAAACCGACATTATTTTTGCACCAACCTAATATATAATTTATATTTGTCAGTTTTAAAATATCTGAAACATTGTTTTATTGAACTTACAAAGAAAAGCTCAATGATACTTGAATCTCAAAGAAAATTCATGAAATGCTTTTGCACTGAACTGGCCTCTCTATCTTTTATATTTAAAAAAAATTTTTTTTAATCATTTCACCCCAAGTAAGGCAGGAATACCATTAGTACACAGGGGTGGGGACGCCTTACAGAGAGTGAAAGTGAGAGAAAAGACTGGGTATAGAGGGATTGAGGAAAGGATAAAAGATGAACAAGGATTCAAGAAGATAGATGGTGATTGATATTGCATTTAAATTTTTGAAGATTGCAATTATCAGGGAAGCAAGTAAATGGAGTTCCATGGGGGGGGGGAATGCGAGAAAAGAAACTGTTGGAGTAGAAATGGCAGTTAGATTTAACGATTTCAACAGTAAAAGGGTGGGACCTAGATGCCAATCTAGTAACATGCTTAAATTCACGTAATTGGGGCACCAGGGAAAAAAAAAGCTCATCAGAGCAGTTGCTATGAAAATATTTGTAGAAAAGACAGAGGGATCTAATTGACTTTTTAATCTATTCCATTTGCTATTCTGTTACCATTGGCAAGCTGAACAAAATTACTAAACTAAATGGCAACTAATTCTGCTATTAGGTTGGTGCAAAAATAATGACGTTTTCTCACATATGTTACTATGTGAGAAAACGTCATTATTTTTGCACCAACCTAATACAATGTTTACATGTACTTCAGTTGAATGCACAAACCTAAAATCTCATTAACAACCTGGTTACTTTTCAAAAAAACCTCTTACCTGTACACATTATTAGATTATGATTAGAGGAAGAGGGAATGTATATGCAAAGTAGAAATTATAACTATTTCTAGTTAAAAAAAAAAAAAAAAAAAAATTGTGGTTGTCTTTCTGAAAATGTCAATTCCTACAATAAATGTTAATGTAAGCAAAGTGTGTATAGAGAAAAAGAACAATAAAAACTTTAAAATGGTCACAAATGATTGAAGCATGTCCAATCACAGAAGGCAAGGACACTAATAAAAGTAGTATTACTAGTCCTAAAACAGAGCAGCAGTTTTATACACACAAAATAAAATTATTATTATAATTATATTAAATTAAAATTTATATTAATTATATTAAATTGTATATTAAAATACAATTATTTTTCCATTATATTAAATGTTATCATTATATTATCATATATCATGTGTGTATACACACACCCAAATATATTTCTATACATTTAAAAAAATGATTTCAACTATTAAAAGTGCACTAATAAATGCAGTATGACTTGTCCTAAAACGAGCAGGCATATATATATATATATATATATATATATATATATATTTCTTGTTTAACATATTTTAGTAGAAGTAAAAAGAAATAGTGTCAGATTAAAAATAAAAATCCATTAATTCATATATATATATATATATATATATATATATATATATATATATATATATAAGGCTCTCCCATCATTTTTTTTTTCAACATGAGGGTCAAGCAGCTCAGTCTTAGAACCAACAGCCAGACTACCAACTCATATCATTTGATTATAGTGATGAAGGCTTGTCCAGAACCAACCATTTTTTAGAAGAATGTAATACAGAGAACTGGTGCTCAGTATACCACAAGGTCTCCAAATGGCTCTCCTCAGGTTTTGAATTTAGAGTTGTCCTTCTCCTAGACTGTTTGCCACCCAAGGCTATAAGATCTAGTCTGTCTTGCTATTTACCCATAGCTGAGACGAGAAGAGATGAATTCATACCTTTCCCAAGGGTATTAGCACAAGTGAATGTAATTAACTAGACTGGAATTTGAACTTGACTCTAATTCGTCAATAGAAGCTGCTATCTATGCCTCCATATATATATATATATATATATATATATATATATATGTGTGTGTGTGTGTCTTTATAGGTTATGATTGATTTATTTATAGGAGAAAAGTGCTCAATATCGGGGAGAAAACATAAGTATTTTTTTATTATTATTATATATATATATATATATAAATATTTATTTATTTATTTATATATTTACACGCACACACACACTCACACACACTGCTGTTACAAATCTTCTAACAATGTAATCCTCACTTGAAATATGTAAAAGATTGATTGTTTTTTTATTTTAATAATTAAAAGGGTCACATGAACCACAGTATGGTTTTAAACTGGCGCCAATTATGCTTGTAACACAGCTGGTGATGGTGCCAGCACACTTCCTGGAAGTGAGACACTGCTGTTTTGTAGTAGCATCAGCAAATTGAAGGAAGCAGTAAGTATACTAACAATATTGGCAGTAGTAGTCAAGGAGGTAGTCTAGTAGGAGTAGTAGTAGTAGTTTGCAACAAATTCATCACAAAGACATTTAATTATATACAAAAAAATATAAATTAGTTCTTAAAGTAACAAAAAAATTTTTTACTTATTTTTCTTATTAAAAATATTTGTATATGGATCAATGAAAAATTGGATTAATTACTTTTCATATAAGTCAGTGAGCAGTTTTGCTTTTATTTAAATTGATTTAACATTAAATTGATCTTGTATGACAAATAAAAACATGTGTATCTTCATTTAGAAATCACTTTATACAGGCATCAAAAACACAATGGCAAAGAGCCTGAATTCAAAATCGTCTGTGAAACTGAAGAGAGACAATCATGGCTGAGAACTGAAAGGGGGGGGGGTAATAATAGAGAAAAATTTATTCAACTTTGGATAGTAATTGTGGCTAATTTTATTTTCTTTCTTTTCCCAACAAGATAATGAAAATCTGATTCTTACAAAATAAGTAAATAATTATAAAGACACTGATTATAACTGAAATAAATGAAAGAAAAATATTTAAAAGTTTTAATATTTGGAAGATGAGGCAATCCTTCCGAGTCACACATGTGACTAGTTGGGCAAAAATCACCCATACTGTGTCACCTGACAAGAATCAAAGGAAACTGAAATAAAAACAACTTAGCTCAGAATTAGAACGAAAAACACAAAAGATAAAAAAATTTTCTTTAAAAATCAGATTTTGAAAAAAAATAATCTCTCAAACTTTATAAAAAATACCATTAGTAAGATTAGCCAATACTTTTCAGTTTAAAATAGCTTTTTAAATGACTTAACCACAGAGATAAATGTTGCTTTTTTCATATCTATTTTTTTTTTTTTTTTTTTTTAAAGATTATTAATGAAGATGTAATAGAAGCAACACAGCTCAAAGGAACATTATTTCTTAACATTTTTCTGTGTTATACTTATTTCAATCAATTGATAATTACTTACAATAAAATTTTTAAATCCTAAAACTTTAAATAAATGAAGGTGGTAAAAAAAAAAAAAAAAAAAAAAATGCATGGGAATTTAAGTTTATATCTCAGAAGAGAACTTTTTTTCAGAAATAATGAAGTGTTGATTTTGAAGAGAAAAAGTGGTATTTTGCTTATTAAAATGCAGTGTTCTATTAAGAAAACACTCACTATTACTATATTAAAAATAAAGCAGAAAATACTTGACAGGCTTTGTACCAAAAATGATAAAATTCATTTTTCCCCCCCTTTTTTGGTGAATATTATTTATTTTAATAAGACAACAAATATTAAAAATTATAAATCTATATTTTCTGTAATTTCATGTAAATAATTATGCTAACACTAATCAGAGTAAAATAAATTACTGTCAGAGAAAGGGTGTCAAAAATTAGGCACACACTTAAAATGAAGATCATTTAAGGAAATTACATTGTATAATTTGGATTAATATCCTGCTTTTATTTGTTCTTCTAATTGGTATAAGATTCTGAGCAAAAGGTAATCACATCCTTGAGATGTGTAGATGGATACAAAGAAAATGTTGAGAAGCAGTTTTATTATTTTTATTTTTTCTGGGGATTGAGCAAAATTTCTACTGAAGCTATTCTCGGAGGTATTTTGGAATATATCTTTGTTAATAATGCTGATTTTATTTTAAAGATAAGCCTGAATTTAAATATAATCATTTTCTCCAGAAAATTATCCATTATTTGATGAAAAATATGTGTGTGTGTGTGTGTGTGTGTGTGTATATATATATATATATATATATATTATATATATATATATATATATATATCAGGTTTCATCAGTTTACAGTTGAAATGTCTAGATATAATTAAGTTCTATGCTAACAGTTTCTTCTGCTGCACTTCTCTTTTGTGGAACTCACTTCCGGTTTCTTGCTTCCCTGTCAATTTTGATCTTCAAAAATTTAAATGTAATGTCGATCATTATCTTCTGTCTTCTTAATTCCTTTATTGCCCTCTCTCCTTAATAGTAATTATCTCATATTTTCTGACACTCAGTAGCCTCTTATGTCCTTGCAACTTTATTGACTTGCTTGGGCCAAAATGATTTAAAAAAAAAAAAAAAAAATTATATATATATATGATAAAAATATAGTTTATACAATATTTATGGATAACAGTGATTGGGTGTATGTAAATATAAAAGTGGTCACTGCAGCCAACACCAAGCAGTGAGTTTTTTTCAGGTTTGAATGCAATTTTCATGGAATTTTCCAGATTGCAGTCAAGCATGAAACACTGTCGCCAATCAGTGTTGACCTTGGTCTCCACTTTTATATATACGTGTATTTATAAAAGGTCTGATTAAAAAGAACCATTGCTATGGTAATGGAGTCAAAGTACACCGTGAAGCCACTTGGCACAGATTAACCTTGAATTCTGTCACACATACACATTAAGTTGTTTATAGCAAGACTTGGAAGGAAAGCGTGTAGAGTGTGGTCATTTCACCACACCACAGATGTTCATCAGTGACCATGTCTTGTGTAGCAGTTTTTGGCTGAGAACAACAATCCCCCAGTCCAACAACCACCATATTTCCTAGATCTCGCTCCTTGCAATGTGTCTGCTTCAAAAATCAAATCCCACTTAAAAGGTACAAGATTTCAAGATGTCAAGGAAATCCAAGAGAATGCAACAAGGCAGCTAGACACTATCCCAAAAAAGGAGTTCCAGGAATAAAAATGACACTGGATAAAGTGTGTGGCTTCAGAAGGGGACTACTTCAAAGGTGATTAAATGCCGAACTAAGGTGTTGTAGTTTTCTTTTTATAGCACTAGTCTTGATACTTTTTGATCAGACTACACACACACATATATATATATATATATATATATATATATATATATATATGTGTGTGTGTGTGCAAAATTGCCATTGGCTTCAACCACAACCTCCAGACACCTTCAGAATCTCCTGCAACTCTTCTGGATAGTCTCACTGTTTAAGTTGGTGGATCCTGCTATAATTCTTGCCTTCAGTTCATCTTTGGTCTGACAAGGATTTTTGTTGGTCTCTCACTCAACTGCACCCCACACAAGAGGGGTTGCAGTCTGGGAAGTTAGGTAGCCAGATGTAAGCAGTGATGTGGTCACAGAAACTATCTGACAGCCATGACTGGTTCTCCTGCTTATGTGGCCCAGTGGAATTTTTCTTTTGCCAGACATAGGGTCTTTCAGTAGCCCTTAACCCAGGGCAGCACTACCTGCTGAAGGCACTAGATGTAGGTCTCCGTGTTGAGTCTGAAGCCCTCACCAACAAATTCGGGATTTCTTTTCTCAGGATAACGATAACAGTAACTTTTCTTAGCTGCCATATCATCATAATTACCATTAGACTTATCCAACTTTTTCCAAATCCTTTGCACTGTCCTCAGATTGACACCTGAACACACTGAAATGTTCATGTTGGAGCTTCTGGTGTAAATGTCAAGCAGTAATCATGCTCTTTTTTCTCACAGATGGTGCCCAACTGCACTACTATACCAACAATATCAAAAACAAACGATGCATATGTGCAAAATAAAAAAATATATAATGGCGGCAATTTACCCATCGCACCATATATATATATATATATATATATATATAATCTCATACACACACAAAGAAAGAAAACACTTCTCTTCTAGATCTTTTTTTTTACCTCTACCTCAAACTCCTGTCATACTTGGTGACTCTGATCATGTGGTAGTGTCTGTAAACATCTTTCTGCTCCCCTACGAACCAAAAGCCTCCTACCAACAAAATATCTTTATCAACGTGCAAATTGGGACACATTCCATGATTTCCTTTGTGATGTCTCCCTTGGTATGCAATTTTTAATCATCCTGTTCATAAATGCACATCTGAGGTCTCCTTCTGGGTGAAAGCTGGCATCGGTACTTTCATTCCAGCAAGGAAATACCAAGTTAAACTGCATTCATCTCCTTGGTTCTCATCTGTATTCTCAGCTGCTATAGCCCACAGTAATCACTTCTTCCAGCTGTACCAGAGCAATGCATCTGATTGCAACAGATGTCTCTTTATCTCTGCTTGTAATGAGTGTAAGCATGTTCTCAAAGAAGAAAAGTTACCATTTGCTGATAAAATGAAACAACGTATAGCATCTCCAAAGTTTGGTTCTAGAGATTATTGGTAACTATGGATGATTGATTTAATCCAATCATTCCTATCAAATTGTGAAATGAAGTTCGTCCTGAAAGCCTATTCAGGACGAACTTCATTTCAGGCTAACTTCCAGATCCTTTCACACAAATACAAGTGTCTCCCAAGGCTCTATCTGGGTCCCACCCTGTTTCTGATCTTCCTCAATAATCTCCCTGATATGATCAGTTCCCAAGTAGGCATTTATGCTGATGACACTACCATTTACTCCTGTCTCAATAGCAAATCTGTCAGAGTTAACCCGACCGCTGCTCTTGGAAAGGACCTCCGATCAGTGATTAACTAGGGAAGGAAATGGCTTATAAATTTTAATGCCTCCAAAATGAAACTGCTCTCATTTAACTACCATAGAGAAACCTTCCTGCCTGCCCTCAGCATGGCTGATGGTAGACTCATAGAGAGCAACATATTGCACCTTCTTGGCTCTACGTTTTCAACTGACTTGAAGTGAAACGCCTACATTGAATCAATAGCTGCATCTACTGCAAGGAAAGTTGGGTCATTGTGTCATGCCAGAAAGTTTTTCTCATCAGAGTCTATCTTGCACATTTACAAATTTATCATTTATCTGTGCATTGAATACTGTTGCCATATCTGGTCAAGTGCTCCTGCTACTCATCTTGAGGTTTTTGACAAAATCCAAAAAATGATCTGTAATGTAATCAATCCTGACTTGTCATCTTGACTTCAGTCACTTTCTCACTGATGTGATGTGGCTTCCCTCTGTCTTTTTTACAAATATTTTCATGGCTACTGATCTGACAAGTTTTGTTCCCCAGGTGCCTGGACTACATGAGTGCTACTAGATTGGTATCTAGGTCCCACCCATTTATTATTGAAATAGTTAAATGAAACCACCACTTCTACTCCAACAGTTTCTTTTCTCGCACTTCCTGTCTGTGGAATTTCTTGTTTCCCTGATAACTACAATTTTCAAAAATTTAAATGCTACATCAATCACCATCTTCTATCTTTTATCCTTTCCTCAGTCCCCCTATACACAGTCTTTTCTCTCAACTTCACATTCTATAACCCCCCGTGTTCTATTGGCATTCTTGCCTTGCTTGGGTTGAAATGATTAAAAAAAAGGATAAGCAATAATGTGCCTCTTACTTCTCACCCAACAAACTCCTTCAGTAATCCTTTACATAAAGTGGCTCTTGGACCTTGTCTAGGGTAAAAAAAACAAAACAAAAAAAAAAAAACAAAAAAACCCAGAAAGATTCAATGTTCTAAATGGTTTAAAGATCAGGCCACATAGCATTAAATGTTAATCATCAGTGTTAAGGAAGAAAGGGTGATTAATTTTAAAACACCTAAAAGAAAATAAAAAAATAAAATTTGATAAACATTCTTCCTAGATAAAAATGCAAAATCACTTAACAAAAGTAGAGTCCTGAGCTTAAAAGTCAGTGGCAAAAACATTAAAACAAAAATGACAAAACTCAAGGAAATTCTAAGAAACTCGTGGAAAAAAAATATCTTCAAATAAAAATTTGAAAAAAAAAAAAAAAATATTTCTAAAATACTCAGTATGAAAACTACATCATATATATTAAGACTAGCAGCATGGCCCAGCATTGCCCAGCATTGCCCGTGCTTGATTCAAAAATCGTACGACTCATACAGCAATCGCTATCAATGACTTAAAATATTTTTGCTCTTCCTTGCCTTTAAAGGAGTGCCCTTTGCCATGTTGATGTTGCTACATGCCTTACTTCTTGCCTATCTCACACTGCAATTTTTTTCTAAGTTCTATACTAAACATTAAATCTGTTATGAAAAAGGAACTAAACAAAATGAACACAAAACGATCAGCTTTAAAAAAGGACTCGTAACTGGAAAACCCAAATGAAAAAAGAATGTTAGCAACAAATACTTTTTCACACCCAACCCAGTTCTGCGGAATCAGAATCCACCTTGAGTTTAAGCAAGTGAATGAGCCAATTGAAGTAAAGTGCATTGCAGATTTAAATTTTTCCCCACTTGTGACGAATGCAGCTATCGATTTTTTTTGCATGCTAGTTAACATTCATGTCAGTCAGCTGTTGGCTTTCATGCTGGCCAATAGAATCTTCCTGCCTGTTCATGGCAGCTAGCTATAGGCTCTCACTCTGGCCAGTACAAAATGGCCGCAAACTACATGAAAACTGTCGTAGAAGCATGAAAAAAAAAAAAAAAAAAAAAAAAATCGATTATTTCCACTACTGATGGGAGTTGGGAAATGCAAAGTCGGTCTTGGCCTTCCCGCTAACTTGGAGCATGTGCATGTAAATTTTGGTGCAAATCTGTCAAAAATTGCAGCCGTACATTCGTTACACACACACACATACATCCTGCCTTTTATAGATAGAGATTCAACATAATTTTCAAGCTTCAATTTATTATTATAGATATACTCCTGTATAATAGAGTATTTTCATAACTCAACACCTCTTAAGCTCCAGAGCTGACCCACCCCCAAAAAATAAATAATTCAAAATACATGGTATGTGGATAACTTAATATCACAAAATTCTTCTATTAAAAATAAAACTTTGAAATCATAAAAAGGTATGTTGCAGGGAGCCATGCAAATCATTTGCCATAAGGTTTGGATGAGATAGCCAGTTTTTATAAAAAGAATCACAAAAATATTTAAATAGATTCTCACTCAAATATTAATTTTTTTGTTTTTCTTATTTTAAATATTAGTTTCATTTTAATATACCTACATAGAACTGCTATCATTAGCATCTGATGAAATTAGTAAGAAATGCTCATTAGGAACACTGAAGCACGACATGAACATGTACCACATTTTTCTTTTTACTTAGCTCAAAAAACTATTATATAAAAGCACACATGCAACAAAAATTTTAAAATGAATTTTCCTTTTGAAAATAAATAAAAAATTTCAGTGGTTGAAGTAATGAAATCAGAGACATCAAGTTTGTCACTATTGTCTATGTTAACCTAGTAACCCTGTAAACTGCTCTGTGGAGTATAGACCACAGATTCACTAGGTCTTGTTGCTGCGGTTTCTATAGCAAGTACATTTTTATGAATTCTAGTTGCTACCCTATGCCCAACTGGTTTTGAATTTAAATCTATCTTCCTCCTAGACTGGTCACCAATCATAGCTAGAGAGTTAAGTCTGCTGTGCTACTAAGCCCTAGCTTGAGATGAAGAGATGCATTCATATCTTTCCAAGGGTATCTGTGTAAAAAATATCAAACAACTGCTTCAACAGGGATTTGAAAATCCCACTTTATAGAAAATTGACAAGTTATCTGTGCATGAATACATATAAATAAAAAAAAAAAAAAAAAAAAAAAAAAAAAAAAAAAGATCATCTCGTGTAAAAAATAAAGTTTGGATAAAAAGAAAAACACAATGCAAAGATATATTCCATATACTTGTGACATATACCAAATACAAGATTGAAGATGGTATCAACCAAAAATAGAGGAAGTTGGACTTGGCACTGCAAAAATAAATATTTTTCTTATACCACATGATTTCTTAAGATAAGTCATAGTGCTTAACCAATATATAAAGAACTCCAGATTACAAAATTAAATTTTTTTTTTTTTTATTCTTTTACATTTTAAGAAATCACATGGTATAAGCATTTTTTTAATGAATTTGTATAGCAAACTAGACATTCCTATTAAATTTATAAAAAAAAAAAAAAAAAAAATTTTTTTTGTTTATATTCATAATCTGTAGTGCTTAATCTATAGTAATATAAAAAAAGTATAACTAAAAAAAATGCTTATTTCACATCATAGTTCATTTACATGCAAAAATATAATTAAGACAATCTGATTTCATTTGTTTTGTAATTTATCAACCCTTTGTGGATTATTTAAAACCCAAACATTTTAGATTGTAAGAATGATTCTTGTTTTTTTTTTGTTTTTTTTTTGCAAATGAATATTGCATTATTTTTTTTTGAGAATAACAAATATTTCCAGATACAAGTCCTACTATTTAACCCATAGCTGGGAGGAATGGATGGATTCATACTTCTAAGGTATTTGCATGCAAGTGAATGTAACAAAGCCAACTAGAATTTGAATTTGGCTCTCTAATTTCACATTCTGAGCCACTATCCAAATAATATAACAATACTTCATCTCAGAACTTCGCAGACGTAAAACAAAAGGTTGTTAAAATAAGAACACAAGTAGTTATTAAATGATATTGCTTAATAAAACAACTATAAGACTGAAAAATGATCCAAGGTATTGAGTAGTAACAAAGATTTATTTTTTCCATATAGACTCAAAATATTTCTAATGAGAAAAAAATGCATTTATGTAGTAACAAAAAATTTCATTATCAATTGAAAAGAGTATAATACTTGCTGACTGTTGAGAATGTCCAAGTGATTTTTTAAAAAAAGCTCATTACAGGAGCAAGTTCATACAGTTCCTGATTGTGGCCAGTTCATTAGTTTAATGTTTATTCTATCTGTACATGTCTTTCATATGTCTACCTAGTGTGACACATTGACATTTCAATGTCACTTAGTTTAATCATTTGAACTTCTCCATCCTGCTTTTCACCAGTTACCTTTAAAATTATATTATGCTGGTTTCTAAACAATTCCCAAAACAGGTGGTAAAGCCTGCAGGTTTACTTTTTACTCTCATGTAGAGTCCCTTCGCAATAGTTTCTAATCTACTAAGGGTCAGTCAGAGGTCACTTATGACAATCAAGATATTTTACAGTCATGAGGTACACAAACCTGTTTAAGTTCAAATGATCAAATATTGCAGCTGAAACTAGCTGTTCACTACTTCACCACTTTCAGAGATTGATTTTTCAAGTTTTATTTAGGAAAGGATTTGTTATATTAAAAATATTATGTTATATTAAAAAAAAAAATCAGAGAGAAAAAACTGAGAAAAGGATGTGTATATATACATACATAAGAAATAATACAGAAAAAACAAACAAAAATCTTTATATTAACATTAATACAGCATAATTACATATAAGTCAACGTCGGACGTTTCGGTCTATTTTAGACCATCATCAGGACATATTCATAAAACATAATTAACATTAGAAGATATAAAATTCAACATGAAAAAGACGATGGACATAAGAGCACAACTAATCCAAACAGATAACTGAAATTTTTATATAAGATCAGCGTTCTGTTTAAAATATAATCACGTCGTCGTCACGTGGGCGATGTTGTGAAAACGTATTCGAAGATGATTTCAAAATATTAAACAAACTCAATTGAACTATTTTCTCATATAAACAGTTCGTCAAGAAATCCCTTCCGTTGATATAGGAATACGCAGAGATCAATAGATTCTTATATTTTCATACAAGCTTGAAGTCTTCCATGTTACAAAGTAAATCAAAAATGATTTCAAAATATTAGACAGGCACGATGGAACAATTTTAAACAGTTCGTTAATAAATCCTTTCCTTACTTACAGGAATAGGCTGAGATCAATAGATCCTTATATTTTCGTACAAGCTTGAAGTCTTCCATGTTATAAAGTAAATTCAGGTTTGTGTTTCCAGTAGACAGTATGTAACAACAATTAACATTAGAACATATAAAATTCAACATGAAAAAGACGATATTTTAAACGGAACGCTGATCTTATATAAAAAATTTCAGTTATCTGTTTGGATTAGTTGTGCTCTTATGTCCATCGTCTTTTTCATGTTGAATTTTATATCTTCTAATGTTAATTATGTTTTATGAATATGTCCTGATGATGGTCTAAAATAGACCGAAACGTCCAATGTTGACTTTATATTAACATTAATACAGCATAATTACATATTAAGATTTTTGTTTGTTTTTTCTGTATATTTTTTTTCATACTGTCGAATCTATACCCATATATTTGCTTAGATAAGAAATAATGTAAGATTAAAAATAAAATCAGTTTATTCCTTAAAAATTACTTTCATCTGTTTTGAATATGAAAATAAGCTTAGCACATTTGAGCTGATATTGAGTTTTGAAAAGATCTGAACGAAAAAGTGTGCATTCCTTAAAAGGATAATTGAACGTTTTTTTTTAAGACTTGAATACACAGACCAGCAGACATAATTCATGCTGCTTAAGAAAACAGGCCATCTACTCATAAACACATATCCCCTAAAATATACCATTTAAGTAATAATAAATTATATATTACCTCAGAAAGGTTCCATCTATATGAGTGTAAGTGGTTTGAACTTTGGATCTTTGAGCATGAGTCCCAAGTTTGAATCTCACCAGGGCCAATTCATCAAGAAAGTGACTTCCTAATATTGGCCTGAAGAGGTAATCCAAGCATGTAGCATCTTTGGGAAGTACCTGAAAACTATGCTAAGAGTGTTTCTAAGCCTTGTCAGTAATAAATAAATATATATTATATATATATATATATATATATATATATGAACAAGAGTGTCTAACACTCCTTCCCAAGTTGGATGGGGAAGACAAGGTTACCTGGCAACATTAGTTTGAGAATTTGCAGACGTCTTTATGTGGGTAATTTTGTAGAGATTTTTTAATTTTATAACATTTAAAGGAAGTGCACTTGCAATATCTGCTTGGAGATCTTTTGAGAAAGTTATCCGTAGCTATAACTACCTCTTAGTTCAGCTGCTGAACAAGTAAATATATAATGTTAACATGTACCAAGGATCATTGATAAAAATAAAAAATAAAATAAAAAAAGATTGTCATAAGGAATTTTAAATATTCAGCCATTGATATGTTTCTAACCAAACAACTTTTGCTAATCACTTCCCATATTAAGGAAACTTATCAATGCAATGCAGTTTCAAGTTGGAGAAAAATCAACTATACTCCTATTGGTAGCTATCAAATGTTGGACTATTGATAATCAAGAAATGAATTCACTGATCTCTGAATATATAATTTGGGAACATATTATTGATTCATACAATTAATTGGGTCAAGACAATATGAACGGATTCAGATTTATAGTTGATAAAAAATTAAACATATCCATTCAGCACAAATTTTATACACTGTTCTATTTCTTATTACTATAAAAATTTAATAGGTACATATGCTTAAGTTGAGATTCTTGTTTTTTTATTTTCTTAAAAAGTGAAATTATTCTCAAGCAGCCTAGATTTTTCTCTTCTTGATCTAGGCTGGTTAATATTAAATTCACTATTTAAAAAAAAAAAATGAACTCAGATATCAATTCAAACACATATACACACTAAAAATAATGTTTATAGTAATAAAAAATAATTTCAGATTAAAAAATCTATCTTTATGTTTTGGGTATGAAAATGAAGCTTGTAGATACAGATTTGAAAAAGTCCCAAAGAGATATGCATTTCCTTTAATAGATAATTGGTAAGAATAAGATTTGGCTAAAATTTCTGTTCACAACTATTTAGAAGTGTATAGAGAGTTGTCAGGGCCGGAGAAGAAGTCTCTTATATCCGGGTTTCTCTTATATCAGGGTTTGGTCTATTCTGTTTAGGTAAGTATGGCTCTAATTTGGGACCAGAGAAAATCTCTCTTATATCCGGGTTACACTGTAAATTTCCAACATTTCTTCGGGGGTTGGTGGGGGGACGGCATGCGCTGTTTTTGAGTTGAAAGAGAAACTTAAAAATTAAATTTGAATTAATAAAAAGCATGAAGCAAAAAATAAAACAAAACCTAAAATGAAATTTATAATTTTGTAAAGTCTTAGATTCAGCAAATTTTCTTTTCGAGCATGTGGATCCAGTTTTGGCGAGCTTTCTTATACGTCATGATTTTTATAGAGAAAATATTTTTAATATATATCACAAATTTAGCTAAGTTTCAAAGTTCCAAGCATGATAGCAGTTACCTGAAGAAGGTCCGAGTGTACAATGGTTGAAATACTGTGAGTATAACAACCAAGGTATGTTAATCCAAATAGCAAAGTATGTGATAATAATAATTATTCCTCACCTCAAAAATTCCAACACAGATAATATTGTCACAGAGAACCAAAAAGTACACTTAGTCTTATATGGTATGTCAGATCTTTTTCAAGTTAACATTTTCATAAGAAAATTGGTTGGAACCAACCAATGTTTGTACAATTTTCCAGATATTTAAAAGATAAATATACAAGGAGAATATCAGCTTATCTGATTTTATTAGAAATATTTACAATAACTTTGGATTGAGATTTTATTATATAAAACAGTTGTTCATCATATTGCAAATAAATATGTATATAATGATATTTACTTTATTTTTTTTTTATTTCAGATTTAAAGATTGCCACTAAATGATCCATTTCTTGATAGAATAATGATTTCTGATGTGAAATGGATCCTTTATGACAATCATAAATGATCAGCTCACTGGCTTGATCATGACAAAGGACCCAAACACTTTCCAAAACCAAAAATTTCACCAACAAAAGATTATGACAACTGTCTGGTGGTCTGCCATTGGGGTTATCCAGTACAGCTTTCTGGAATCTTGCCAGAACATCACTGCCAAAGTTTACTGCCAACAATTGGATGAAAAGCACATTCAGTTAAGCAAAATACTACTGGTACTAGTCAATCAATGAGGTCCAGTTCTGCTTCATAATATTCAATCACATGTTGTCAGGATGACACTGTAGAAGTTCAGCAACTCGGGATATGAGATTTTGCCACATCCACCATATTGCCCTGATCTTTTGCCCACTGACTACCACTTTTTAAAACATCTTGACAATTTTTTTTTAGGCTAAAGGACATTCTGTTGCAAAGAAAATACAGAAAATGCATTCAAAGATTTCTTGGTGTCCAAACCTTTAGAGTTTTATTAGGAAGGCATAAATAACCTCTGTAACTCAATAACAGAAACGTATAGAAGTTCTAGGTTTCTATTTTGACTGATTTAAACAGTTTTAATATATTTATTCAAAAATAAAAATTGATTCTATAATAGGACATTATTTTATGAACTACCTAATATTTGAAATTGGTGTTGTGAATGTAAACAGAAAAAAAA
>OZ010574.1:103675759-103740759 GCA_963932145.1 Acanthosepion lycidas | reverse complement strand
CATTTTACTCACTACAAAGATGCAACTTTGTTTCAGTGCATTTCAACTGCACTTCGACAGGTGAGAAGCAAAAATGGTTATGAAGAATCCTGCTTGTAAGCAAGCCGTATGTGAAACATCACTTCCTTTTTCCATTTGATTGAGAAGAAAAATACACATAAAGCAAAAAAGGTGACAGAGTGAAACAATGCTGCTTGTTGACAGCAGTTTGAAGAATGGATGGCGTGTTAAATGTTGACAGGTCTGGAGATTTTTTAGGCACATCATCTCACAAATGCCATATATATATATATATATATATATATATATATATAAACACAATAGGTTGTATTTATAAACCTATAAGGCTGGGTACTTTTGCTAATGATTGTGTATCTTTACACTACAGGATCTACAAAAAAATTAATGCTGTTTATCTAGGTCCGGAAGTGCAAAGAATTATAAAACTCAGAGCTAAATTCTGCTAAGTATTGTGCATTTGCATTATTTTGGGATATTGGATTTAACGGCATGTCAACTCCTATTTGGGTCATTTTATGCCGAAGCCTTATTTATTTATGAATTTAAGATGGTTATAGTGTATAAACAGTTGGGAGGCTGTTGGATTTCATAATCTACTGTATTTTTTTGGATTGCTTTTTCTTGTGATTGTTTCTGATTATATATTTTCATATCTACATCCATGCATGCATATATATGTCTATACATACATATACACTATTTGAAACATCAAGTTGTTTATTTCTATTGTATTTATTGGTTCCTGTTGGGGTGAATAAATGGAAAGAATTGTGATGGTTTTATCTAGTGTCACTTGTGTTGCTATTGCTTGTAATTTAGTTTTAATGTGTACTTTACTCTGCGGTATGTCATTTCTAATCAATATTGACACTCCTCCATTAGCTCTATGTCCTGTATTGTGGTTATAGTGGTATTGTTTATAATTTTTAATTTTTAAGTTGGCATTTTCTTGTAAAAATGTTTCCTGTAAGCAGATGACGGCTGGATACAGTAGTGACATAAGTATGAGTAAGTCATTGTAATTAGATTTTATTCCACGACAGTTCCATTGCAGGATCTTATGTGCCATAGTTATATTTTCATTTTTTGGGGGTAAAGTTACCTATTAGGTTTATATCATTTGTCTTCTCCAGTTTTTTTCCATCTCTTGTGTTTTCAGAAGCTTTGTCTTCAACTGCTTGTGGTGTCCTTCGGTCAGATTTTGGGTTTCGTTTTGGATTTTGTTTATATTCTTTCTCTTCTATTTCCATATATTCCATAGGTTCAAATTTATTTTCATTTGATATATTGATTCTTGATTTTGAGTTAGATCTTGATCGAGTGTTTTCTTGTTCTGTTGTCACTTTTTTGTCTTTTTGTTTATTTTTCATTTTCTTGGTTTGGGTTTGGGAAGAAGAGGGTTCGCTGGAGTTTTGTTCTATGTTTTCTTTCCAGAGTTTTTTGCCTTCTTCTGGGTTAATTCCATTTGATTTGGGTTGTTGAGTTTTATTTTTATTTTGATCCGATTTAAGTTCAATTAAAAAGGTTTTTAATTCCTTACATAAATTTGTTATTTCAGTTGTACCTTTTATTTTATCTTCATTGTTTACTTTATTTGCTTTTTGTACCATGGAGGCGTAGGTGTTTTCTTTTATGTTATTTTTAACTTCCTTTCGTGCTTCTGAGAAAGATATATTTTTTTTTGTATTTTATTATGATTATTTCTTTTTCCTGTTTGTAGATACTACATTGTTTTGAGAGGGCAGAGTGGTTTCCCAAACGGTTTGAGCATAGGCTCTCATTTGGACAGTTCTCTTCTTTATGTTCTGGTTCTTTCTCACTACATTTTCCACATGTTTTTTTTTGTTTCGACAGGAATCTCTGTGATGCCCAAATTTGTGGCATCTATAGCATTGAAGAGGGTTTGGTATGTATTGTTCTACTTTTATAATTTCATATCCAATTTTAATTGTTGTCGGAATTTGGGGGGAGTTGAAGGTTAGAATGTAGGTATTAGTTTGTATCTCTGCTTCATTTTTCTTTATTGTGATTCTTTTGACATTTGTAACACCTTGAGTTTGGAGTTCTATTTTTATCTCCTCTAGAGTGCACAGGGAGAGCTCCTTGCTTTTTACTACACCCTTTGAGAAATTTAGGGTTTGGTGTGGGTAGGATTTTATTTCTATTTCTTGTAGTTTTTTTTGTCTTATTAGTGTATCCGCATATATCTTTTTTTCCACTTCCACTAGTAATGTTCCATTTTGTAGTTTTTTTACATTTTTTGGTATGATTATATTTGATATAGCTTTTGGATTTTAAATGGAGATATTTCTGTTAGTGCTTTGTTGCTTATTGCTTCAAGAACAATAAATCGTGGAAAGTTTTCATTATCATTTTCTGATTCAGAGTCATTATCCACATGTGGTCTCTTGGAAGATTTCTTTTTTTCCATTGATTGTTTTTATTTTTGTTCATCATCCACCGCGGAGTCCAGTATTGGGACATGACAAGGGGGAAACCCATTCGCCTTGCCATGTCGGGGCTACATGAATGGTATACTCTCTTTGGGAGGAGTCTTTGAGCACGCGTGTTCCTTTGTTTCCGTTATCCAAGTTTTACGGCTGTGAAGGTTTAGCAGGTGTGTCAGATCCTTTTTTTCTCCCAAATTGATTGACCCTCAGCCACCACCTTCCATCACATATTTAGGGTTAAGTGTTAGTTTTGGTTCAGAAGAGGAGTGTCAGTTATAGGTTTGGGGTGGATTATATATGATGGGGCTTGACATGACCAGCCGATTGATTGGATCGGGCCCCTCCGACCGCCTGTCTAGCCCAGGTAAGGGCTAAAGTTGTGTGTTACAGGATTGTGACCGCTTTACACCTGGGTTACAACCTGCTCAACCACCAGGATGGCGTCCCCAGACATTACGGGTCACCACCCACGGCCAACAGGTGGCCCCATTGAGGGACTTCTACCCTCTGCAGGGGGGTAGTCGGCGTATTCTGATGCCCCACTGACCGGGCAAGATTATTTTTGGTACAATAATTATTGCTCTACATAGTTATTGAGCATCTTATTGGCAAGAATTCTGTTCACCTTGACTTATGTAATTTTTCCATATATCAATAAGTGCCATTATATTATATATATATATATATATATATAATTTATTTATATATTTATTTATAAAACAGTGTGTATATATATATATATATATATATATATATTTTATATATTAAACAGTGAAATTAATATCTACTGGCATAGTGATCAAAAGTATCATTAAAAGTGGCTCTCAAAAGAATGTTGAATTAAAAATCTATTAATTGGTTAAGAATATATAAATATATGTAATTTTGTACACGTGGATTATGTTGATATAATACCCTCTAACATATTTACTAATCTTAATCTAATCAAAGGCTGAAATAGATGATCATTAGGGAAGATCAAGCTCACTATATTAATGTGTGAACAGCGAACTAATCCTTGCTCTAAGGCAAGAACCTTATTTACCTCAAGTATAAGGACTTGACACCACAGAACATAAGCACTGATTTAAAAAAGCACAACATTTTCTTTCCTTTTTCTAAAGAAATCCTTTTCGGCCAACACTTTTTCAAAAGTTATCTGTTGGCACAAATCTGACAAAACAAGGGATAATATTTGCAAAAAAAAAAAACATATTTTTGTTAGTTTCTACAAGCAACTTTTGTTCAAAAAATGCTATAAACCCCATGTATATTTATTCTATGTTGATGACACATTTTCCATCTTTGATTCCATCAACAATGCAACAGCTTTTCATACTCAATTCAATTCCCTTCATCCATGTTTGTAATTTATCATGGAAATGAAGAATAATTGTACTTTGCCTTTCTTGGATGTTCTTGTTGAATGTAGAGTTGTTTTTTTTATTACCTGCATTTTCACAAACCTACATTCACAGATCTGTACACTAACTGGAATCACTTTGTTCCAAAAGACCTTAAGATTAACCTGATTTCCATGTTAGTCCATCACACACTGATGATTTGTTCTTCCTGTATTCTTGACCAGGAACTGTAGAAAATTTGTCACATTTTTATTGACAATGGTTTTCCTATCAATGTTATTAAGCATGTGGTTGAATGTAAAATTAGACATTAGAACTGGCAGATTTTGGACCCAGTCTTTGCCTATTTATTTGAAACTGATATGGTTAGGTAGGAAGAGTTAAATGCTTGCAGACAGAGTGTCAGCTTGCATGACATCAGGTTTTTCTACCATCAAGTGATGGGCTGTTTTTAAGACCAATTTGGTGATTCCATCTTTTGTTGACGTTTAGCATCCTGGAAGCAAAAATTTTCTCCATAGAATTCTCTTCTTTTGCATGCTACAGGTGCATTCTGTCACCTCAAGAGGGCTGATATAAATAAACACTTGTCAACTATTATTTTCAGAAATAACAGTTGAAAAGTGTTTATTTATAGCAACCCTCTTGAGGTGACAGAATGTGCCTACAGCGTGCAAAGAGAGAATTCTACAGTGACAATTTTTGCCTCCAGCATGCTAAAGGTTAAAGATTGTCTGTCCTACTGTCAAAGTAGTTCTGTCATATACAATAGAAATATCAAATGATGCTGAATACATAGGATGAACTAGTCTGAGGTTGGAAACCCATATGTGTCAACATGTTCCAGCCAATATAAAAATCAGGGAATCTTGGATGACTCAGCCAGTATATAATTCAACAATAGGCCAACATCTACTTGTTAATCCTGACCATGCCACCAAATATGTAGATAGTTTTTTCACTGTTTTGCACAGATCCCAGTCTGCTCACCACTTGCATGTTCTTGAAGCAATATATTAAGTGACATCAACTGGATCTATGCAAGCAGAAAGGACATTTCATTCGCTCTCTTTGTTTGTTTGGAGGGTCGAGAGTGAGAATTTTTCCCTTTTACATTCTGTTGGAACTGTTTGTTACTTATTATAACCAAATTATTTACTATTGTTTTAACCAGGTTCCAAATATATTGGCAAATATTATCCCTTGTTTTGTCAGATTTGTGCCAACTATTACCTTCAAAAAAGTGTTAGCCAAAAAAGATTCCTTCAGGAAAAGAAAAAAATGAAAAAATGCTGTTGTGTTTTTCAAATCTGTGTGTGTGTGTGTATTTAGGCAGCATATCTTCAGTCAAGCATGTTTGCTTGAATAATCTACACATATGTCTATTTTTATTTTAATCCTCTGAAATTCATGGATCAATTTCTTAATTAAACTCCTTAAGGGCTGTGCCGTAGATTTTTTTTTTTTTCATTTCTGTTACTTCCAAGCTCAACTTCAGGGGTGAATTGCTAAAACAAAAAATTAATATAATTGATAGTTGTGTTTTCTGTTTTTGTAAATGCATATAAAATGTGCTCTGTTATAGTTAATTAAAAAAATTAACAGTTATCTAAGGGAGGTAACTTAATTTATATTTGTAATTTAAAAAAAAATTAAAATTTACGTATTTTAAAACATTGCTGTTATAGACATTTTAAAACATTGTTGCTATTGGATGAAAGTACTTGGGAAAATAAAAGAAATGAAAAAAAAACACAAAAAAAACCCTATGATGCCTTCCTTAATGAGTTTAATAACAACATTAAGAAATTGTTCCACGAATTTGTGAGGATCAAAATAATAAACAGAATATGTCTAGATTATTCAGAAAACATTGTGTGTGTGTGTGTATATATATATATATATAGAGAGAGAGAGAGAGACACACACACACACACACACACACAGACACTAATTATTGCTCTGTCTCTGACAGAGCTCTCCCTGGATTTATATCCTTTTGGAAATATCCATACTTATATATATATATATATATATATATATATACACACACAGTGTAACCTGGATATAAGAGAGATTTTCTCTGGTCCCAAATTAGAGTCTGTGTTAATGTATATAAAATAGACCAAACCCGGATATTCTTCTATAGACTTCTTCTCCGGTCCCGACAACTCTCTTATATCCGGGTTACACTATATATATATATATATATATATATATATATATATATATACACACACACACACACACACATGTCATCCACAGATATAATTACTCATTTGAGGGAGAAAAAAATTCCAGTTGAAAAAGCCACACAAACAAATTATATACAATATATCCAAAGTAACTGAATATTATTTACAAGAGTCAGATCAAACCAAAAATATGGCGTAATGTTGCTCATTTTTAACTTTCCAGTCTTGATAGAATTCAAAAGGTGTCTCTGCAGCCTTGTGGGTAATTAATTATTTTTCCACTCTACAACAACTTTCCCTACAGACAAAATCAAAACTCTTACAACGGTATAGTTGCTTCAATGGCAAATGTTCTGGTGACCTACATTCGTTAGTCCCACCAGTTCATACCTGCCATGCCACATACACGGAGACAAATCATTCCCATTCTCTTTGTCTTTCATTAGTGAGAAGTTCCATTCGGATAGATTTTACCCAAGAACCACTACTTTGTGGAGGATGCTTCCTAAATTACTGCAATCTCAACCTCTTCAAATCTAAGTTTAACTGTTGTCTCTCCAACATTATTTTCATTACCTACACTTCTTACTTCCTCCTCTTACAATACTCTCATTCAGTTACTCTACCTTGAGTGGATCTTGGGTCTGGTACTAATCCTAACCTAAATAAATAAATCACATCAACTAGAACATGTACAGATGTACATGTTCTAGTTGAGATATCCTCAGGTCTATTCTAGCCTACATAAAATTATTTCAGGACAAATATGAGAGATGGGCTGATATATAAGTACAATAGGTCAATCTGCATAGATCAGGCAAGGCAATAATTTTACTTCTCACATTTTAATATATATAAGTGGACACCAGTGATGTGCTGATGTTTGATGGTTCCTAGGGCTGACTCCCTAATTTTATGCCTCTAAGACTCAAATAGTGGGGACTACACTAGTCTTGCTTATCAAATCACGGATCCAAATTCACACCATCTTGTGAGGCTGTAGGGTGCTTGCACAATGAAGTTAACAGAGACAAAAACTAAATTTTTTTTATTTCAATCTTTGATTAGATGCCATCCTGATATGGATGCCCATGATTGTTGCACCCTCTGACCACACCCACTTCTGCATGTTACTGATAGACACTGAGGTCAAGAACAATCAGTGACAGTGTTTCATGCTTCAACATATTCTTCAGGCCAGACATTTATTGTACTATGTACAAATATACCACAAGGGCAAATGGGGATGGGGGGAGGCTGGTTTTCATGTCCTATCGATAATTTAGCTAGGCTCAATCACTGACCCACTTGTTTGTATATTGATCCTTTCATCAAAACATCTTATCTACACAACACCGCCTTACACAGACACCATAGTGTCACATTTACTCTAAGAATTCCGACCTAATCCCATATGTAGGGCTGGGTTGAAAAAAATCTAAATAAAATATTCCCCTATGTTCATAATATAAAATAGTATCTACACAACTAAACAAAACTAGTGTTAGTAGGGGGGGCACCCCACAGTCTAATCATGAAAGAGGTAATGGTTAACTGAACAAAAAATACTGTGGAATTAATAAAATCAATTTCATGCTCACATTCTACAATCACTCACACATTTAGACACAAAAACAATTACAAAAATTCACCCTCAAAACAAAAAACATACCACAGTTACCTGAGAACTGCAATCCCTGTCACTTAAATGGGGAGGTGAAGGGGAATAAACTAAAGATAAGGCGCGCCAACAATAAATAGGCCAATAACCATCCATACCCTAGCTAAGTTAAATTCAGCAAATTAAAAAAGGAAAATGATCTATGCTTAACTAATACTGGACTGGGTTGACAAATGTTTAATCAGCCAACCATTATCCTTAATCGTAGGTCACCTCCAGATGCCATTCTAAATTAGCCCCTCTCAAGTGAACCAAATATGAAACATTCACCCACCTTTTGCTGAATTTTGCTGGAGAGAGTCACCTCCTTTTTGCTCTAGTTTTGACTTTAATCTGGTACTTAAAGAGTAAAAATCACAATTCTCATAATGCCAAGTGAACACAAAAACAGTGTTCATTCTTCTTCAGCTGCAGTACAACATTGCTACAAACCGAACTGGCCCCAAGGATAAGAACAAAATGTCTTCAATCAGTTTGCACAATGGCTGTACAACACTATAGTGAAAGAAGATGTATTCCTAAGGACTCCACCAACCCATCACAGGGCACACACTTTAGCATAACTGCCAACCCCACAGCACAACCCAAAGGGCCTTCCATAATACAAGCCAGATAAGTGATGTCTTGTCATTAATGAGAAACCCCAAGCCAGACACCCAAGGTCACAGAGAGTGAAACCAAGCTCATCCCTTAATGCATCTCAAGTGGCCACTGAACTGACACACAATATAATGTCTCATAGGGGAGACTATCAATACCTGGAGTCTTGCCTGTGCTGCTTCAGTGCATACTAGATTTCCACCTCTGTGATTGGACCCTCGCACCCAATCACTTTGAGGCAAGGAAAGTCAGCTAAATAGGTGTTGAACTGAGCCAGGCTCAGACCGGGCTCTCTGGTAAAAAGATCCTGAAAATAAGATCAGAAAGTTTCAAATATGCCATCGTTTGTAGTCATGGTATGCCAATCTGGCAATGTGATGCTAACATATTTATTGCCTTGGAAAACATCCTTGGAAAACATCCTTTTTAATCTAGCCCTAACAACAATAGTTTCATCCTTCTTGATAAACAAGGAGGCCAACTCTACCCTAGTTGCAGCTATTTCCCCACTATCTCCTGATTTTATAACCCTTTCTACTCTAGATACTTGTGCTGTGCTCTGCTAATCTATCTTGGTTGAGCCGCTCAGCAGCAAACGACCTAATGGCAGCCTTAGGATGAGCCCACCACTTATTCCCAATCATGACCCCTTGTCAATCCCGCATTATAGTAAAAGCTGGTCTTGAAAATCCTTCTCATCGAACAATGATGTGTTGAATTTCCAGTACCCAGCCATGCTAATCTCAGGTTTATCTAACTTTAGATGAACATGGACAAGCCTATGGTCCAAATAAACTATGATATGAAGACTTGAACAGACCGAATTCAACTCTCCTAAGACTGAGTCAATGTAGCTTGTACACAACACCAAAGCCAAGCTGCCCCTATTAGTCCAAGTTGACACTACTGCCCAGGGAAACTCATTCTTGCACTTATTGACAAGATCCAGCCTGTCGATAAATTCTTGAAATGGTTTTACATTCGA
The DNA here is from genome assembly GCA_963932145.1 of Acanthosepion lycidas. Classification (NCBI taxonomy): domain Eukaryota; kingdom Metazoa; phylum Mollusca; class Cephalopoda; order Sepiida; family Sepiidae; genus Acanthosepion; species Acanthosepion lycidas. The sequence continues at coordinate 103,731,463 of OZ010574.1, read as the reverse complement.
GTTGTTACTACCCAATCTAGTCCCTGTGTGATCTATATTGAGGATGGCATTCTTGTCATCTGCTAAAATTACCTGACAAGATGTCATCAGAAACAGATCAATTCGCCAAAGAAAGGCAGCTCACTTCCTAGAGTCATTGGGTGCATAAAACCCCAATTAAATGAAATGCCTGATCTTTTATGGTAGCATCCATAACACAAAGCCTGCCTGCCAGATCTGCAAAGACAAATGTATACACAGCCTTCAGGGAACGACTTACCAGCAAAAAAAAAAAAAAAAAAAAAAAAAAAAAAAAAAAAAATAGAACAGCCATCATAATATGTGGAGATGAGGTCAAAACTCTTTAACAGTATAACATCACAGCTCGTCAGAATGGAAACGAGTCTCTTGTAAAGTGCATATATCCACTACTAGGCACTGAAGGTCGCAATTGAGTCTCATCCTTTGCGACTACAACCTCAGCCCCAGGATATTTAAACTGGCTAAAAAGAGTGACATTGTCAGATATTCTAAGGTTGGCTGTCTGTTGGGTGAGGATACTGAAGGCCTTGCACATTGATCCCTAGCCCATTTCAGTCTCAATTTGACCGTCAATTGCAAGACCCCTGATATGCCATGGAAAAGTTAACTTTAATACTCTACATAGGAAGGGGGAGGTGAACAAAAACTTGAACCCTCCCTGAGCAAAATTGTTTAAGTCTATTCTTTGTTTTCCACAAAAGCCAATGGGGGTATAATATCAAAGCTTTTAATGACCTCTTCTACCATCTCCCAAGTCTACTGGGACCCCAAGCCAGCCCCTGATAATGGTAAGGACTCACTTCACATCAGTAAAATTCCTTGGGTCATCCATGTCCTTATAACCAAACTTCTGTATTGACAGCAAATACTTCAAGGTTACCATATTGCTTTACTCTCTGTTTGGCCCAGGGATATAATTGCAGACATCACAATTGTGGCAATTTCGCTTTTTTTTTTTTTTTTTTTTTTTTGTTCCTTTGTTTCCACAAATGGGCTTCTTTGACTTTTGCATTTTGTGCTGTTGGAGAAGGAGTTTCGGCAGGAGCAGAAATTTGCGGTATACAAAGAGTGGGTACCCTTTCAGAGGGGGGGCATTTTCAAAGGGCTTGGGGTCAGTGGCCTAGTCACTGAAGGAGAGTCAGAGATTTTCTCATGTGATGGGGAAGACAGGGCAGAGGCTGATGGGCATGGCACCTCCACTGGTCCAGGTTGACATCTTTGGCAGGAGATTGTGAACTTGGTATGGACACCATTTTAAGTGGGGGTCATTTTTGGAGGAGTTATGGTCAGTGACCTAGTCACTGGAGGAGGTGCCAACTTCTTAAGAATTGGAGAAGATGGACAGAGGCTGAAGAACGTGGTACTCTCACTGGCCCAGGCTTCTTTACATTTTTGGCCTTTAATTGCCTCTAGCTCTTATTTTCTCAAACTTTTCATACCCCAGGTCATATCTTTTGCTCAATTCATATAATTTTTGGGGGTAGCTAGCTGGGGTCTCACCCTTGAGAATGGGAATGTTAGTGCCTTTGCCTCTGGGGGCTTCAGGGGACTGAGATCCTGCAGTTTGGGGCTTTCCTCTCACTCTACACATGATCAGCCATTGCTGTGTATCTTCCACCTTCTTTGCTACAGACAATGTGCACTTGGGAAGAGACCCAAGCGAAGCCTTTTAACCACCAGTGCCAGCTGTAGACAGGCCCATAACAGGAACAAGTAGTTTCAGCTTGAAGGGGATTTGGGCCAGACTTAGGCAGGCCTCCAGAGGCCTTCTTCTCTGGGAAAGAAGGGGTGAGGTGACCAATCACACCACCCTTTCAACAAGTTGGTTTCCTCCCTGTTATGATGATGGGGTAATTATTCCTGCCTATCTCCAAGCTGTTGGTAATGGAGGTGAAGCCTTTGTGATCCAACATCAACTCAAACCCCCACTCACCCATCTCATATTCTGGAGTAACACTCACCAAATGGCCATGCTACATAAGATATGTCCCTAAGTGCTCTCTAAGAATATAGTCAGGAAACTCATAGACTGCCACCTGGGTTTGATGCCATCCTTTGTATTCTGTGCGGATGATATAATCCTTTGTGATTAAATGATGAAACATATCCACAGTCTTCTGGCCTGGGCAACAGTATGTCGCACATGAAATACCCTAAAGATTTTATGATTTGTTGAGGTTTAACCCCCAAGGAAATCAATGATTTCACCACTGTGCCTTTTGTGCACCAATAAATTTTCTGTGTTAGCTTGTCGAGCACAAAGACTGACACTGTTTTTTTTTTAGCAGTTCAATGTTGTGCATCTTGGTTTACCAAAAGTCTGCTACTGGTAATCAGATGAGCTCAACAACTGTACCACATTGACCATTTTGGGAGTGAACTCCAAATAGAGGATGATTCCCCAGCTGTTACACCATCTGTCAAAATAACTACTATACTTGTACTTGGTCATTTTTTTCTTTTTGCCCTTCCTCTACACCAGTGGCCCAACTTTGACAAGTGGCAGGCCATGTGTGTTGTTTTAGCTCAACTATTTATATATGATGGCAGTGGTGCATTATGGGTAGTAAGGTTGATTGTATTATCTTGATTGCTATTGGGTGGGCAGTAACAGTTACATTTCAAATTATTATAGAGGCAATTGAGTAGAAATAATTGTGGATTTGAATGTGGTTATTCCTTAACATTTTACACATTATTTATGATCAATTACTTAATTATTTGTTGTCGTTATTATTATGTTTATCTTATTTTTTTTAGAGGTAGGTTATCTTATATGTTCAGTCTAAAGTATAGGATTTGTATAAAATATGCTATTAGGTTGGTGCAAAAATAATGTCGTTTTCTCACATAGTAACATATCTGAAAAACGACATTTGCACCAACCTAATACTTTATCTGTATTGTATATAGTGTATATATTTGCATTTTTCCATGGTGCTATTTTACGAGGTCTTTGTTTTTGGTTTTCAAATTTTAGGTAATATAGTAAAAATTTGCTTTCTTCTTTCAGGATAACACAATAGACCTTACTACCCGTAATGCACCATCAACCAGCATAAGACAACCCACATGGTCTGAAGATTACATTGAAGCCTGAAAAATTGTAAACACATGGTGTTGACCTCTATCTAATATTGAGCCTTTTTACACAAGCATAGGATACAAGGATGGGCTGAAAAGTTCATAGGCTGACTATGAAGGAGCGATGCTAGAGCGGTGAAATTTTGCATACATTAATATCTCTTATTAATAACTGCATTGTTTCTTCTCAGGTAAACTGATATCTATTTAAAGAAAATTTTAAATGTAATAAGTAGTGACTTCTCTTGAAAATGGACAAAATTTGGCATCATGGTATTATCAAGTACTTGCAGAAAAAGGGTTTAACTCAAGGATATTCATTCTGACATGGTTGCTACCTTAGTGAAAGATGCTCCAGCTTTATCAACAATGCAAAAGTAGGCAACTAAATTTAGGAGAGGAAGAGATAATTTTAAAGATGACCCAAGGTCTGGATGTCTTGCAACTGCCACCACACAGGAAAACCTTGTGTTCGCCATATAGTGATGGGTGATAGGCCATTGACTATAAACCAAATAGCCAATGCTATTAACATATCTCACAAGAAAGATGAGAATATTCTGTACAATGAACTTGGCATGACAAAGGTTTCTGCTTAGTAGATGCCACATCTTCTGAAACCTGATCAAAAGCACACCAGCCTGATGGGAAAATCTTACATTGTTTGAAGCTGATTGACAAGTTTTCTTGAACATTTCCTAACCTAACATTCATGTTGGGTTCATCACTGAACCAGAGACAAAGACAATCCATGCAGTGCAAACACCTTTCATCAGTGGCTTCAAGAAGGCCAACATCATTTCATCTGCAGGGAAGCGGATGACCTCAGATTTTTGGGGATGCAAAAAGCATTGTGTTTATTGACCATCTTCAAAAGAGCCACACCATCAATGAAGAGTACTATGCCAACTTGCCAAGGAAATTATGAAAGGCTATCAAGACCAAATGCCTAGGAAAACCGATATAAAGGGGTCTTGTTTCATCAGTACAATGCTCCAGCACAAAAGTTTCAATGGTTGTATCGCAGCAATGATATCTGTTGCATTTTGACCAACAGGATGAAAGCTTTTTCACCAATGGGATCCAAACACCAATGGGTGGTAAGTGTGGACCATGAAGGGGACTATGTTGAAAAATAAACCCCATTTAATCACATTCCATGAAAGTATCTTAGCATCCTATGAACTTTTCAGCCAACCCTCATACTTTAAAACCATATTACATGTGCACACACACATTATATATTACACACACACACACACGGATACTGAGGTCAACAATCTAAAGCTGGATAATTTATATTTTCATGCAATGATAGACATAGAAAAACAAATTGCATTACATGTTGGTTTCCCAAAACATGCCTAACCCAAGGCTCATCATTTAATGGAGGCATTTTTTTTTTTTTTTTTAAATCATTTCACCCCAAGCAAGGGGTTACCAAGTGTGAGAGAATATGAAAAAAAAATCATTAAGGAGAGAGAACAATAAAAAACAGGAATTAAGAAAACATTGCATTTAAATTTTTGAATATCAAAATTGACTGGAAAGCAAGAAGCTAGAAGAAACTTTCACAAGAAAGAAGTATAAGAGAAGAAACTATTAGTATAGAACTTACAGTCACATCTAGCCATTTCAACTTGCTGCTAATCTAGTACTGTGTTTAAATTCATAGTTTAGGTACCAAAGTGGAAAGCTCATCAGAAAAATTACCATGAAAATATTTGTAGAAAAAGGCAAAGGGAAACTATGTTATGATGGTGACAGAAGCTGAGATGCCAGGTCAGGACAAATAACATTGCAGATTATTCTTTGTATTTTATCAAGAATCCATAAATACATAGCAAAAGCACCAGATGTGACATTCAGCACATAGGTAAATAGTAGACTTATAAACAAAAAGTTTTAGAGGCAGTAATACTTGAATGAATTTATGATATAGCCTTATTACATCATTAATAAATCATGTAATGGTTCTGTGGCTGGCTCAGCTGAGTTATCGTGTACCTTCCAGATATAGTGACAGCATTGCCACAGATGATATCAAAGAACAAACAATGTCATAGAAAAAACTCTTGCAAGTGTTGAAATGGACAATTCAGTAAATTTTTTTTATTAATTTTGTGAAAATGTAAACATTGTGTAATTTGTCAAGCTCACAGTGTAATATGTGCTTCACCCCAGATAGATTTTTCACTCAGTGTCTCTCAGAGTTGATTTGACATGTCATCCTGGTCAGCAAGTACATGCCCATATGATTGCCCCAGCTACACTTGGGTTGCAAGTGTGGGAAAAAGCAACAGGACAGAGATAGATGTATAAACACACACACAAGCAGTAAGTGGGCAGTCTGTCAGATATTGTACACAAGAATGTAAGGTCCACATTTCAGATGAGGGGCTTGAGACTATGCATGCACACACACACACACACACACAAGCAGGATTGAATAAAACATATCACTGTAGGAAAGATTCAGTTTTTTTTATTTCTAATGTTTGATGATACTTCATTACAACAAAATTTAACTAGTTCATTTTAAATATTTATAAGTGTTTGTAATGTAACTGATCTGGCATCTCAACTACAGTCACTTTTTCCACCAATGTGATATAGCTTTAGTTACATGGTAACTGTTCTGATGAACTTTTTTCCTTCATGAATTTAAGTGTGCTACTAGATTGGCAACCAAGTTCCACCAATTTACTACTGAACTAGCTAGATGTAACTGCCACTTCAATTCTAATAGTTTTTCTTGCACTTCTCACCCTGCCATCTACAATCTTTGAAAATTTAATTGCAATGTCAATCGTCATCTTTTTTCATGAACCCTGTTCCTTTATAGTTTCCTTTTTATTCTCTTTCATTCCATTTAACCGCCTGTGTCCTAGTGGCATTATTGCTTTGCTTGAAGTGAAATGATTAAAAAAAAAACAAATAAATAAAATCACAGCTTTTTTTTTCTTTTTTAATGTTCAACTTGTACTAGACCCAAGAGACACTTGAGGTAATGAGTTACAGAGTAAGAGGCAGTTTGTGGATATATGTAGAAAAGATTATGATTATCTCTAGACATGAACAGGTTAAAATTGTAGTTATCAGGAATGCATCCTTTTGGGAGTTGATTCTACAAAGCAGTGGTTTGTGGGTTGAAGCTGCTCGAGTGGATCTTACATCTCACCAATGGAATACAAAGGGAATGAGGGTGGTTCATTACAATGTACAGTGGCATGGTGGGTCTTAGCTGTGAAGATTAGAATTGGTGGAAGTAAGGAATGTAGTGTGTCTGAACACTTTCCATATGGAAATAACAATAAAGCTGCAAGAGGCTTTTCATCTGTAGTAAAAGAGCTGTAGAGTGTAAAATAATTCTTCACCCACAAGGATACTGAGAGTTTTTAGCAAGAATAGAAAGTGAAGATTTGGCAGCTTTTTCCTATATATGGCAGCAGTAGTCCGTTTTCAGCCGGATCGGGCTCTTGTAAAGGTAAAAGGTAGCAGGAGAAGTCAGATACTTACAGGAGCAGAACGGAGAACAAACCATTTATCCAGCATCTTTAGCAATGGATTGTATATATAAGCTCCACTTGTGGTCTGAGTTGAACTTAAGTTCCAATAGGCACTCAAGGCATGGGGCCTCCCCGAGAGAACGCCTGTTTATCATGATAGGTAAAAATTCAAGGTCCGTTTGGTAATGATGGAACATCACTATTTTAGATTAAATAGCAATAAAATACTCAAATAACCCAAAATTGAATTCAACAATATTATTAATGCCATGAACTGGGAGTCAAGAGTTCAATTCTCATGTCAGATAGTGTAGAGATATACAAAAATTCAGTAGAAAAACAAATTGGCATCATGGAGAAGAATTAACAGTTACAAGTTCTGAAATTCTCTAGGAAGGACACTGACAGGTAAAGGAATGAGAATAGCAGATCCACATGGATCAAATAAAGGATTCCATTCAGCATTCCAAGAAGATTATCAAATTCAACAAAGATCTGAAGAAACCAGAAATATTCCTATTATTCTGGTTTGAAATACTCAATGACAAATGTCACATCGAAGCATTTTTGAGGAAGCAGCACTTCATTGTTCTAAGAAAAGTATTGACATGATCTTGAGTATAGGCACCTCTAATTTTAAGAAATGGGGGAGGACCTATATTTATCTGAGTAAGGAGACAAATCAATCTTACTATACAAGACACCAAGTGTGTGTGTGTGTGTGTATGTGTATACATAAGGTTGTTCCAATAAGTTGGACTGATTTTAATTGTGAATTAAGTTTAAGCGTCTAATGATTTTTTTCTTTTTCTTTCAGATTTAACAACTTAAATCTTTGGCAATTTCAACCATAGAAAGATTAACAATCAAACAATGTGTTAAAGTTTCAAAAGTGCAATTGCAAAAATTGTTCGTAATTTCAAGCAAACTGGGTCAGTGACAGATGTAAAAACACCATTGTGTGCTCGTTTACACCATTCAGCTGAAAACATTGCTGCAGTGCATGAGAATATGTCCAAAAATCCAGACACCTCTATGTTTGATTGTTAATCTTTCCATGGTTGAAATTGCCAAAGACTTAAGTTGTTAAATCTAAAAGAAAAAAATCATTAGATGCTTTAACTTAATTCACATTTAAAATCAATCCAAGTTATTTGAACACCCTTTATATATCATGTCAATTTTCATTGTGATTTTTTTAACTTCATAAAAATTCTCAATAAAAAAAGCACAAGAAATCCACAGCAAACTACAATTGAACACTACTCTTGAATCACTCATGGTAATCCTATATAGATGTACAGAAATTAATAACAAGTCTGAAAGAACACTGTTTGAACATCAAAACAAAACAAAAAAAAAAAACAAAAAAAAAAAAACAAAAAAAAAAAACAAAAAAAAAAAACAAAAAAAAAAAAAAAAACTAATAAATTGTACAAAGGAACTATAGATCTTCCAAAGAATAATGACAAGTTTATAACCATCTCCAACTATGAACTAACAAAGCATTAAATAGAATTACTCAACCTCAGACCCAATTGTCACCTCTACAAATAATAGAGTAGATAAAATAAAAAAACTGAAATAGAAATGCTGTACCAAAACATACAAAAATTTGAGTAGCAGCAATTGATAAATAAAAAAACAGAAATCCGGGACCTACTCAAATGCTATGAAGAGGTGTATGACAGACGACCCCCCCCCCAAAAAAAAACATATCCAGACTTCTATCAAAATAACAAAGAACTGCTGCTAAAGAACTATGTAACCACAACAATATAATAATTAAAATATAAAATGGAACTGTAAAAATACATAAACCTAACTTCCCTCTCCGATCTATCATATCCCAAATCCCCACTCCTGTTTACCAGCTAAATAAAGCTCTTTATCAACTAATTACACCTTACATTCCAAATAAATACAGCATAAAGTCAACACATGAACTACTCCAAATTCTAAGAAAAAAAAAAAAAAAAAGAAAAAAAGAAACAATAATGTATCTTTTAACCTCACTCGACGTTGAAAGCTTATTCACCAACATTGCCAATCAGAGAAACAATAATGTAACTTTAACCTCACTTGACGTTGAAAGCTTATTCACCAACGTACCAATCAGAGAAACAATAATGTATCTTTAACCTCACTTGACGTTGAAAGCTTATTCACCAACGTACCAATCAAAGAAACAATGTATCTTTAACCTCACTTGACGTTGAAAGCTTAGAAACAATAAATATTATCATAAACAATATCTACAATAATTCCTCCATTAAAAATTCAACCTAATATTCAAGAAAAACTACTCTTGATGTGCACCAAAGAAGTTCCTTTTTATGACCACAAAAACATTTACATACAATGCAATGGCGTCTCTATATGTCTCATCCTTTGGCCAACATTTACCAATTTTTACATGACTAATTTAGAAAATAATGTACTCAATACCACAATAAAACCCTTCATTTAGCTAAGATATGTAGATGACATTCTCATTTTAGTCAAAAAAATGATGAAATATATGAACTGCAAGAAAACTTTCAAAAAAATTCTGTACTTAAGTTCACATATCAATTTAACAACCACCAAAAACTTGTTCTTCGATGTATTGATAGACAGTAATAAAAATAATACATTTACTACCTCTCCTTATAAAAAAACTAACTAGTATAAACATATGTACCCTCAACTATAAAAGTGAATGTCCTATTACAAAATAGCTATTGTCTGAAACTTAACAGTGCAAAATCAAATTCTTCAACAAAAAAAATTTTCTATACTGAATTAAAAAATATTAGACAAACCCTCATTAACAATGACTTTCCTAATTACATTGTTGATTAACAAATTAGATGAGCTATTAGAAATATTAACATAAATAAAAATGAATACATCATCAAATAACTCTAAACATATCAAATTACTATATTGTAATCAAATGCGTTCCAACTATAAACAGGAGGGAAAAATCCTAAAAAACTCAAACACTAATCCAAGTAAAAAAAAAAAAATGAATTACTAAATTTAATACAACCAACCTATTTGTCCAATACAATTCTTCTCTACTAACTAGCATCTTGCAAAAGACCAACATTGTATATCAATTTAAATGTCCTTCAAGAAATTGTATCTCTGATAAAAATGTCAATACATATATTAGCTTTACTACAATGACACTAACAAAAAGCCTTACATTTCATTTAGCCATGAATAGTTCAATATTTCAGCATTTAAAGGAACACTCATGCCCACACTCATAGATTAGATGGATATTAGTTAAAAATGCATCTATATTACATAAAAACAATAAGCAAAAACTAAAAATCGTTGAATTAAAACCCAAAATAAAGTCAACTATGAGTATAGCAAGAAAGTCCTTAAATGCTTAAAAAAAAAAAAATAAATAAATAAAATAAAATATATATATGTATGAGCAAAAATAGTAAGGTTACTTCCCAAGAAATTAATCTGCAAACTTAAAAGGATCACAATAAAAATCTAATCGACATGATATTTCTAAATTATTTAACCAAACCTATTTAAATGAAAATATGCTATATATATATATATATATATATATATATATATATATATATATATATATAGAGAGAGAGAGAGAGATAGAGAGTACTTCCTCAATTATCTGTCCCCTCAATTTTCTGAACTTTGTGTATCTAGATGCAAAATGAAGAGAAAAATTGAAATCCAAACATTTTCTTTCACTTATCTGAACAAAACCCATTCTAATAATTCATCTCAAACATTTTGAGAATTCAAAAAGAAAAGAAAATACTTTATGCTTGATAAAAAACACTGATAAAATCATTTCCTGTTAATTTCCTCATTTTCATACAAAGAACCTATACTTGAATTATCACAACTTAATCCCATCAGAGATGCCAAATTTCAAAAACTGAAATATGTTTGGCAAATGTTTAAGTTGATTGTGCTTTCAACCAGAAGCTATCCTTAATCCAGTGGCAGAAAAATGGGAGGCCAGCCAGAAATACACACACACACACAAAAAAAAAAAAAAAAAAAAAAAAAATGTACATTTTTTTTTTCATAAAAATTAAACTGGACAAAAACTTGAACAAAGTATTTAAAAATGTCATTTGATGATATAAACATTAAATTTCTTTCAGAAAATGACATTTTTCTTCATTCTTTTTCCATAATTTACACATTGTCAATTATCCAGAATTTTGAATTACCTGAACATATTTTTTTCAACCCTTGCCCCAAGTTGTCTAAGACAATCAAAGATATACTGCATGTTAGAGACATTCTTTAATAGTGATTAATGTTGTCAAGTGATTTTGCTCTATCTAGGTAATCTAGGCAACGAGCACTTTACTGAGTAAGTAGGTGTTTACACTTAGGTTTTTTCTTATTGCTGTCCTTGGTAGAGTTTTTATCTTGTTTAAAGGTATTTAGGTCTTAGGCAAATTGTTCATTGGTTTCAATGGTTTTGTTTTTTCTTAAATTAATATATATATATATATATATATATATATATATATTAAATCTGCAATGTCTGTAACCTTTAATGTGCCAATGCAAAAGAGATAAGATATCTCCCTTCAATTGGAGATAAGTTGCAATGTAATGCAAAGAAAGGATGATCTGTAAAATATCTAAAAAAGTTAAAAAAAAAAAATTAATGCAGAAACTATAATCATTGCAAAAATATATTTAAAGGCTCACATGTGAAAATCTATTAATAATAGCAAAGACTTAAAACATTAATTTTGACAGCATTTTAATTTAGCATATAGTGGCTACACTTGGATGAAAAATTTTCTTTTTTCAAAATTCTAATTTCCTCATACTTCAAATATACCGCATATACTTATGTAGAAGCCTACTTCATATATAGTGCAACCCTGTTATTTTTTTTTGTACAAAGCTACCTCAAAATGAGGAGGAAAAACACATATCATAAAATATCTGATATAAAGATTTCAATACCGTACTATTGTTTTTGTTCATGCCTGACTATGGTATTTCACAAAAAAATTAACTGTGTATATAGTGACTACGTATTTTTTGTGTGAAAAAATTATAAAAACTTATATGCTCGAGTATTTATTGTAACCCATTTTAAAATAAAAAATCATTAAATTATACATACTTTATATTTTTTCAGACTCTTCATAGATTTGATGCAGAGTAAAATTTTACTGTGACAATTCAACATTTTAATGTTAAGAAATAAACATTTTTTTTTGTTGTCTTTATTAAACCATTTTTGCCACAAAGCCCCATATGTATGTTTTGAGTTTTTGAAAGTTGAATAGACATTGATTCTAGATTAGGATTAGGAGTAAGGATTACTGTTTTATGTAATTATTAAATGTTAAAAATACACCTTGTGCTATCTGCATAAAAGGTCAGAGATACTATTAAATCAATATAATTCATTAGTACTAAATGTGTTATATTTACAAGTGTGATTAGTCAGGAATTTTGATTTTAGTTGTACATGTAGCTAAGCCTTTAAAATTGTTAAATTAATGAAGCACAATACAGATAGTATGCTTGCCAAATAAATAATGCAATAGGTTCATTACATTTGCACATCTGACTTTCTTTTGAACTGACATATGTATCGTATATGTGTGCATGGGAATTATTTTTGGAACAGGAACTTTTTTTTTTTTTTTTTTAAAGGTTTTCATAGAATTATCAACCCTGTCAAAATTCAATTTCTAATGACTTTTTTTTTTTTTTTTTTACATAAATTTGTACCTGTTGAGTTTTTCAACAAGTGATATGACTAAACTAGTTTAAATATAAGTTACAAATAAACTAATGTTTACTAACTAGACTAATTCTTTCTCAGATACTTGATCCAACCAAAGACTAATAGCAAAACCTGCCAGGACCTTTGTCTTTTCTAGAATCTAACCTGATTATGAACTTGCCAATTGTTGCATAATCAGACTGCTGAAATTCATCCAGTTTGTTCAATGACTATAGGTGCACACAAACACTTAAGTATAAGCAACTTAGTACAAACACATTGTACTCAGAAATTCAATTATAGTTTTTAATGTAATTAAATTTGTTCTGTGTTACCAAAATAATATCTTCAGTATTGTAAATTTTCAACTTTTATTTTAATTTCTATACACAGCCACACTTAAAAAGTTATAATCATTAGCATCAAATTTTAAAACAATGCCAAAAAAACACAACACAGCCTGCTTTATTTAGTTTCATTTAGCCACTTAGAACTGGGTAGTTTTGTGTTACATAATATCTGTGAAATCTTTATCAGCTGTTCTTGGACAATCATTGCTTTCACTCTTTTCATTGCCATGAACCTCTATCTGATTCATGACTAGAACAAGAAGAATGAAGACAGAAGAAAATTCTTAAATTTCAGCAACTCCACAACAAAAAATGTTCATATCTTATCAGTAGTTGATTATTTCCCCCACCCCCAAAATAACATTGCATAAACTAGAATAACCAGGCAACAAAGATTATGTAGCTTGTTATGAAGGTTGAGCAATATCATTTCAACAGTAGCTTTTAGTGATGAAAGTAAACTTGAAAAAGATTAGAGGTTGGGTCATTCATGGAAATAGTTCCTCAACATAACAATAGAGAGAGGTGGAATAATATTTTGGACTAGTATTGAAAGCAGTAAAATTGTAAGTCTCTTCAAAGTTGATGTTAGTATCAAGATAAATGTATAGTTATTTGAAGTTCTTGGGTAAGAGGTTTCTGTTTAGGAGCACAGTTCACAAGCAAATTGTGCAGTTTACATGACTCCCCAGTCTTTTGAACAGGAGTAGCAGTTTTTCCCTTCTTTCCTGTTTAGCATTGGGTCTCCAGTTCCTTTGAAAATCTTTCATTCCCAATAGCCCCTTGTGTTTTATTGCCTTGTTTGGGATGGATTAAAAAAAAAAAAAAAGAAAAAAAAAAGCTTTAGGCTAAAGCATACATTCATGCTCAACACATTTCTGTCTCATTTTGAAATGCTGACTTTTGTCTAATAAAAAAAAAATCTCAATCTAATAGAAAACTTGTAGTCCATCATTAAAACAGAAATATATGAAAATAGAAAACTAATATTTGAGCAAGTTCAACTGATGAATTTTATGCCAGGGAGACATTAACATTTAAAAAAAAAAAAAAAATTATTCAGGTATATGTCATATTAAGAGTGGGACATAGTCAAGTGGTTAGAATGTTAGTGTTCTAACCATGAGACCCAGGTTCAAATCTCAATATGATCAATTTGAAAAGCAAGTGACTTTTTGATAATATCTGTCTGATGATTCCAGTGTACAGTACCATTGGGAAGTGCTTGAAAACCATAACATTGGTTGACCCAAGTCTTATGAGTGATATTGGGTAGATGAAACTGTTTGGAAGCCATTAGTGGCTGTGCAAGCACAAAGTCAAAAGTCATCATGACCAAAGGTTCAAGCATACTGCTGTTGTTCATGCTTTCTCCCCAAAACTGTGATTAAGGTCCACTCAACATAATTGCAGTATAATTCACAAGTTAGCACTGTGGATGATGAAGAAAGACAAATCTTAAACAGGTATATGCAACAAGGACTAACTAGTCACTCTAGTAAATGGGCATACTTCCAAAGGAGCAGCTTGCTATATTGTGCTAATCAAAAGTTTATATAGTCTATATCTTTAAGATTGATTTTGTACTTTGTTGGCATAATAAAACCTGACATCTAAAAAGGGGTTATCATTAATATTTTTTTCATATGATAGATATTACAAGCTGAAAATCCCTTGAAAAGTTACTCATATAAATATATCCTGAACATTTTAATAATACTGGTTGGTTAAAGAGATTTTACTGTGAAAACATTGATTTGTATAATAAAATCTGACACTAAAATATGCACACATTAAATGTGTGTGTTGATGAGGAACAATCCCTATTTAATACATTGTTCCATTTCACAAGGTGGTCAAGGTACTTTTGTTTTGTGTTTTTCTTTAATCCAAGCACTCAGAACCAGACTTTGACAATTTTTACAGTTATTAAGTCCTGAAAAAAAAAAAAAAAAAAAAATCTAAACAAAATACCTCATCAGTTTTATTTAACAAACTATATATAATTATTATTATTATTATATTTTTATTATAAGAGATTTTAATAAAAACATTTTGAAATGCTTTTATTATAATATCTTATAATAAAAATTTAATAATATTTTGCTCTACTTTATATTGAGTACTTTTTTTAAAAGTAAATGCTACAGTGAATTTTTACTCCATCTGTTCATTCTCTCATTTGGATACATATCTCCAACAATGGATTTAATTTTTTAATCAAACATTTATTAATCTAAACATTATTTTAATGGGATACCCATATTTGAGTAAACAACTTTTTTTAGACAGTGTGAATTACCTCTACTGGCCTTTGCATGCAAGAGACTTAAGAAAATGTGCTCTTCGGAAAGGTTTAAACTTGTGTCCACCATCATAGGAGAAAACAATAATATGGCAAGGCAATCTAAAACACACTGCATCAATAGTTTCTCCTACAACAGGGAACACAAGTTCAAACCCTGCCAAAAAGTGCATTTTCTCTACTAAATGTAATGATTGTGCAAACCTGTCAACATAATTCACAATGTTTAAAAACAGGGTGTCTCCTCAAATAACATTTAGAGTAATAAGAAATTCTACACACACACACACATATATATATATATATATATATATATATGAGAGAGAGTGAGATAACAAAACAGAGATGGTTAATGTTCATATATCAATTATTTGTGCTGGCATCTCTTGAAATTTATTTTATTGGTTTAAAATAGTTTACTGTCTGTAAAATAATATTGAAAAAAAAAAAAAAAGCTGAAGGGTTTCAATTCCTATTCAGTATGATGTTTATAGAATGTAGTCTTATCAGAGAACAAAAATAGACAAAGATATAGAAAGGGTTGCCAAGTTCTAGCCAAAGGATATGGAGTAGAACTCTAAGATAAATTTCAGATCAAGCCTAATATCAATTTGAAAAAGACAAGAGATAAGAAAAAAACAGTTTAAAAATAAACCTTTAGCAATAATGCCTGAAAATATGATAAAAAATAAACTCATTAATATGAACAATTGTGGGTGTATGTGTGTATATATATATATATATATATATATATATATATACATACACATACACACACAACAGCAATTACAAGTTTGCATTCTTTCTGACGTATACACTATTTTTTTTATCCATATAAATATATGCCTCCAATTAATATTGTACACACACAGAGTTCAAATATGCAATAAATTATCTGGAAAATAAATTAGACAGGGTAAATTAACTCAAGCAATATCTAACTTGTATAAATTACAAAAATAACATTCAAAACATTAAATTTTTCTTTGCAGGCAAATAAAATGTCAACAAGTTTAATGTTTATCACAACTTTAATAATAATCTTGCTTGAGGAATTGGAAATGCGTGTTTAATGGTTTTAAAAAGTCTTTTAATCTCATTCTCTATAAATAGCATACAATTGGTTCCTCATGTTTGTATTTAGTTATGTACACAATGTGAGGGTTTCAATATTACCTGCACATTGCAGACTGGGAAGCACACACATTCTTATTAGTAAAATAATATTTAACAATTTTAGCCTCTTGAATACAACATTACACCTCCATACCAGAAGTGTAGGATACACTGTATGGCAAAAAGGAAGCTGATAGGCCAGGAAGGATCATTCAGATAAAGTCAGTATAATAAACCCTGACCTGGAAGTTAAGGGGGGGGGTGATAGAAAAGACTGACAAGAAATACCTGCAAGTAATTAGACAAAGGCAACAAGGAGGGCCTAGAAACAAGTTTGATAAAAGTTTGATAAAAAAGTGACATTGATGACCTATGCTATTTTGGGAGTTAAAAAAAAAAAAAAGTCCAAGAAAAATGCAGTACTAATTCACATTCCAAAAAGGTTTGGTTAAATTACATTCAATTTCATTATAGAATTACACGGGATTCAACTCTGGATGATCCTTTAATATTTACAACATATTAGTCGGAGATTAAGTTTAGAGATGTGTGGATCCATTTCTAGTTTAGGGTTGGTGAAACTCACTCATTTTTACAATGACTGATCATGTCTCTCCACATTTTCCTTTTTGTTTATATCTAAACTCAACCCAACCATGACTGTTCCTGGGAAAGACAGTGAAGTCACTTTTTCCCCAGCTTTGATTTCAGAATTGTCCTCTTTCAAGACTGGTTGCTGATCATAGCTAGAGAACCCTCGGTCTGCTATTTAACCCATAGCTAGTAGGTAGGGAAGATGGATTTATGCCTTTCCACAGTGCATTAGTGAACACAAACTGTCTCAGCTGAAATTTGAACTCTGTTCACCAATTCCATTTTTTTATAATGTTGACTATTAATCAACCATACCTTCTAAAGCACACATTTAAGAATCAAAACCAACTTTAGACTTTCTAAAGTTCTTATAATCTTTAATGCTTCCGAAATCTATAACATCATCAATATGCTAATATGGAGTGATATATCTTTTATTCCATCTTTTCAAGATATGGACAATCATGGCTCTCCACCATTTCCTATCTTTTGTTGTTGTTAGTTCCAATTGCTGTAAGAATGACTGCAGAAACAACCCCTTCCACAAATCTATAGACATATCATACAGATGGATGCTGGGATTTCTTCCTAACCAATAAAAATGGACCACTTCTCCATCTCATCCACCATATTTTTGTTCTTTCTTGTCTTGAAGGCAAAACACTATAACAACTTGACTGTATCCCTTTAGTGCGTGAATGCCATTCTTACTTTATGAATTTTTTTGCCTTATTAATGTTGCTTTGTCCATTTGTAGGTGACTCACCATTTCCACCTGCTTCAAAAATATCCTGTGATCATTAAATTATCCAGGCCTTCTTTCCGCATTAGGTCTCCCAGAAACTTCAAGTCCATTTCTGATTGTAAGTATAGGTTTCATAGTCATTTCTATTTTCCCTAAAACTTTCTTGCTTCTCACATGTCCTCTCTATTGTATTCTCATCATGGAGTAATCATTTTTATATATATATATATATATATATATATATATATATATATATATATGGTGGAAATGGTGAAACACCAGACAGGCATAGTGCTTGATTCATTTTTAATGGAGAGCATTGTGTTAGCAGAGATGGCTAATTTCCCTCTCTCAACAGTGCTCAACCGAAATTTTCAAGAGCATAATAATGTCATCCACATATATATCAGTAAAAACGAATTAAAAGGCATAAAAGATGACTACTTATGAAAAGTGGCAATCACACAAATTATATTTGTTTTTACCGATATAGTAGCTTAATTTTTTATATTGATCCATTTACACTATTGCTGCATAGTATTTTCTTGATTATCAAATGTAACAATTGACTTCTGGCATTATCATCATCATCAGTATAAGGTTAAAGCACAGAATCTATAAAAAAAAATATGGAAGGTTTATTTACATGTGGATTGGATCTTCTAATTGGGATCAGTGTAGTGTGTTGTATCTGTGAAATGGTCATGTGGCAAAAATGACCAATGGCAAAATGATTAAGGCATTTTAACACATGAGCACTTAGATATAAATTTTATTGATTTTGCAAAAACTCAATGCTGTATATTATATCACTTGTCATTTAGGAGATTGTGCATCTAATAAAAAAAAAAAAAAAAAAAAAAAAAACATTCATTAGAACAACATTTCTCTTGAGAACATTGATTTGTCATCTATCTGAAAGATCAATATGGAAAGATAGCACAAATTCATATATGTAAAAATGCTATAAAGTAATTTCTGCCATGTGACACTAAAATTTATTGTGCAGTCATAAAAATGGCCGCTGAAAAACGCTTAATATGGCCAAAAGACCAAACATTATGTTTTTGGAAAAGGGCTTAGTCAGACTGAACTTTTCAACTCTACCATGTGTGTGTGCATGTGTATATCAGGTTTTATACATGTGGATACTGGATTTCATAAAAATTTTGATTTAAGTAATTTTCTTATGCAAAAGCAAAATAGATAAGGTTTACAATTATTTTAACTTTGCCCAAAGAATACCTTGTTCTAAATAAGACAAAAGTATTTAATCAATGGTTAATGTAACAAAATGATAAGGATATATACAGTTTAATGCTGAATGGTAGCTTAAGGTTCAGTGAACACCCCTCATAAAAGAATGATCACTAACATTAAAACAGTCATGTAATATTTAACTGCTGATGAACAGGCAACTGGAAGTTCATTGAAGGTACTTTGTAATATGCTATGAATATGTTTGATAAACAATTTCCCATTACTGAGAATTGTAAGATTATTCTCACTGAATTTTTTTTTTTTTTTTTTTTTTTTCTGAAGTGTATTTCTCTTGAGATCTGCAATAGTTTTTCATATTTTGAATGAAAAAGGAAGTTAAGAAGTTTCTCAAAGAGAGAAAATAGGCCATTGATACAATCATGTAATCGGAGAGATTTTTGAGAAAATGCTGACATTGTCTTGTTCTATTTAACATTTAAACAAAAGACAATTCACCCAACAGGTCAGTCTCTCTTAAGTAATGATATTTTAAACCTTTTATTATTGCACTGGATTGTTCCTGTGTAACATGGATATTTTATAGTTTTGCCAGTAAGACATTAGATTTAAAACAAACTTTTTTTTCTCAAATCCTAAATTATTCAATGTTGGTTGATCTTTAGTTTATAAAGAGACATTTACTATGAGTCAGTTTTATCTTCTAAAAATAACTAAATGAACATTTTTTTTTTAAATTACATCACGTCCACAATGAATCAGTATCAATTATTAACCTAGATGTGGATTTTATCACAACTGTCTGAAATACTTTTTGTTTAGCAACATATCAACATCTGAGTTATTTAATGTAAAAATCTAAATATTTTGTATGCAATTATTTTTTTTTGGGAGATAATGGTTTGTGATACAAGTCTTACTAATTAACCCATAGCTGGGGGAGAAAGAGGGGATTCATACCTTTCCCAAGGGTATTTGCACTTAAGTGAATGTAGTGGATTCAATTGGAATTCGAACTTAGCTCTCTGATTAACAAGTGTGAGCCATTATCTATTATATCAGCTGCACATTCAAATCAACAGTACCCAGTATTTCCAAGTGGTCACCCAACTAGGCACTGACCAGTCTCAATGTTGCTTAACTCTAGTGATCATATAGGAAACCGTGTTTCAATGTGATATGGTCATAAGCCCTGAAATATTCTCTGGTGTATATTATATAATTCTGTCATTTAATAGCATTCAAATAAATATTGGTTTTCATGTGAAAATTCTATAAGAAAAGAAAATAATATTTCCATTAAAAACCGTTTAAATTGTTTGAATAGATTCTGTTAATTTTTCTATTTCTTTATTTAAAAAAAAAAAGACAAAAACTATTTATGTAGAACAGCAGACATATTCCTTACACATTATGTAATTTTGTAGTAGAGGGGGGGTTATATTTTTACATTACAGTGGGAAGCTTAAAAAGTTACAGGACTGAATATTTACTACACCTAACTTTGGTGCAAAGCAAGAAGAGTAGAGTGCCTACTACTCAAGATCCCCTTTTACTCCTAAGGAAACAGGAAGGATCACCCAGACGGCAAAGTCAAGAAAATAAACCCTGACCTGAAACCTGTTGAGGAAAAAGAGGAGAGGGTGGCCAAAAGAATACATGCAAGCAACTGGGCAGACATAAGGAGAGCCCAGAATTGGAGGATTGACATTAAATTCATTACACTGACAATAAAGCCCTACTTTCTAATCATTGTTCTATGACAACAACTCAAATCATTTAATGACTAAGACAAAAATAGGAATAATCAAGTGAAGACTGAACTTCTTATATCAGCAATAGACACACAGGAATTGTCTTCAAAAATTGCTTGCTAAATATTGACCTGTGGCAGGCACCACCAAGTAATTGCAAGATAATTAAACAAGGTTAAATTGATTTGAATTTTGAAGAAATGATTTCTTGTAATTAAATTTAAATCTAACTCCTAAAATATCCACAACTATATATTTTTGGCACACTGGCCTTTACTGAAATTTCATACTATCTTTTTAATGTTTCCATTTGTAATTATCAGGGTACTCTTGAATGTGGATGCTTCTTTGGCCACTCTAATGCAGTTTCAGAACATCTTTAAGAAAAAGTATAATTTCCATGAGGTCTCAGGTAGCTAAAACAATGCGAATCTTAGAGAAGCTTTGAACATTTAACTACAGAAAAGAATATTAAAAAGAATATATTTTAAAATAATAATTGATATCACATGACCATTATATAAGAGTTAATGTGCCATGAAGACAGCTAAGAAAGAATAATTCCATGACATTTATTTTACTTTTGGTATAAAGAGTTAAAATAGTTAAAGAAAAATAAGAAAGAAAAAAAGTTGTTTCTCCAAATTGATATAGTCATGTATAGAGTATAAATCAAATTTCTAAAATAAATACAAGTTGCTGTTTACCAAATTGTAACTAATTAAAATGGACCCATAAAAAGAAGGTATTAAAAGAAAGTACTTTTATAATCCAAGTGTTTAGTATATATTCCTGATAGGTATAAATATTATCATTATAGGTTTTCTATTTTGAGAGAAGAAAAAAAAAAAAAAAGAGGGAAACATTTTTAGATGAAGTGTTCCGACATTTTGAGTCTTATCTTCTTATTGCTATTTATTTTTCAGTATAGTACTCTCAGTTGATAAACCCCTTGACCCATAGGGCAAATGTTAAAATCAAAATGTCAATGATTGAACAAAGTAAAAATTTTAAAAAGTAACATTAAAATGGAGCCATTAAAAAAAAAAATAAGGGTAGATGATCTATTTGCCAATTTGTACATAACCGATCTAAAAGTTCTTGATACATTCAGTACCAAATGACAACTGCTTTGCTACTTTACCATGTTAAATACCAAACCATGTTATATAATAATATCCCCATTTTGAAATTTGTGCCTGGTCTTCATTTTTTTCTCCTCAAACTGCAGTGACAAATACCTGCTTCATAGCCATACTATTTAGTTTCTGAGGAATCTACATTCTGTTCTTGGTCTACATATAGCAAAGAGAAAAAATTGTTAGCTTCTAAGAAGTTTATGAAAAAAAATTCCTCTTCTGCTTTGCAATTTTTCCTATTTGACTATTCTTCACGTTTCTACATTCTGTAAAGCCCCCAAAAGTGGTTGGCTGTAAATACTGACAACCTTCTGACATCTCCTGCAGCCAAGCCAGGCCTCAAATGTAATGCCCTGTATTCCTTTGCATCTTGTTAGTACAGCCACAAGGGAGGCCATGTGGTCTGGGCAGTACATATATGCCATTGCCTGTGCTCTGGAACGGTTACTCCAGTCCCACCACGAAAGAACTGAATTTTAACCAAACAGAACACTACCTTTATCCCATGATCTTCATTAGTTGAAGCACACGAGACCATTCCAAGAATATCTAGAAGGAAAAGAATACTCCCATAGGATGACAATCTTGAGTTAAAAAAAAAATGATATGAGAAATAAACAGTGGTGGAAGAAAAATGTAAGTGAAAATACTAAACAAAGAAAATTTTAACACTGAGAAACTAATATCTCCAGAAAATTGGAGTTGAAATTAATAAAGGCAAGCAGTATAGACAACATGTCAAAATGTGAAGAAAAGCAAAAATCACAATAGCATCATACAATCAAAATCAATAAAGAAGAAATATCCTGGTCTCAAAAAAAAAAAAAAAAAAAAAAAAAAAAAAAAAAAACACACTGTATCACATTTCACTAAAGATGCCAACAGAAATAAAACATAATATACATCTAATTACGAAATCTGTCCCCAAAGATAAACAATAAACCTATTGATGAGGAAGTTAAAGCTATTAAGAAAAACAAAGGAATAATAAAGTATTACTTGACACTGAGGCTGGACTTTTGAAAATAGCTAACTTTTTTCTTTTTAGTATTTAATAGAG
This sequence comes from Acanthosepion lycidas, assembly GCA_963932145.1. NCBI lineage: Eukaryota > Metazoa > Mollusca > Cephalopoda > Sepiida > Sepiidae > Acanthosepion > Acanthosepion lycidas. The sequence continues at coordinate 103,708,822 of OZ010574.1, read as the reverse complement.
AAAATTTGAATACTAGGTTAAGATAGGTTAAATACTAGCCAGTCAAAAGTTTAATTATTCAAATTTTCCATTAAATGCTAAAAATTTAAAATTTTTATTTTTCCTATTTTCATTTTTTGAAGCTCTACTCAAATAAGTGGTTGAGTCTAACAATGCAAAAGGTATATTTTTTTCTTTATTTTCATAGGCCTGAGGATTTTGGTAGGGAGTGTGTGTGTGTGTGTGTGTATATATACACACACACACACACACAGGATGCAATGGGTAATTTGTCGCCATTTTATATTTTTAATTTCACACATGTGCATTGTTTGTTTTTGTTGACTGCACACTATGATAGGGTCAGCTAGGCACCATCAGAGAGAAAAGGAGCACCGTGATGCAATTCACTCTGCCAGAAATTTGTTAACAGCATACTGTCCTGCTTGGCATTCATATCAAAAGCTCCAATACACACATTGGAGAGTGTTTGGGTGTCAATCTGAGGACAGTGCTGAGGATTCAGAAAGGATTTGATGAATCTAATGGTGATTATGAAGGTACAGAAGCCCAGAAAACTCACTGATCATTTTGATAAGAAAAGAACTCCCAAATGGAGGCCTACATCAAGTGCTCCAAGTCAAGAGGTTGGATGCTGGAAGAGCTGATGTTTAGCAAAAGGACTGCACCATGACAACCTAGTCATGGCTGTCAAACAATTTCTGCAACCACATCACCCCTTGCATCTTGCCACCCCTTTGATTATTATGTGCAGGGTGCAGTTGAACAAGAGACCAACTGAACTCCTTGTAATACCAAAGATGAATTGAAGGAAGGATTATGGCAGTATTTACCAATTTAAACAAGGAAACTGTCCAGGAAAGTTGCAGGAGATTCCAAAGCTGTCTGGAGGCTGTGGTTGAAGACAATGTGATTTTATTAAATAAATTTACTCTTTAGTATTTCAAGATATTTTTGTGTAATTATATATATATATATATATATATATATATATATTAGATATTGTTATTATTATTAAAAAGCTGGTTTTAAATTTTATCCACCCTTCTTAATAGATGCACTAATGGATCTGTTAACTAAGCTGATGTTTTGAAAGAATGCAACAATATTGAAATTATCAGATCTGGACTATTATGGATGACATTCAACCCCATTCACAAAATGCCTAAACTATCATCTGTATACAACTGTTTTCTCAGATCAATTATTAAAAATGGATTCAAGCAAATGAATCCTTTATGGCTTAAAAACAATCTTTTGTCAAACTATGGACTGGTGTTTCAAAATCACAAAGAGCTTTACCAAATAACAAAAACCACATCACTTGAAAACTTCCAGCAGCAATAGCAACAGAAATGGATAGCACCAATTTTGATATAATCATGTTGACTTTTCATACTACCTTAAACAAAAGGTCTTGAAAGAAACTACCATCAATACTAGGAAAAGTAATAACAGTGCACTTGATAAGTCTAATTTCTTAAAAAAACTTTAAATTTCAGCCACCAGTAAATGCTGCTGGGTCAGTTGATGCCAAATGTTTCCTGAAGTATTTAATTTCACCATTAGGCACAAGAAAAACCATGTAGATATGCAAATAAAAAAAAACAAAAAAAACAAAAAAAACCATCAAACATAACGGATCTGATATAAAAAAAAATAAATAAATAAAAAACCTTCAAGCATAACGGATCTGATATAAGCAGCAATAGAAAGAAAAATTGTTTTTATGATTGTCAGCAGAGAAAAAATAAACAGAATAGGTTTTAAGCTGTTACAAATGTCTCAAGAAAATAAAAAAATGTCTTCCTTGAGAAGGTAACTTGTAATGAAGCATGTTGACTTCTGGAGATTCCAACTTTGGAAACTTTTTTTTTTTTTTTTTGCATTTCTACAGAGCTAAAACTATGATCAGAAGAAGTGGAAGTGGTTAAGTCTGAGTCATTTTATCCATGCTCAGCATTTTCCTAACTAGTGTAACAAACAGGAAAAAAAGAGTGAAACGGAAAATAGAAACAAAAAAAAAAATGCACAAGCAGGAAACGGAAAAGTATATAATTTCTGTGGAATCAATGATTTGTTGGTCAATTTTCTTTACAGAGTTTTAATTCCTTCTTCATAACAGTCTGCCATTGTCTAAACAAGATGCTGACTTGACAGCTTATGAGTTTATTTAAAACTATGAGTACTAGTGGCACTATGAACATTTCATTGAGCTACTATGAAAGCAAATTCATTCAACAAATTATCTTAAGTTACTAATATCTGTATATTCCATTGACCATGTAAATGTATTTTTTCAAAAAATACAGAGTTTTAAATTCTATATAATAATAACACTAACTTAAGCATTTAGTTTAAGAAACCCAAATGATTTTGTTCATTCCAGATAGTCTTAGAATGTTACAAAATTTGACATTTTTCTAAAATTTTTCCATTCCCTGGAAATATTCTCCTTTCTGTATTTAATAAAATTGCAACACAAAAATTTAGGGCCGGTTCCTTTGATATTGGTTACCAAAATTCAAAAGTATACTGGAGGCATCATGGTAACCTTAAAATCTGCTTAATTTCAAAGAGGCACAGCTTACTTGAATCCAATATATTACATCATTAACCCACAGAAATATCTCTTTCCCTCCCTTATTCATTGCTTACTGTCTTACATAAGGGATCCAACATAATAGTTGGATGAATATTTTGAGATTAAAACTTATCTAAATAGATAAATCTTTCAACAATAAATAGATTATTTTACGGTATTCAAAACAAATATGACACATCAAATTCAGAAATGAGTATAAAATCCAATTTCTATTAGTGACAGCAGTGTAATTCATATTTTTATTAAAATTTAGTTTTTCACTTTTTTAAGTTCGCTCTAGTTTATCAAATCCAGAATTTTTTTTTTTTTTTTAGTAGACTAAGCTTAATCTGAGGCTCTGTTCTAGATACATTCTAAATACACTCTTGTTATAGTAACTATCACAACTTACAAAGTATCTATTCACAATATATTTTCACAGAAGTATCTCCTTTACTTATTTTGTAACCAGAATTGACCATTATTGGCGTCATTCTAAAATACTCTAGTATCTACATTTAAAACACTATACAGAAGTGATCACAAGCATCATTGCTCCCATCAGCTCTACATCAGACAAACCAGAAGTGACTTATATCATTTCCTTTAAATGTTAAAAACTGTAAGATGTTCCTTTAAATAACAGATAAGAATCTTTTATTAAATAACAGCTAAGCAGAAACATGGCTCTTGCAACTAATGTCATCATCAAAGTGGACATGGAAGTAACAATATAAAGACTAAATTGCTCACAGATGCTGGAGGTTAAAGGTCACAAATGAATGAGTTATGTCCACTCATGACTAAGTAAACAATATACGTCAGCTCATACTACAGAAAAATGACCACAGTCCGTCTGGTTATAAATTGCTTTGTTAACCCATGAATGTGCACTGCCCTATTTTAGGAACAGCTGGTATTAATGGTTTATAGACAGAAATCTATAATTAAGAGATTATTTATTTTTATTTTTACAATATCAAACTTTACAGTGAGTATTAATGGATTAATAATAATAATAATAATGGATTAATAATAATAATATTAGATTCAAGGAAGCTGTGCTAAGGTATAAAAAGATTGCCAAACATGCACTGTAATAAGACAGCGTGTCAAAAGGATGTTCCCCCACCCCATGACACCACTTTTTTAACTGCCTTTACTCTTTGACAATGTTTGTTTTAAAAAGCCATCATTAGAATGAAATCTAAATGTATGATGAAAGTGAATTGATACATTTTTTTGTTCTTGATAATTTACAACAAAAATAAACATGTATTTATTAGACTGTTTATTGGAATGATTGGCAAACATCGGCTGATTGCCAACTGATTCAAACTTTATAAAATGGTAAATAAGAATTTTCTTACAGTTGGTTCACATATTTTAATAATTTAATAAATGTTTATAAATTTATGAATAAAAAATTATTTTCACATTTATTTCTTTATAAATTTGAAATTGTATTAGTTTTAGAATGTAAATATAAAATTATTTTTGTAAACAATTTACAAGAATAATTATTGTGGGCAAACAAGTCCATGTTTGCTGAAATAGTGATGGAAAGGCCTATAAATATCCGATTTTTTTTTTTTTTTAATCAATTCACCCCAAGCAATACGATAATGCCACTAAGATGCAAGGAGCTAGGGGTGAAAGAGAAGGAGAAAACCTTAGAAGGAACCAGAAACCAAAATCTTAAATAGGATTTACTATAAATGAATTTAAAGAACTACTTGTCATCCCACAATGGTCATTTTTCAATATAGAAGTCTACAGACCTACCAGTTACATCATACAACTGTCACGCTTTAAGTAGAGTCTACAGGAGAAACTATTTCAAACTCATATCCACATATATACCATATTAAAACATGCCCAAACTTTGTTTTCTACCCAATAACAATAAACATGACCAAAAGATTCCATAATACAACACACACTGTGTATAAAAGTGTTTATAGATTAGAAATTTAACTCATGTAAAACACCAATCAAAAAATTCTAAAACCAAATTTTTCTTGAACCTACTTTCAGGGAAAATTCCTTATAAAACCCCACAAATTTTTACTTTCGAGGGCAGAGATGCGACTGTCTTAGACCGTTCAAACACAAGAGAAGACATGGCCACATACTGAAAGAAACGTGTCAGCGACCTCAAACGAATCGCGTTCGACAACAGCAGGTGCGGTCAGTGAATTTTCGTTGACGTCAGTTTTTTTTTTTTTCCTCAGCCACAGCGTTTCATGGTGGACCGACTACCCAAAGACGCTGACTTATTTTTTTTAACTTCTTTTAAAATTTTGACTTAACAGGCATACCCAGGTTTTCTTTTTAGTTTTATTTATTGTTTGGAATTTGGACGTTTAATAATAATAAAAAAAAAAAATTCTGGACGATAGAATGTAGTCCAGGATTTTTTTTTTCAAGTCCTCTTGAAATTGCTTCAGTCCTTTGGCAGCAACATGCTTCTACCTCTATCTCCGAGTCAAATGGAGATTAGGTTGGTGCAAAAATAATGACGTAATAATGTCGTTTTTTGACGTATAACGTCAAAAAACGACATTATTACGTCATTATTTTTGCACCAACCTAATACTGATTTTTCTGTCCGAACTAGTTGTACAGGTGTATGTGACAGGCGAGCCCTTGAAACTGAAGGGAAGAGCTTTCTTCAAGCTAAGTATAAAAAAGTTAAAAAAAAAAAAAAAAAAATCATTGTTCTTCAACTTTCTACTTTAACTTTATAGTTTGAAAAGAAAACATCATTTGCACAACTTTTTAAATAAAACTAGAGACTAAGAAAAAGGTTCCTGAACTCGCTAAGTTTATAATTCTCTAACAAAAAACAACCAAAATAAAGATTTAAAAAAAAAAAAAAAAAAAAAAAAGACTGCATGATTTAAAAACATTCACTGTCTGTGAGTAGTTCTTTTCTGTTACGCTAAATTTGTTTAAAGAGATTTTTAAATTTTATTCTTGCAGATATTTTTAAACTAAAGTTGAGAAGTTTCTGATTTTGTATGACGTCATGTTGGCAAACTTATCAGCCGTTTCAGAAAAAAAAACCATTGCTTTCATTGGTATCGTTTATCTTTAGGTCAAAAGACCAAGGAAAGAAATTTGTTGCAGGCTTTCACAAAAAAAGCCTTGTTAATTATAACAATTCAAAATTGTTTCAGTTTTCTTTTTTAATCTTTTAAAAAAATAATGTAGCTGTCGTCATACCATTGAGAAAAATAAAAATGCCACTTGTTAATTTAAACTTTTAAAGAGTTAAAATTTACTACAGAATATTCAGTGAATATTCTGTAGTAAATTTTAAAGATATGTGAATATTATTCACATATCTTGTCTACGAAAGAAGTGCTTCTTAAAAATGTGGTTTTATTTCCTGATACGACTAATAAAATTATCAAAAAAAAAAAAAAAAAAAAAAGAATAATGTAAAGAAAAATAAAGGGGGTGGGTTTTATTAGCTATGATCGGTATGCATTCATGTTCATTATGAGTAAATTCGGACATTCTATTTGCCCCCCTCCCCGAACTTGGGTTTCAAAGATGAAAGAATCGTCTCAAGAATATTTTTTTTTTTAAGTTGTGTTTAAAATAAATTTCAGGTAGTAAAATTTTTACAGAAATTTGGATATTACCACCAAGAAAAAGAAACTACTAGTAAGTAAATTCATCAGTCATAACGAAAATGTTTGCAGATTTTAATTTAAAGTTCTGGCTCTTCTGACATAATGAAGAAACCAGGTTAACTTTTTTAGTTGACTTTTAATTTTGTAATATTTAATTAAAAAAAAACAAAACAAAACCCCCAAAAAACTTTCAAATGAAAACACTGAACCCGAGAGACTTAATGTATTGACGTCATACAATGACGTAGTTTTGCGTTTAACCTCACAAACTAAAAATGATGATATTTTTAATTAAAAAAAAAAAAGTACAAATAAATTTTGTAGTTTCATCCCCGCACCCAAAAAAAAGGAATCTGATGCAATTAATGCATAATTGCAATGTTAAAAAACATTTTAAAGCTTTTAAAATTAAATGTTGTCGATCGCAAAATTAAAAAAGTTTTTTTAACGTCACATCTTTTCTCTTGTAAAAAAAATAAATAAAAATAAAGCTCATTTGATAACTCAGTGAAATTGATGCCAATCATTAGTTCTCAATTATATTCACAGATAATGAAAATCAATTCTATATTTCGAATTATACCAAAATAGTTTCTTTAGTAAACACTACCGCCCCCACCCCCAAAAAAATCGTGCACAAAAGACGGAAAATACTAGTGTTTGAAAAACTGAAAAATGGTATTAGATACCAAATAGGTAGTATACTAGTATCAGATTTTTTTGTGTAGAAAGACAGTAACTGAGGAAGTCTTTATTCCCCTTGGTTGGAAACAGTCCCTGTCACACGAAATTTGTAAACTTATTTAAACCACTGACCATTAACACAAAAATAAAAAAATAAAAAGTTTTGAAATAAAAAAAAAAAAATAATCTTCAAAAGTCCCTAAAGTTTCTTTAGTCTAAAGTGGGTGATCTTTCATTTTTCACTAACCAAAATTTGTTGGGAATTAATACGGCGGGTAACGCTATTTTTAATAGATAGTGTCAACAATAATTAATTACTAGCAAACTCAGATACTTACACGTTTCGTTAAGGGACTCGCGGTAATTAACTATCAAAATGTAATTTGATTGTAGGAATCTTCCCACAACTGAATTTTGAGCAAAAAACTAATTCTTTAAAAGAATCGAGGAACTTGGCAATGGTTATTTTATTGAATTATTGTAAAAAAAAATAACATAAGGATCGTCGCATTCCTTATTTCAACTGAAATTTCGAAGTTGAAATGAATGCAAATGAATTTTGATGAATTCATGGAGAAAAGTGGAGAAAAGAAAATTTTGATGTTTTATCAAAATGATGGGTTGCATAAACAACAAAGCAATATAGAAAAAAAAAAAAAAAAGACCTTTTCTTTTGTAAAGAAAAGGTGCATATCAGAAATTAAACCATTGTTTTTTTAACTGTTTAAAATCAATTTAAAAAAAAAAAAAATTAGTTATAGAAAAAGTAGCAATTCAGAAATAAAATTTATAGATTTTTTTTTTTTTTTACTTTATTTTTGTCACGAACCAATTTATTTAAAATAAAACATATATACACAAAAAACTACATTTAATTTTGAAAAATCTTGAAAGTAAGTCATAAATAAAAATAACTGACAGTGCTTTGCTTAAAACAAGAATCGTGTTTTTCCGTCAAAAGTTTGATCAAAATGCAAAATCAAAACTTAAGCCGCGGTCCTGTTTTTTTTTTTAGTCATTGCAGCATTGATTTTAAAAAAATAAATCGAATATTTACGACACAAAGAAAATTCTAACAAAATATCAATTTCAGAACGTTGTACAATCCAATTCTTCGAAATAAAACTCATCAACCACAAAGAAATAACATAAATCTTTTCTATAAAAAATGAAAAAAAAATGACAAGACATCTTTTACGTTTACCAGCTGGAATTAGCTGTGGTTTCTTACAACCACCCCCCTCGGCCAAACAAAAATGTCAAGTTCCCAGGCAAACTAGTTCACCACCATCGATCAACTTGCTAGTTGGTACCTTTTTTTTTTTTAATTAATGCAAAAGAATTGTTTTGTTTTTAAGGGGAACAGTAGTATCTGGAGAAAAACGATTACAAATATTAATTAATATAGATAAATAAATTAATAAATCATTTCAAATAATGCTAAAAATATTTGAATACAGACACACAACTTGACTAGGTTCTCTAGTTCTGTACAGTGGTTTTTCCTTTAGTTTGGGAAGGACAGGAAAGTACGTGTAAGTTAGTTAAAGTTAAACAATGAATAAAATGCTAAGTAATTCTTTTCTCACGTCTTGATGAGAATTCGTTGACTTTTCTAAAAACGATAATCGAGATTCAGGAGTAAATTTAAAAAAATGAAGACTGAAAAGTGAAAATGCATTATAATTTTTATTTTGGATAAAAAAAAAAAAAAAAAAAAAATTGGCAAGCAGATACTCAAAATTTTTATAAAGCAATTGTTCAACAAACCATAACATAGGTAGCTACAATACGAGGCCCGTCAATATTTTATAAAATTTAATTTAAGTATACTTTCTGACGCGAATAGAAAGAATCAACTTGAATTGAAATTTAATTTAAAATAAAATAATTCCTGTGCCAGATGTAAAAAGGTTTTTAGTCCCAAGAAGTTTCAACTCAATCGATTAACTACAAAAAAAAAAAAAAAAAAAAAAAAAAAAAAAAAAAATTCGTTTTTAAAAAAAGAAAAAAATAATTTTTTCAGAAAATAAAGTACAGAAAAGACAACGACACTTGTTAGTTAATGCAAATGATAATCCAATCCTAAGCACTCAGTTATTTCAATTGTTTTTAATCAAATTATGACAGGAGTTTGAAGTGTTCGATACATTCCCTCTCATTTTGCACTAAATACCCAATGACAGATGCCAGGACTAGAATACGTGCGCGCACGCATTGGTTTTTTTTTTTTTTTTTTTTTTAAGGATTTGGCAGACAGACTGAAATCTAAAGTGCAGTTTGAGTTCAAGGTTTACCGACGTGGAAATGTTGGTCAAGAATCTGTTTAAAAAGAAATCAATGATTCCAAAATCCAAAGTATTAACTTAAAAATGGAAAAAAAATCACCACAGACCAAGATTAAATGCGTGATAACATTGAAGGAAAGTCAGAGACGTGAGAAGAGAAAGGAGAATTCTTTTCTTTGGGATTTTGAAAAATCAAATGAAACACCTCCATCCAGAAGGACCAGGGATCGCAAAATCAGTATTTTGGAATAGAGTAGAAAAAAGAAAGAAAGAATACTAAAAAGAACAAGTTGGATTGATAAATATTTCGTTTCGAACCAAGACCTTGCCAGACAACAGAATTATTGAAAAAATCGGTAAAAAAAAACTAAAAAAGTATTGTTGTTGTTACTTTTTATTTACAACAATTTATTTCTGGTGTACAGAATATGGTTAAAGTTTTATTTTTAAAGCCAGAAGGATTGAAAGAAAAAAAAACAAAACTCAATAACTAGGTATAAAAAAACCATCGTAAGCGGCTCATAAAGTCTGGAGTTCTTTCTGTAATTTTCCCCCACCAACCTGCGGCAGCCTTCAGAATACACTACACTACACAGATGAAAAGAAATTTCCACTCATTTTATTTTTATACTTCTCAGATACAAAATTAAAAAAAAAAAAAGTCTGTTAAATTAAATTTAAAATAAATAAACTTATAAAGACAAGGTTTTAAACAAAATAAAAACAATGGAAATTTTTTTTCATGTTTTAAGGTCTAATTTAGGTTCCGTTGTTAAAAGTCTTACTATGACACTGACATGTTTTTAAAAAATTGATACAAACAAGTGTGTAAAAAAAAAACAAAAAACAAACAAACAAACATTAATTCAGATTCTAAAAAACTTCAAAACTTAAATCAAACCACATCACCAAAACCAAAACGCGATAATTTCAGCAAACCAATATTTATTTTTGATTAGTTTGTAAGATTGTTTATTTACAGGTTTCTAATCCAAATAAGAAGACTAATTAAGTGTGGAAAGTTATAGACCACCCAAGTTGAAAGATTAAAAACGTTATCGAAGTATGTAATGACTATCCGGGTCGGGTGGCAGTGATGCCAACACAGAGAAGAGAAATGGGTGATGATCGAATCTGCCTCCCTAGAGTATTTTTAAGATAATTTTCAGTTTTTTCTACCCACCAACATAGCCGATAATTAAGCCGTTTTGTAAATCAACTTTCTTTCCTGATAATTTTCTCGCGAAACAGCTTATTTATTTGATTTTCAAACTGAAATAGAAAAATTAGTGAAATTTTGACAAGCACACACAAAAATCAAACTGTTGTACTTAAAGAAAAAATAAGCGCCTTCACAGAAAAGGTTCGAGAAGAAGAAGTTCAGTTAATGAATAAAGTTGCTAACCGATAAAAAGTAAAAATGTTACTGACTAAAAAAGTTTACAAGGTCATGATTAGCTTGCTAATCACCACACTAAAATATTTTGTGAACAGTTAAAAAGAAAACAAGTTATTGTAAAATTTATGCATTTTTCTTTTCGGAGAAAAGAACAGGAACTGAGTTATTTCTATTAGCCACCTGTCATAAGGATTATTATTGAGAATTTAGTTTTGATAGAAAAAGAAATCGGAATGAAACAGCAAAACATTATGACAGGATTTTACTTTAAAACTTTTATAACTTTTTAGTTCTATATAGGGTGAGAAATCCGCGTCTACCCGAGCTTGAGAAATGGTGCAACTTTTCTTCTCAGCTTCTGCAGCAGACACCAACCCCTACTGCTGATTCAACCCGCTTTTAGTGCAATTGGAAGGTGTCGTCTAGGAGACGGCTCCCCAGTAGGCATCAAATAGCCTCCTTCGCCCATAGACAGGCACATGCTAGAATTTCTTTATTTTCTTTATTTTTTATTTGTATTTAGATTGAGTTTTGACATTGTTCCCCCACCGGCACTTTTTTTTTTTTTGAGAGGCCAAGAAAGTAAGATAGCGTTATTCGAGAAAGATAGATTAGGTTTGTTCGCGCATAACTGTAAGAAAAAAAAAAACTGTTCCAATTGTTTTTGTTTTTTTTCTTAACTCAAATATCTGTATGAAAGTGAGGAAGCTTTGAAGTTTATGAGCATCCCTGCCAATGTAGAAATGAAAAAAAAAGCAATATTATTAATCAAAATTCAGATGATTTCAAATGATTTTTTTTTACATTTTTTTTCTTTCAATTTACTCAAACGGAGATCTACACCCTCCCTGTAGTGAACATTGTTATTCGTTTAAAAAAAAAAAAAAAAAAAAAGTAAAAGTTGTAATTATGAATATGATAATAGGTTTTTTTTTTTTTTTTTTTTTTTTTTTAACAAAGCTTCGTTAATTGGAAATTAAAAAAAATCATTCGTACATTTTATGTTTTTATTTATAATTTACTGCTAAAGCATCTGTGATGCTTTTTCTTTTGCTTTTAGTCTTTCTTTACTCTTTGAGAATGAAAAACTAAATCGAGAAGAATGCATAAAAAAGTAAGTCAAAAGCTTACCATTCCATTACATAAACTGACTGAGATGGTGTTGTGTGTAACGTTATTTATAATTCCATGATAAAAGCAATGAAGACCTCGGTGCCGATAGCGAAAGTATCTGCTTGCATTGTTGCCCACATGTTGTACAAGTAAAGTTGGGGAAATAAAATCCACAGAATATTCCAGACTGAGATTCAACGTCCGATTGCACACGGTAAGTGTGTAGAAAACTTTGCGCACCCAAGACAAATCCGATGTTGATTTGGTGAAATGCTCAACTGAATCGTTGAGGGGCTGTCCACTTTTTTTCACACGTGTGGGAAAAACAATATCGTAGATGCGTAATCCTTTAAATTTGTCACCATCAGTACCTGACAAAAAAAAGACACGAAAGATTAAGAGGTTTTTACTTTTAATAGAATTAATTAAAACATCCAGAAACAGAAAGTTTTCAAGCAAAAAAAAATACGAGTGGGGGATTAAATCTAAAGAAAGCGGTTTTAACGTGATTAAATAGGATTTAGTAATAAAAAAAGCGTTATTATGTTTGCAAACACAAAAAAACAGCATACCTTAATTTTTTTAAAGTTTTTTTGATCTTAAAAAGTTTATAGTTTTTTTTATGTAAAAAGTTAAATCTAAAAATAAAAAAAAAGTGATGTTTCTTTACATTTGTTTTTTGTAAGTTAAACAAAAGAATCTGAATTGAATACATATATATTTTTATTACTAACCTTGACTGGTGTAGGTAGATTTGTTGCACAGTGAAGATGAGAAAGAGTGGACAGGTTGTAAGAGACCGCTGCAGCAGTACATTACAAGAGCCATTATCACAGGACGCATGGTCAGCATCCATCCACGAACAACTGTCGCTGTTCCAAAGGAGGAGAAATGCTTGACTCAGGTAGATTTACACGAAACGCAAAGTTTCTGGTTCTCAGTCAAAATGAGCGAATCATTTGGAACCCCGCCTCTTGGGTTTTTCGGCCCAATAGCAAAGCTGCTTAGCTACCATTTTATTATACTACTACTGTACGTAAAAGTTGAGAACTTTCTTCGCTTGTCCATTTCTTGATTGTTTTGTCTTGCCCTTCTTGCATACACGCACAAGTAAGAAAAAGTTTTTAAATCATTTAAAAATAGTAAAGTTAATAAAGTTGTTGGAGTAAGTGTTGATTTTTTTTTTAAAAAAGAATTTAATCAAATGAAAGTTCGAAAGAAAGATTTTAGCATAAAAACTCTAAGAGAAAATTCTTCAGTTTTGTGGGGTTTTTTTTATGAGCTTCTCCAGTTTGGAGTAAATAAAAAAAAAAAGTAATAAAATAAAATCACTTTTTTTTTTTTTTTTTGGAAACAATAACAGGTTTTCATTTCACTTCAGAAATATTCATAAACATAATTTCAAGGAAAAAATCGCAGTTCTTTCCAGAGTGATTGTATGTGATATTGTGACATTGTCCTCTTTGATTTTAAAACATGTCCTAAACTTAAATTGATTTAAAATAAAATTCTTTAATTTCAGTCGTCAAACAAATTTCTTTGGAATTTCATGAGGCGTGGAAGCTAGTCAGTAACTTGTCAACCGTGTCTTCGTTAGAAAAATGAAAAAAAAATTGGAATTTTTTTAAAAACTTTAATTCAGAAAAACCACTACAACAGTGTGTACTGTTACACCGATATAAAAGCACTTGTTTGTATCCAATATTCACTCAACAAGAACTTTTTTTAGGGTAGTTTAACAAACTCGAAATAAACTCGCTTATTTCTTTTGATAACGAAAAACTTTTTCGTTATCAGAAAAAAAAAAAAGAACGGGTAAAGGTTTCGTTTAAGACAAGAAACTCCATTTACACACTTAGAAATATTCTTTTGCGAATAATTAAAATTAAACGTTGAATTTTTTTTTTTTAAAAAAAAGCGATTAAATTATTTTCTTTAAAGTAATTAAAAATAAACAAACAAAAAACTATCGACTAATTGTCACTACAGAACCATTTGCCAGTGAGAAATACACGAGAGTTCTAAAATCACTTTTTAAGTTTGTCTGGAGAGATTTTATTTTTGGCTGTAAGAAGATTAAGAATGTGTTTTGCCGAGTGCTACTGTTTAGTTTTTTTGTCAAAGAACAAGAAAACAAATTGTTTGGTCATTAATGAAACAAATAATCTCGCTTCGGTTAGAGAAGCAAGGAGCTGAGCGCCGACTGACCGTTAGTCTACCCCTCTTCTTCCCCCTCTCTTTCTCTCACACACACATTTCAGTGCCAGTTCCTTGCCCATATATGGAGGAAAAAAAACTTCCAGTACAAATTTAAGGGTTATCGAACAAATAAAAATAATAAAATTAAATACGAAGGTGTCTGAGTGGAGGCAATCCAAGAGAGTGGATTTATCCTACCCCCATTTTTAAGAACACTATTTCCAACTACTTGTGTAGTTTTCACTTTAGTAACGAACGGACAACACGTATTCGGTTCGTTAAGAAATACAGTAAAAAATATGAACATTTTGAAAAGTATGTATACATTTTCGATGTCATTATTTTTGTTATGTCGTAAAAATATAAATAAATTGTAAAATGTCCGTTTTTTTGTTTTTTTTTTCACTCACTGTTTTACAATTAATTTATTTTAAATGTAATTCCTTTTTTTCACTATCGTAGAAACATTGTTAACATTTTATTTTTTCACAATTTATTTTAATTCTTAATTTCAGATAAGTTTACTTAAGCGGTCGAAGTGTGTATCGACGACCCAAAGTATTGGGATTAAAAAAAAAAAACAAAAACAAATTAATTAATAAAAATTAGAAATGGAACTGAAAAAAAGCGTTGTTGAAAAGTTCTTCATCGAACCCACTTCCCAGGATCTGACCAAGCACCGGTATTTTTATTTTATTTTTTTTATTTAATGTATTCTAAGAATTTCCTGGGTTGACTGAGAACTTTTCAGCACCCACTCGTAAATAGTAAGGACGTAGGCGATAATGGCTCTACAAAACTTCCTGTCCTTTTTTTGTAGTTCTTAATAAACTTTGTCTTTCTTTTATTTATTCCTCCTAAAAACCCTGTTCTGTCATTCATTTTTTACTCAAGCTCACTAAGTATATGCATTGTTTGCTTATGTCCCTCAATCTGAATATTGTGAGTATCAGATTTTCCAAGCCACCTTTCCTCATTATATACCATAGAAATTTCAATTGTCTATTCCTGATAATAAGTATAAGTTTACTTTTTGCTTCCATTTTCACTAAAACATTGTCATTGCTCACATGTTTGGTCCTTGGTATCCTCAGCATCCTTCTGTAAAAACACATTTCTGTTGCTTCAAGTCTTCTCTTCATCATTGAGGACTCACTGCCATACAGGACAGATATCACATAACAGTTTAGTACTCTTTTTTTTTCCCCTTTTTCTAGTGAAGTTTTTCTATTTATTAATACTCTTCTTAACTTTTGGAAGGCATTTTCACTATCTCGATGCACCTTTGGATTTCAGTGTCACACTTTCTGCTCTGTTAAAACACTTCCCAGATACTTTAATTTTGTTTTGTTTTTTTGTTCTTCTCTCTTAGCTAAGTCTGGCACAAAGCCACTTGATAATAGAAGGTTGTATTACAATAATAATCTTACAAGTGGGAAGAACCTGACTACTTTGAAAATATCCAAAATCCTGAATTTTACTTGTGCTCTGAAACGCCATTGGCATAAATAAGAAATACTTAACCACCTCAGTCACCAAGCTTGTTATGAGGTACTATGTTGTGAGTTTGATTTTCTTGGATGCCCCATGCATCTAGCATGTTATGCTTAGTAAATATGGGTACCACAATATTTATTGTATGAACTGTACAAATGTAACATATGGTCTCAATAGGGAGATGTGGGGGACTGGTCTTCACTGTCTTATCACTAACTTAGCTAGACACAATCACTGACCCATTCACCAAAACATTTCATTTGCACTGCATAGTCTTACAACAGACACCATAATACCGCAATTTCTTTATGAAGTCTTAACTAGTCAACATATGTACTTTTTTTTTTTTTTTGATGGGTGTGTGGGTGGGATGAAAAAAATAACATTTTAAAATTTTTCACAATGATTATGTATACTAATATACATATAGCATATTTAAGAAAACCAAATAAAATATCTGTTAGTATTAAAAACCCCTGCAATCCTAACCATATCAGTTAACAAGCCAAAAAATGTGGAGGATTTCATTGGTAAGATAAATCACTCACACAGCTTACACAGTCTCAAACACACACACACACACACACCCAAATGCAATAACAAATACAAAAAGTCAAAAGTCATCCCACAATCTACCAGAGAACTGAAATCTGTAACCCCCCTCTCACTCTCACTCTCTCTCTCTCTATTACCAGTTTGTGACTGGTAGGGATAATTCCAAGACGGATATTAATCCAGAGAGAGCTCAATGTAAACTACAGAGCATTATGCATATATATATATATATATATATATATATATATATATAATGCCTATAATATAGGGACCTCCAAAGAAAAGTGATACCTAAGATTTAAAATGAATTTTAAAAAATGAAAAATCTTTCTTGAAGCTTTTATTTTAGTTTTAATCTCATCATGCTAATAGATTAAATTTAATATTTCCAATAAGCAAAATACTTTGCTGTATTTCAACTTGAATTTAAATTGATTGGAATGTTTTTTTTGGGGGGGGGAATCACTAAAAATGGCTTATATTTACAAATCTGTCAGCACAACATAATTCTCTTTATTAAAAACATCTTTTGAAAATAAAATATACTTTTCTGAAACTTTATTTGAGCAAGATTCGCTGAATTAAAATTCAATTAATCTGATTTGAAACAAATATTACTTTGAATTTAAAATATCACAAAAGCATTTTTAACACAGTGATCGGTTCTTTTATGGTGTGTTGACAACTTGATAAACTTATGCTTGGGAATTTTTTCTATAAGGGACATAAAAAAATTACTTAATGAATATAATGTAAACACTTTTTTTATATAATTTTTTTAAATACCAAGTAATCTTAAAAATTTAGGAAAATATTCTAAGTAAATTAATGTTTTATTGAATTTTAGGTAATTTGGCTTTAAATTTACTATAGTTTCCACTCTTATTTTCTGATAATGTCTGGTATGGATGTCCATATTTATAAAACTCTGCACATTTATACACACAAAAAAAAATTCAAAATTCTTTTTAAAATCTGGAGGATTGTTGAATTGTAGTAAGCTTTTTTATTCATGATTGGTAAATAACAGCTTTTACTTAAAAACAATAACACCTAACCACTACAAATTAAGACAGAATTTTAAAAGATCTAAAACTTTATAAATTATTCTAATTAGAATTTTAAAAAAAAAAAATGAATACAATTTTTGCAAAAATTTGTTATTTATGAAAACATTTTTTCCTTAAGAGAATGGTATCCATAATAATATATCTTATTCATAAAAGCATTTAAAAGCTTTTCTAATTAAATAATGTTTTTATTTTTTTACTTTGATTCAGAGCAGATATTCTGTAATTGGGAATCCTGTTTTATAAAAAAAAATTGATGATTTAAATTCTCCAAGGACTCCTGCTTATAACTAATATTAAGTGCTACAAAGATGAATTTCTGAAAATTTCATAAAATTAACAAATGTAAAAATAAAAATCTATTTTTACCAAGATTTTTTAAAAAGTAAACATTTCAAAAATAATTTTGTTCATTTGTGAATAAGTCCTGAAAGTTTCATTAAAATTTGATAATTGATTTTTGCAAAAAATTTCCAAATCAATTTGCTTTTCACCAAAAAGACACTAAAATTTCCTATACTAATTTATTTATGATCACCCACTGATGCAAAAAAACAAAAAAATCTAACCGAAAATTGAAAGAGGGCTTGAAGAATATGACATTCACAGGACATATTGAAGGCAAGAAGGACAGACAGAAACAGTGAAAAACCTACCTAACAAGCTTGTGTAAATGAATAAGCAGAATAAGGATTAGGAGAGATAGCAAAAAGACAAACATTGCTAAGAGCTACAAAGGACAGGAAGTTGTGGAGAGCCATGATCACCCTCATACTGAAGTATATGCAAACCACTTTACCTACTAAAAATATGAGCATCAGAGTAAGCAAGCATTGGGCTTTTTCAGTTTGATATTATAAAGTTACATCAATCAGTAATATGAAAGATTGAGAAATTGAACCTTCTGAACATCATTATGAACCACAAGTATATCTCTTTTAATCTCAAGTTTTCTATTGTATTCATATCTAGAGAGGTTGAGAGTAAAACCTTTGTTTGTTGGGGGGCAATAGTTCTGCCGAATGTGAAGAAGTATTGTCTTGCATGAATAAAGCTTTTTTATGATTTGCACCACTCAAGACAATATCTTGTTCAAGAAATTGAAATATATCTTTGCATTCATCTTGATATCATTATCCAATTTGAAGTGACTTATAAATTTATTATTGGCAATACTCATCCAAATCCAATTTAATTTCTGTTGTCTTCTAAGGTGTGTTGATTATTTTCATGAATGACTCAACCTCAAGCCCAGCCATCAAGTCCATCAATTTAGCTCTACATTCATCACTATGAAATACAGTTGAGAAACCAGTTATTTGTCACTCAACTTACATATTTCTTAAGTATAATATTTACTTAAAGCTCGTAATTTAGTTGCTTTCATGTCTTTAGTTTGTGTTCTTAATAATCTGCATCTTTTCTCTCTTTATGGTCAAAATACCCAGATTCTCTGTCCATCACACACTGTTTGCATATGGCTTTGCATGCACATATGTAATTTGCATGCATATGTCTGTGTTGTGTGTGAGTGACTTACATATGCTTAATGTATACACAAGCACCCACACAATTTGAATGAGTTTGAAATAAGACATAGGATAAATACATTCCACTCCCACTCAGGCTGGACAATCACTACCTTGGGTTAAGCAATAAAATTATAAAGTTGGAGACAAAAAAAAATTAATTTTTTAAAACCTCAAAAAATCAGATAATTATAAAATTTTATTGAATATTTTAGAAATTATTTGGCATTAAATAGAATTATTTTTTAATGATGTTTTTTTGGTTTTGTAGAAAACAGTTTGAATGAAATTGAATTGGACATCTATATCACAAGGACTAAGTTTCCTTTCTGTCCAGCAATAGCCTCCTTGAAGTAATTTTTATGACTCCTGTATTTAAACTGAATATATTTTCTAATAAATGTAATATTTTAATGGACAAACAATTTAGATTTGAAATTTGATTATCTTGTCATCAAGGAAGTGACTGGTACAAACTATTTCTAATAAGAGCAGATAGTTGTAATTCACATGTTATATTTACTAGTAGTACTAGTGAAAATTTCACAGCTTTCCTATCTGAATTTTGTTTTCTTTCTTTTTTCACTGAAACTAAACAACATCTCTGATATGTCTTTTCCATCTTTCTTCATGATCAAAACTTCACAGTCTATTATTTCTGCTGTATTGGCAAGGTGTTTCTTTCTTTCTTTATCTCAGTGAAACCAAGTAGCATCTCTGATATGTTTTTTTCCATATTTCTGCACAATCAAAATGGATAGTTCATTATTCATGAAGGTATTGGCAAGGCATAATGCATATACTAACAAAGAAACTAAGAGAAAGACACAGAATTATAATAGTAATAATATCTATGCTGATAACATCCTGAAGATGTTATCAACATAGATTAGTTAGTACTAATTCTATTGTAAAATAAAATCTAACAGAGTGTAGAAAATAATCTATTATAGATTCCATCCCATAACTGTAAAAGTGCAACAAAATAAAAAAAATGATTTTAGTGGAACTTATTTAAAAATTGGCCCAGATCTTTACAAAAAGTTTTAAAGTTACTTTTTAATGTATTTTTCTGCATAGTTGTAAATTTGAATTTTTCTTCCTTTTTTATCCGTTAATTATAAAATGTATACAAGAAAAAAAAAAATTATAAAGAAAACATTTATTTAACAAAAATGTAATACTTCACTGTTTAATTTTTAAAAATGAATGACATGATTTTTCACTGTTTACCAATTTAGAAAATCTGCATTGATGGATTTTCTCCCTTGTATCAATCACAGTCTGTTTCAGCTCTTCAAGAATGGAATGTTGGTTGTTACCAGGATCTTCTTCTATGTGCCATGACCTTTCAGGATATTAGCAATCATGGTTCTCCACAATTTCTTGTCCTTTCTAGCTATTAATAAATTTTGTTGTTTTGTTAATCTCTAACCCTCTTTTATGTGCACTAGAAATTTCAACTCTGTCTTTCTGATATTAAGTATAAGTGTCCTTTTTATTTCCATTTTCACTAAAACTTTGTCATTGCTGACTTGTTCAGGCCATGGTATTCTCAGTATCCTTCTGTAAAACCACATTTCTGTTGCTTCAAGTTGTAGTAGACCCATCAAGACTTAACTATTTTTCATTTGTCCAGATCAGAGTGCACTTTGAGGATTGCCTCTACCCACTGGAATCTTCCTCCTTTGTGATGTTTACACAATCACAGTTTCAGCTTAGCTTACAAATTGGTTAGAATTATTATAAATTGAAAACTTTAATATTTGCTGTAACTGGTGTACTGTTTATATAAAACTTTGAATAACTTTTGATGGATTTTTTATTGCCTCTCCTAGAATTATTTAGTTCACTCAGAAATCTTAATTTTCTTGCCAGTTTATTTCCGGGCTTTAGCATAAACACAAAGACTGCTCAAAAACTTTCAGATCACAGTGAGGAAACTTAGAGTACCATCATGACCCAATGTTGCTCCAATTAAGAATACATTTTTTTTTTCTGATACAAGCAAGGAATCTTTTGGCTTTTTCAGAAAATCTTTTAGGGAGCTCTTCATTTTTAGAATTACAGAAATGCATCAAATTCACAAGAATTCTTATAGTTGCTGAATACTGAGAAATGAACTTTAATTGCAAAATTAAACTCATTTGACTATTAGTCATGGATTAAAAGATTTTAGAATATCTGCAGTTCACTTGCATGTATATGCTTATGAGTATAAAAACTTAAAAAAAAATGTCATCTTCACAGAGTTATGATTTCTGAATGGAGAATACAAACAAGGTTACTCAGCATTGCCTGAATTCAAGTTGGCTCAAGTGAGTTCATCAGTAACCATTTCAGTCTAATTTTATATTCAATCCACATTCAGCATTAAAAATATTCAACAGGATTGGATGTTGAAACAGAAAAGAAGAGATTGTTTCTCCAGTAAATCACATTTCATGATAATTCTTCTCAGAATTATTCTAAATAAGGTTTTTTACTCATTATATAGGATTGATTTGGACTAATTTTCTTATTTCTGACAATCGGGTAATGTGTGAGAGTTTGTAACCAAAATGTTTTGGTAACCTCAAAAGAAAAAAAAAATAGTCTGAACCAACTGCACGCAATCACATTCACACAGCTATGACGTAGATTTTCTCTATTTTTTTTATAATTATTTTCATAGCAATTGTTCTCCTCCTTGGTACTACAACTCCATGAATTTAACATCCTACTAGATTGGTTACTAGTTCTCATTGTTTTACTGCTGAATTAGCTCGATGTAACTACAAGTTCTACTGTAATAGTTTCTTTTCTCACCTATGGAAAACTCTTCCAATTTTTTGCTTCCTTGCCACTTATGATCTTCAAAAATTTAAATGCAATATCAATCACTATTTTCTGTCTTCCTGAAACTGTTCTTTTATTGTCCTTTCTCCTCTCTAAAATCTTCTCATTTTCTTTCTGTCCCAGTAAGCCATTCTGTTTTAGTGATATTATTGCCCTGCTTGGGGTAAAATGATTAAAAAAAAAACAAAACATTTCCCCAAATCTGCCCAAATCAAATATCGGATTTTTTTTTTATCCCTTCTTGATTGGGCTGAAAACTTTTCAGCACACTTGTGTATGTATGTATATATATATTATATACATATGCACGATACTTATTGGAAAGTACATAACCATGAATAAATCCAAAATTTAAAAATTTATCAGTTTGTCTGATGATCACAGAGAGCATGAAACCCAGGATCACAAACTCACAACAATCCAACTATATATATATATATATATATATATATATATATATATATATATGGAAGATCAGTGAATTCCCAGTTATTAGTTTGTTAGACAGTGTGTTAATTATTTTATTGGGGAATGGCTACAAATTTATGTTGCAGAGCTTTATTTATAAACCCTTACTACAAATTTAAATGTTTTCTCATATTTGATACCCCTATTTACATGGGTACAATATTGGTAGTATATCTCATCTGGGTAAACATTAGCTTACCAGATACCCCAAATTTTTCATATAAGACCTGGGACATATTTTTTCAAACAAGAAAAAAAGGGCTGAAGTTGTTTTATGTACCATCAAATACAGTAATTTAGCCTAATCTGGCACAAGGCCACATCAGAGGCTGCCCATGATAATGTTATAATGAGTGTTTGGTTGTGAGAGGAAAGGAATAACAAAGATTAGGTTTTCAAACAATGTGTATTTGTTTAATATACAAGATATATTACAGTTGTTGGAAAATTGGAGAAAGTGTCAGTTTTGTTGCTGATCATCAGGAAGGCGGTTAGGTGTAAGAGTAGCACTGAGAGTTGACTGATTTCTTGGGTTGGTTTGACCAAGGTCACAGGATATAGTTGTAGGTTAGGTCTGATGCACATGTTGATCGATCAAGGTTATCGTGGTTGGTTGATTCATGGTAGTGTGCATTGGTTGCCAAGATAATG
This sequence comes from Acanthosepion lycidas, assembly GCA_963932145.1. Classification (NCBI taxonomy): domain Eukaryota; kingdom Metazoa; phylum Mollusca; class Cephalopoda; order Sepiida; family Sepiidae; genus Acanthosepion; species Acanthosepion lycidas. Next base: position 103,686,303 of record OZ010574.1, on the reverse strand, counting down.
AGGGATTGGTGTAGCTGGTAGGCCTGTAGTGTAATGTCTTACTGTGATGGTATGCCTGTAGTGAGTCGGGTTGCTGAAGTAATGATGATGTTGATGATGAGGAAGGTTTGTAGCTAGGTGGTGACAATGTTGAGATGTTATAAACATGGCGGTTTGGCATCAGGAGCCTGGCAGTGTTGAAGCTGGTTTCTATTTGATTCCATATGTGATATTATAAATCACATTGGTGGGTGTTGGGAACCTGGTGGTGTCAAAGCTGGATTGTCGGCTGCATTCCACGTTTGGAGAGTCAGGTGAGATTAGTCAAGCCTGGTAGTGGTAACAGTCATGTTGAGAGGAAGTGGTCAAGATGGCAACATCCTGTTGGTCAGCAGCTGGCCATATGGCTTGTAAATGCTTTGGTTGTTGCGAAAGGCCTGCTTTTAAGCAGATCTGGCAGTCCCCAGAGTCATCTCCTTTTCCAGTGGGAATGTTCGTGATTGACCAGTGTATTACTATTATGGGGACTTGCTTCGTGGACCAGACATGATGCTTGGAGCCTGTGCACAGAAAACAACTTTTTTTATTTTGTTTTCTGCCTTCATAGCATTCACATCCAGTTGGTATGCAGAAATGAATCGGAAAAGGATCTGATTGCAGCAGAGTATAACAATTATTGAATTCACTACAGTAGTTAATGATTTATTAGACTAGTTTGCTAACTCTCATTATAAGCTTAGCTCCCACTAAATTTAAATATGTTAATTTCATTGGTTGTTTCACATGCAGGATATCTACAAGGAAATCAATAAATTCTATCTTAAAATCAATGACAACCCATCTCTGATTGTAAGACATCTGTAATTACTCTCAGTGGATTAACCAACATGTTCTCTTTGTAAAACTATTTATTAATAGCCATATCATTGTACTCATTAACCCTTACTATTGACCTATGAAAAGAGGAATGGTTTCTTGTCAGTAGGCAATAGAAATCTCTTAACAAAGAACTAAGTTAAGTAGTCCTAAGCTAAATGGAAAAAAAATTAATCCATTGCCTTTTTAATGACCACTTGTCTTGATCTCAAAATTCAAAACAACTAACCTTTCGACCCCTTTCTCTGCTAAAGCTATACTGGACTGTGGCTCTTATCTAGAGCAACCATGAAAAAAAAAGGATCACTTACAACTGACTTGAAGAGACTTTTATCAAAGCTGGATTTTAATCTTACCACATAGTATCTAAAGATTTGTAGTTTTGGATTGGTAATTAATATTTCTATGGTTTATTCTGACTGTTTAATTTTAATGAACAATTAAAGTATAAACCATGCTTTTAATTAGATACCTCTGAAAAAGAGCATACCCTGGTGAAAAAATGCCCAAAACTTGATAAAAATAAAGTTTTATCATCAAAATGTTTATTATTAAGAGGAAAGACAAATGTATTTTTCTGATTAAAAATCCTATTTTTTTTTCATCAGTAGGTGGGCCAAAGATCAGTATGGAAAATATAGTGTCTTTCTGCAGTAAAAAAACCTATTATTTTAGAAATTCTTATAAAAATCAAATAATTGTTGAATTTTAGTGAAATTTTCAGCACTTATTGACAAATTAATTATTTTTTAAATTTTAATTATTAGAAAATCTTGGTAAAAATATATTTTTTTACATCTGTTTTCCTCATTTACTTAATTTTATGAAATTTTGAGAAATTAAAACTCTACCTTCTTCATATTTATATTAGTTAAAAGCAGGACTCCTTAGAGAATTTAAATCATGAATTTGTTTTTGTCAAACACCATTTACCGAAAATCTGCTCTGAATCATAAAATGAAAAATGCAATAAAAATATGAAATTATTTAATTATAAAAGCAATTAAAAGTTTTTATAAATAAGATATATTAAGGACACCATTGTCTTAAGAAAAAAAGAATTTCAATGAATAATGAATTTTTACAAGAACTGTTTTCATTTCTTTAAATTTTAATTAGAATAATTTATTAAGTTTTGAATCTTTTAAAATTTTGTATTAATTTCACCCTTTTAGATTATATTATTATTAAATAAAAACTATATTTACTAATCATAAATGAAAAACCTTAATACAAATCATCAAACACCAATATTTTTAATAGAATAACGTGCCAATTATTGTAGACAAGATTGATCATACACAACATTATCAGAAAATAAGAGTGATAACTATAGTAAATTTAAAGCCAGAAAGTACATGAAATTCAATAAAACATTAAATTACAGAGAATATTTATTTTTAAGATTACTGAGTATCTAAAAATGATATATAAAAGGCACACATGTTATATTTAATTATGTTTTATGGCTAAAGCGTCCATAGAACACTGTTAGATAAACATCAAGCTGTCAATTTAAAAGCTGTGTTAAAAAAATGTAATTCTGTGATATTTTAAACTTAAAGTAAGTAATATTTGTTTCAAATCAGATTATACTTTAAATCATCTAATATTCCTCAAATAAAGTTTTGGAAAAGTATATTTTCATTTTGAAAGATTTTTTTTAATAAAGAGAATTACAATGAAAGATGGCTAAAAATGGGCACTAATCAGCTGTTTTAACAAAAGAAAAAAATCCTTACAGCCAATTTAAATTAGTTTTTGAAATATGCCTAAGTATTTTGCTTATGTTTAAGAGAGATTTTCTTAGGAAACAAAATATGTGTATGCAATCAATTTCCAGAATATGACTCTCTTAAAAAAAAAAAAAAAAAAAAAAAAAAAAAAAACACAAAGACAGATCTTTAGGAAAAATTATTATCACATTTTACAGATTTATTTCAGTTATTGATGAAAAATGAACCATAGAACTTTTAAAAAAAAAATGGTGGGGAAATTGGTATTTTTTATTTAATTTAATGGGTCATGTTGCAAGGGAGCTAAGGTTTTGGATTTTGCTGTTTAGTGGCCATATGTCATGGTACATAAATCTTGAGAAAGTATGCGAAAAGAAGAAAAAATTCTTTTAGAATAGAAATTAAAAATAAAACTATTTTAAAATGTAAAATTTAAGGAATTGCATTATCTGTGGAGGCACGGTGGAGTAACGGCTAGCAGCTTGGATTGAGAAATTGGAGAGTTGAGTTTGAATTCCAGTCAGATCCATTACATTCACTTATGCACTAATACCCTTGGGCAAGGCATGAATCCTCTTCTCCACCCAGTTATGGGTAAATAGCAGGACAGACCAGGTTCTGTAACCTTGGATGGCAACTGGTCTACTGCAAAAAGAAATAGCAACCTACTGTGGGAAAAAAATCTGCCTCGTCAGTCATGTATTGAAAGATACATGATCGCCTAAGCATATATTACACATGGCACATAAATGATTAACTGATTTTGCTTGTTGGAAATATTAAATTTAATCTATTAGCTTAAAACTAAAATAAAAGCTTCAAGAAAGATTTTTCATTTTTAAAAATTAATTTTAAACATTAGGTATCATGCTTTCTGTGGTAGAATCTACTTTTAATAGATTTTTCAGGGGAAAAATTCTTTGGCTTCAAAATATGATCTTGTTTTGCACCTACTAAAAGAAAGTAACAAATCATGTTGATTATGAATTTAGGGCTGTTCAGGAGTGGGGATTTGGGGGGCTAAGCCCTTCTCTCTGATATTTTTAAATAACTGAAAATAGTGAGGTCCAGATAAAACCCCACTACAATGATACCATGGCTCTATTTGCAGAAGAGGAGCTTAGGGGTCTAGGCCTCCTTCCCCAATATTTTTTAAAAAGTATTATTAACTATGGGGGTGTAGATAAAACCCCACTACAACAATAACGTGTGTACTTTCTGGAGGGGGCTAGCTTCCCCTTATACATTTAAATAAGTATTAACTAAAAAAATCATGGGTTCCAGTCCAGATAAAACCCCACTGCAACAATACCAGGGCCATACTTTCTGGATGGAGGGTTTAGCTGGTTATTTACTTGTATTTGGTGATTGCGCTTATGTAAATGGTAGAAACTTTAATTAAATCATCCGCTCACCCCCCACACCATTACTACCACACGAATACCACCCCCACAAACTGTCACCACTCTAATTACAATTTGCCCCAACATTGTAATTTTTATTTCAGTTATTCATCTTTCTTACCATTTATCTCCATTTATCCGAACATTCCCACTATGTCATCACCACAGTTACCATTTCTGCATTAGTCCACAATTAGACTTCCTCCCCACAACCCAGCCAAATTAATAGCACTGCATAAATACCAATAAATATTATAAATTAGAGTTTCTACCATTTACATAAGCTTAATCAACAAAAACAAGCAAATAACTGGCTTTAAAATAATAACAAAACAGCATTAAAAATTAAAAATAATAACAATTTTACCTACCATAGTCTTACACAGACCCCATCTTAAGTAAAAAAAACAAAACAAAAACAGACGGATTATCTTCCCCTCCTCTCCATATAAACTATCCTTTATCATATCCTTCTATCTCAAGTGACCTCTGAGCTTTGTACAGGGTGAACCTTTCTTCTTTTTATGGGCCATGTCTTTTCAGGATGTGGACAATCATGGGTCTCCACCTCCCTCTATCCCTTGCAGCTCTCAGCAAGCTCCTTCCCTCTGCTACCTCCCCCCAGAACACATTCTGTCATCCACATGCTCAAGGTCGTCAGGTATGTCATGCGCTGCTTTTCCTTGTCTCTGTTTCCCTCTACTTGACCCGTGAGTATCAGATTCTCTAGGCTCTCCTTCCTCATTGTGTGTCCCAGGAACTTCAGCTATCTCTTTCTAATGTTAAGTATAAACCTTCTTGTTTGTAACCTATCTAAGAACTCATCATTGCTCACATATGCTCGGTCCATGATATCCTTAGCATCCTTCTGTAGAACCACATCTCTGTCGCCTCGAGTCTCTTCTTCATCTTTGAGGAAATCGTCCAACATTTGCTGCCGTAAAGAAAAACAAATGTCATGTAACAGCTGGACTGTAAGAAAAAAAAGTTGAAATTTCTGGGACACATAATAAAGAAGGAGGCTATGGAGATATTGACACTCTCAGGAAGCTAAGAGGGTCAGAGTGAAACAGTGAATAATGTATTAAGTTTCTGTAAATTAAGTTTCTGTAAAATTGTAACAGTAGAAAGGATAGTAAGGAGAAAAACACCAGTTAGAGTTACAAAGGATAGATTGCTTTAAGTCTCATTTTCATCTGTGAGGAAATTGTCCAGCATTCACGGTCATATAGGATGACTGAAATTATGTAGCATAATATATTATGTTGATTGTTGCTGTCATGCATGGTCTGGTGCTCCCACTGTATGTCTCGAGGTCCTTGACAAGATCCAGAGACGAATATGCAAGATGATAGGTCCTGACCTGGCATCTAGTCTACAATCGCTATCCCACAGACATGCCATAGCCTCCCTCTGTCTCTTCTACAAATATTTTCATGGCAACTGTTTTGACAAGCTACCTTTGCTGGTTCCCAGACTACTTGAATTTAAGCAAGCTACTAGGCTGGCATTTTGTCCCACCCTTTCACTGTCAAAATGGTTAAATGTAACGGTCTCTTCTTCTTGTTACTATTGTTCTCAGTCCTCCATACTAGTGGCACTCCTGCCTTGCTTGGGGTGAATTGCCTTAAAAAATGTTAGTGAGCAGTTATTTAGTTTGAATGATGCACTGGAAGAGAAGACATTTTACTGGTTGAGGAAGTCGGCTAGAGTTTTACTGCATTCTCTTTTTTTAATCATTTCACCTCAAGCAAGGCAATAAAGCCACTAAGATGCAAGGGGTTATTGAGCATGAAAGAATAAGATAAAAAGAAAAAGCATTATTAGAAGTGGGAATAAAAGAGGAATTAAGAAGACGAAAGTTAACAATTTGACATTGCATTTAAATTTTTGAAGACCTAACTGGCCAGAAGAGAGTTCTACAAGAAAGGAATGCGAGAGAATCTGTTAGCATAAAATTTATGGTTAGTCTTTAGAGTCTGGGCAGGCATTAGTTTACTGGATACCTCAACTTTACATATAAAGCCCAGAGAAATTTTAGGAAAAAAGGTGTTTTTTTTATATGTCAACAAACATGGCAATTTATAATCAAAGTAATCACTAATTAATTGGTAATGGAAGTAATAGTAGTGGTAATATTAACCGTTTTCTTATAAGGAAACATTTGGCATTTATTGACCAAAGAACCAGTGTTACTTTCAGGTGAAATTTATAAAATCTTTCTTTTAAAACAATTTTTCAGGAAAATAGGTTTCTCAAGTCTAGTAAGTGTTATTTTCTCTTTGAGTTACATGTACTATCTATTTTAATTATTGCTATCATTGAAAGTCCTCAAGTAATGTAGCTTCTGTTATTTAGTACAGTTCTTTATGAGTCTAGTGGCAGTCCATGAGGTTCAAAGAAGGCTTGCTAAGAACTACAGGCTCCACTTGTTTGGAGCCACCTTTAACAATTGATCTTAGAAAACAGTTGTCCATGACTGACAGTTTAGAGATTTATGGACTGGTTTGGTGCCATGCATGTCATCTATATGAAACTCTTAATCTGATGGGTCTATTTAAGAAAATAATTCAAATTTTTAGGTTAATGTTGAAATAGGCAATTTAACCAAAAGGTGGTGTGGGGTCAGATGAAGGCAACGGTAATAATTTGAATTTTCTTGAATAAAGTTATTTTTAATGTATATGAAGTAAAAAAAATTAGTAAAAATTCTGAAAACTTATAGATGATGAGAGGGGCTATGCTGATGACATAGGTATTCATAGTTGGGATAAGAATGATCTTGAACAAAGTATCAACATCCTCTACCAAATGTTCCAAGAAATAAGACTCAAGAAAAAACCTTCCAAAACAGAAACTATGATCTGGAATTGAACCAAAGGCAGTGATGCCATATACCCTGAATCCATCATAAAAATCCAAGATGAGGAATTAGTAAATACTATGCACTATAAATCCCTTGATATATAGATCACTTACAACTGATTTAATTTAGGAGGTAAGAAAATTGGATCTAGAATAAGTTTTGCAACAATTTGTATTATTGGGCAAAACAAGGAGTAGTTTTGCCCAATAATACAAATTGTTGTAAAACCAAAACATTGACCTAAAAACTTGAGTTAGGTTTTTAAATAGCCTCATCAGATCAAGACTGTCATATGGATACCATGCATGATGCAAAACCTGTCCAGAAATATGTAAACTGTCAACTGTATACAATCACTTTCTAAGATTAATTATTAAAAATAGCTTTCAGCAAATGAACCCTGTAGGTTTTAGTATTAGGTTGGTGCAAAAATAATGTCGTTTTCTCACATAGTAACATATGTGAGAAAACGACATTATTTTTGCACCAACCTAATAAGAACAACACTTCTTCAAACCTAGTGGACTGACATTACAAAATCACAAAGGACTGAACCAAATAACAAAGATTATATCATTTGAAGACTTTCAACAGCAACAATTACTAAAATTGATCTCATTTGTAACTCAAAGAGAAAATAATGATATAATCAAGATGTTGACGTTCCACACAACTTCAAACAAAAGGTTAGGAAGGAAGCTTTCATCAGTACTGGAAAGAGTGATAACAGTGAAATTGAGGAACTTATTTTCCTGAAAAGCTCTTTTTAGAGGAAGATTTTATACATTTCAACTGGCTGCTCAGTCAATGAATAGTGAATGTTTCCTGATAAGGAAACTTAATATTACCATTACCATTGTATCAACCTGGTATATTTAGTACTGATTTTTATGGAATCTTATTCTTTTCTATTTCTAAGCATCTCTCTTTGCAAATGACACTTTGAAACAAGTGAACTCTAAACATTAGTCATTTTAGCCTATTTTTGCCATCTTCTTATGGAATATGGAAATGCAAAGATGAAGGAAAACCATTCTCACTATAATGGAACATGTATTAAGTACAATTTTGCTTTTCACAAATTATTATTCTAGGCACGTGTTGCTATTTGAATTTTCATAAAAGTTTACTGAAATATCTGACATGTGTTGGAGGAAATGGTTTTATACCAAGAATTTCATAAAGTGAAATATATGAACCATGACTGTGAAAAAATATTTACTGGAATTTACAGGAAACAGTATGTTCGGGTTTAATTCAATATTTGTGACTATTTCCTTTTGTTTACTAAATTGGAAATTCTATAATGCATGTGTATGGGAATACTGGCAAGGTAACCCAGAGTTGCTCAGCATTTAAATTATTATGATTATGAATTATCTTTAACCAAAGACGAGGATGTTAGTTGTAATAAATGTGATTCCCAATTATTATTATTAGTGTAAAATGTATATATAAAAGATGACAACATTGGCATTTGGAGTAATAAAATGCAGAGCTTTTTGGCTTCATTCGAATAGATTCTACTGTTTGGTTTTTATAGCTATAGAAAAGCAACTTTTCAAAAATAATGAATGTGAATTCAAATTTCATCAAAAGCTTAATATACCTCTCTGAGCTGTGCTGACTACTTAACAACTGTAGAATGATGATCTTGGATTTGGTGATAAATGGATAAAAATAAGAGTTAAAAATGAATAAAACACTGGAACATTCATTTTTAGTGGATTAAACCTGTGGCATCCAACTTGTTCAGAAATGTAAAAGGGGAAGCAAAAGCAAATATAACTATCATCTATATACAACTGTTTCCTCAAATCAACAATTAAAAATGGCTTCAAGCAAATGAAACCCTTAGGTCTTAAAGAAGACACACCTTCATCAGATCCTATAGACTGGCTGTACATAATTCATGAAAAAAGAACCTTACCAAATAACAGAAATCACACCTCTTGAAGACATCCAACAGCAGCAAGAACAAAAATTGGTAGCACATGTAACTAGAAGGGAAAATAATGATAAAATCAAGATGTTGACTTTCTACATTACCTTAATCAAAATTTTAGGAGGGAATCTCCTATCGATACAAGAAAGAGTGATAACAATTAGTGGACTTTTGAAACCTATTTTCCTGAAAAACTATTTTATGAGAAAATTTTTATAAATTTCAATTGAAAGTAATACTGGCTGCTTGGTTAATAAATTATGAATGTTTCCTTATGTTTTCCATTACCATACAATGCATATAGATATTTATAACAAAAGGGATTATCCTAGGCTTACAACACTGAATTACAACTCATCAATAGCAACCCAAGCACATAGCAATGATATGATCAGCATAAAACAGATTCTAAATGAAGAAAAAAAGCATAACATCAACAACATCCCAGCTACAATCACACTACATTCTAACATCAGAAGAATGTTGAAGCTCCATAGGATCTGCAGATCATACAATTCAAAACCACATTAATTCACACTCAGCAAGGTCCAACTTCTACCAGAAGAAAACATAAGAAAAAATTGCATGTATATTATTCCATGTAGTTGTGGCAGAGAATACAAAATTGGGACCAGCTGCCATCTAAAAATAAAGCTTTAAGAATAATGGAAAGCTGTCAACCATGGAAAAACTTACAAATCAGATATGACTAATTGTGTACAAAGGGAAAAGAAGGTATATCAACCCATATGAAAAGAACATGGATGCCTATAATATATGGCTCATTAGGTAAAAACCAATTATAATAAACTAATAGATTGTGATTACCTACTGGAAGTACTGACAGATATCTTCAAGATTTCTTTTCAAAACAAGACAATAGTTCAAAAGAACAAATTATCAAATTAAAAGCAACTTAAAGAAATCTTTGTCTCTCTCCAGGTTTCTTTGCTGATTCTGTGCATGTCTAAACAAAACAAGCAAAATTAGCACTATTTTGTTAAATCTCTTTGAAACTGATGGTCATTATTAGTAGTCAGATATCTAGAATGACTACTAACAAAGTAATCCAAACTGGCAATGGAAGCATTTGATGATCACTGGTAACAGAAACAACTTCTACTTTCCTAGGCTCCCATTATAATTTTTTTTAATCATTTCACCCCAAGCAAGGCAGTAAAGCCACTGAGACACAAGTTATCGAGTGTGAAAGAATAAGAAAAAAGAAACATTATTCAGAAGCAAGAACAATAAAAGAAAAGGAATCAAGAAGTCAGTGGATAACAATTGACATTGCATTTAAATTTTTGTAGATCAGTGTTGGCTGGAAAGCTGGAAGAGTGTTCCACAAGCAAGAAGTGTGAGAAGAAACTGTTAGCATAGAAGTTAAGGTTGCATCTAGCCAAATCAACTGTAAATTGATGAAACTTTGTTGCTAATCTAGTACTGTGCTTAAATTCATAGCGTCTAGGTACTACAGAGGATAGTTAATCTGAACAATTACCATGAAAGTATTTATAGAAAAGGCATCGGGAAGCGATGATATGGTGGTGGGAATTATTATTGTTATTATTCTAAACAATATATATTTAATTCCTTTTGAATATAAAAATATTTAAAGGTATTCTGCAGTTCAAGCCGAGATATTGCTATTGAGTTTAAATAAAAGATTTTCATATTTTTCTAATCTTTTGAAATTGTATTAAATATAATACTAACTTTATTTATATTATTCAGAC